>CM070088.1:6525995-6933495 GCA_036178185.1 Liparis tanakae | reverse complement strand
CAAGATTTGGTTAATCTCTTTATTATCAAATCTCCTATCTCAAAAATCTAATGTATTGAATTAACTGTACATTAAGGATTACAATTCAGAAAAGCTGCTGCACAAGAGAAACCTGTTTACTTTGTGCTTTCAGCTCTTATTCTAGTCTAACTGTTGTTTATCTCTCTCTGCAGCCTACAAACAGTATAAATAGAGAAAATACTAAATAGTGAGTCAATAGCATTGAACTATACTTTGATTACCAAACGTAAAAGTACATATTTTGCCGAAAAAAATATTTTTGATTATTGGATTATTATAATCATGTGTTCATCATTTTAATGTTGCAGTGGTGCAGCTCACTCATTTCAATATACTACTGAGTTTTGTAATACTACTACTACTACAAATTCTTCTAACTAGAATAAATGTAGTGCAGTAAAAAATACAAAGTAGTGGTGTGGAAGTATATGGTAGCATAACATGGAAATATGTAACTAAAGTATTTGCATTCCATCACTGACAGTGATTTTGAGGTATCTTGTTAATTCATAAAAAAAGAGCAGATTTTATTTTCCTCTTCCAAATCAAATCACAAATGGAGAAATATTTTTTATTGAATAATAACACATTATAGAAATACATGTATGTATGTATTTGTATAATAAACAAATAATTGCACATCCCTTAAAATTACATCAGTGCGATTAAAAAACAAAAATAAGCTACAGTTTTTTTTAAAACACTAAACTATAGTTACAAGCTTGCTTAAAGGTGTTACATCATGTAACACCTTTAAGGTCAATAGCTGAACCATCATTGAAATGGAATAGAAAGAAAGGGAACTGCAGGTTACTCCTACACACAAAAAAATACCTTCATTTGTTTCAGCCCTTCATTTAACACATTGTGTTACTTAAACGTAAATAATATTTAATAGCAAAATTATGAACGTGCATTTAAAGTAAAAAAGAAAAAGTATGTACATGTGATCGTACAGCTTAAATTGGAGCATACACACATTTAAGAGCCATACATAAATAATTACCTCCATCCAAAAAAGGATGCTTGCTACATTGAAACGTACGACACAGTTATTGAAAAACTGAATTAAAGCATCTCCCCCAAACATTTCTCGTATTAAGGCGCTCCGGAGCAGATGCAGATCTGATCATACATAACATTACATTACATGTCATTTAGCAGACGCTTTTATCCAAAGCGATTTACAATATTCACTCATTATTGAAATAGTGGGACGTTCGTGTTTTTCTGTTCTTCAATCAGGACTCTTGTTGTCTGTGAAGCAGCGAGGAGTCTTCAAAGGAGGTAACTCTGGAGGGAAAGAGCAGACATGTTATCCCCTTTCTTGAAATCCTTACAGTATATAGTCACCATCAAGCATCTCAAAGGTGTGACCTGTGACCCATGTGCCCCGTCCTGCTTGTGTCATGTGCCGTGCACCAGTAAAAGTACAAGTGTGTTAGTACTTAGTAGTAATAGCTAAATGATTTCAATGTATCAAAATAAACAGGGTTCTTACACATTTTGACCAGTGGATTTCCATGACTTTTCCATGACTTTTAACCAAATGTCCATGACCAAACTGAAATCTCGGTATAAACATGAACAATTTCGAAAATCTTCCGTATTCAGAGCGTACGCCGGCTTATATTTTGAGCGTCTTTCTTCAAAAAACATATTTATTATTTTTTATTATTTTATTATGTGATTATAAGACATTTCCATGACTTTTCCAAAACTTTTATGATTTAAGTTTTTTCCAGGCCTGGAAATTACCATTTAAAAATCCCATGACTTTTCCAGGTTTTCCATGACCGTAGGAACCCTGAATAAAGTACTCATTATGCAGTAAAATGATCCTGTGTTTTACCGTTAATGTTGTTGGATGAGTATGACCGATGCTTCCAGAGGTATTATTTGAACTACTTTATATACTGTTGTGTTGTTTGATAAATAGTAACGCATCATATTCTACAAGATCATCATTAGTTAACTCTTCATGAGCTCAGAAAAAACGCCTGGTTTTTCAAATTTGTTATTACACATTTTCCAAATGATCTTCATGTTTTTTTATTTATCTTACGAATAAGGAGATCTTTCCCAACACATAAAGAAACACATCATCAATCAGTTTATCATAAAGCATAATCATGTGGAGATATGGGATTTTAACTGCACAGGAAGGTTACGTAACAGTTCAGCTCCACACCTTCCTTTTTGTATTAGTTGTTTTCATCCTGTCTAACTATCACGTCTTTCCAAATCCTGCTTCTCATCTCGTCAGTCCAACTCCTTTCACCTGTTGTTTTCTTCTTGAAGCCCTCCAGCGTTACCAAGTGTGTTTATCTGTTCCCGTCTTTTTTGTTCCTGCGGGAACTTTGAGTAAAGTAAATTACTTTCCAGTTCGGTCTCCTGAGTCGTGCATTTGGGTCCACCATAATACTCCCGTGACATTACAATCTGTCTGAGGACAAGTGGAAGTGAGGGAGCTAAATAGTGAGTGACTAATGAGGGAATGGGCAACAGGTGAGAAGGGCGTGAGGACCAGGTGAAGGTAATGAGGGACTAACGAGGTGATCAGAGGCAGGTGAAGGGAGTTGGACTGACGAGATGGGAAGCAGGATCTGGAATGACGTGATAGTTAGACAGGATGAAAACAACTAATACAAAAAGGAAGGTATGGAGCTGAACCGTTACAGGTTATGAAATATCGAAATTTGAAAGGAAACTAAATTCAAAGAAGGAAAACAAAATAAGTAAAATATTTCCCTCTGATGTGTAGTTTGCATGATATGGAAACACTCAAGTAAAGTACAAGAACCTTAAATGTGTTCTTTTTTAAACTGACATAAAACCTCTTGTATCTAAATATACACTAGAGGAGCGACCGGTGCTCCTTCTCTCACCCCGGCCTCCTTGTGACTCTGTGCACATGTTTGATCCGTGTCGGTCTCCTGAAGCGACTCACCTGCAGAGCGACAGCAGCCACCACGACCAGGACGCCGAGGAGCGCCATGCGCCCGATCCAGCTCAGGTCCACGTTATTGAGGATGAAGAAGCGCGCCCAGCCCAGTTTCTTGAGCGTGTGCGGCGGGTAGCGCATGCTGTTCACCCCCTCCAGGTTCAGCTGCTTGATGAGACAAGCGCGCATGTGGCTCAGCTGGTCAAAGCTGAACTTCCCGTGGTAGCAGCCCATACCGCTGTTTCCTGTCAAGGAAAACAGAGCGAGACGAGTTAGACTGTGTGGACACATTTTGGAGTTTAATGGCTTTAAATCAATCGAAAATATTCTGGGATCCAATGTTTGAGCAACGTGGACAGAAATGAACCTGAAAACGGTAAAAGAAGGTACGGTGGGTACGGAAAGTATTCAGACCCCTTTGAATTGTGGTGCCGTGGTATTGAAACCTTTTTCTTTCAGGTATGTTTGTGACCTAGCGTGACGTTATGCGTCTCTGCCTGACCTACGCAGGTCGAGCTGAGGGAGTGAACTGCTCAGCTCCCCAATGAGTCAAAAAGCAAGAAAGAAACTAAGTGAACTCTTGTTTTGAGTAACAAGTCTTCAAAGAGTCGCCTTTACTCACCCACTCCTCCGAAAGGCAGCGAGCTGACCGAGTAGTGCACCAGGCAGTCGTTGGCCAGCAGTCCTCCGCTGGAGGTCTCGTCCGTCATCCTCTTTATCACCTGAGGAGAGAACTCATGTTATGCTCATGAATCTGTGACTGTAGACGTCGGCATCTGCCAACTACTGTGCGTCCGCATGTGTGTACCTTGTCTACAGCACCGTTATCTGTTTGTGCACTTTTATTTTAAACCATTGTACATGTTATGTTTAAATTATTGCACTATGTTGACTGTTGTTGGTTTGTTTGTCTGTCTTTTTTTAATTTATTTTTAATTTAAATTTGATTAAGACAATATATAGACACCTAGAGGACAATGATACAATGCGGACGACAAAACAATGGACATAACATCATAAAGTCAGAGTATTGTGAAAAAAAATAATAATAATAAAAATAAAAATAATAATAATAATAATAATAATAATAATAATAATTAGAAGGAGAAGAAGAAAGAAAGACAGATGCACGTGTACATGTGTATATGTGTGTGTGTTTGTTTGTCTGTCTAATGTACACACCGTCCACCAACTCGTATTCTTTGTGTGTCTAACACACGTAGCAAACACATTTTTCTGGTTCTGGTTCTGATGTCTGTTGTCAGGTACCTTTTGATCTGATGAGAAGACATAGAGGGCCAGAGGCTTCTCTCTTTTATTGATGAACTTGATTGCGTCGTCCAGACCGCTGACCAGCAAGATGGGGAGCAGAGGACCAAATATCTCCTCCTGCATCACCTTCGCCTCCGGCTTCACGTCCCGCAGGATTGTGGGAGCTGAACACAACCAGGAACACTGTTCATTAGATGCATGTTTCCCATAGTCTGGTCCTCATCACTTACAGCTGTGTAATCGCCTGAATGAAAGTCTCAGTGGAATACCTATGAAGCAGTCTGACTCGTCGTTGTCTCCTCCTTCGGCGATGGTACTCCCCTCCAACATGTTCATTATCCTCTTGAAGTGGCGCTGGTTGATGATGCGTCCGTAGTCAGGACAGTTCTTCGGGTTCTCGGTGTAGAATTCCTACCAGAGGAAACAATCTCATTACTTCACAACTCTTCTTGTTACTTCAGGGCGAAGACGACTGATTCAACTGAAGGAATCCCCTCCAAAGTTATTCATTGTCTCGTGGTCAACTTAGGTTTTTTTTTAATTTATTTATTTATTTTTTATTAGCCTTTATTTAACCAGGTCGGTCCCATTGAGATACAATGACCTATTTTTCAAGGGAAGCCTGGCCAAGACAGCAGCATAGAAAAATTGCAACAGTCACAAGACACAACAGAAAACACATAACACAAATAAAATACATAAAAAAAGATAAGGCAACAGGACTAAAGCTCCAAAGTTTCAAAGTTGATGAGCTTCTTTAACTTTAGAGTTTTTTGCAGTGTATTCCAAGCAGCAGGTGCAGCACATTTAAAACAGTGCTTACCAAATTCAGAGTGAAAACTGTTTAACATTTTAACATAACTGTCCGACACTACAGGTTAGAGCGATGAATAATTTTGGAGTCCTTGACAAAGGCTGTTTTTGAAGTTCACGATTGAATGAGTTACTTTTCCTTCGTGTGCATTAAGGTCTTCAGTACCTTTATGGACTTTGTGACCTCTTGGATGACCCGGTCCTGGATGCTGGGCTCACACAGGATGTAGTCTGGGGCGATGCAGGTCTGACCACAGTTGGTGTACTTCCCCCAGGCAACACGCCTACACAGTAGTGGAACAGTTAACAGGGAGATCCAAACTGCAGCCACGGAAAAAAAGAGGGACTGGATGGAAAAACAACCGTCCAGCTAAACCTGTGTAATCATGGTTCTGACCTGCAGGCGATGCTCAGGTCACAGTCCTTGTCGATGTAGCAGGGGCTCTTGCCGCCCAGCTCCAGGGTGACCGGCGTCAGGTTCTTGGCAGCTGCCTCCATGATGAGTTTCCCCACCACGCTGTTGCCGGTGTAGAAGATATGATCAAACCGCTGACGCAGCAGCTCCTGGGTTTCCGGCACGCCCCCGGTCACCACAGGGTACAGCTCCTGACAGGTAGAAACACACATGTGGTTATTACACCGGCACGCAGACCCACGAGCAACATGCCGTTGTAACGCTCAGTTTTAATCGCGTTTTGTAATGCGTCTTCTTCTGGTTTTGTAAAACTTTTGTTGAAATAATAGAGATCTAAAATAAAGAGGGATTAAAATAGATCTGGTTGCTGGATATTTTTCACAATAAAAGAGGCCAGCAAAGACTTTCACTTTACCTGTTATGATCCTTTGTTGACCACCCAGTTAATATTATATCCTAAAGGTTTAACATTGTTTGTTCGCTTAGTGTCAGTGCACAATGCTCGTAAAGTGGAATATTATCATGTTCAAAAATCTGTGTTTTTGTTCAAAGTGGAAATAATCCTGTTTGAGAAAGTATATTTTCCTCGAATTAATCATATACTAGCTTAAGAAACAATATTTGTACATGTCTTGTTTCACTTTCACGTCTTCCTTACTTTGTCGATGTAGAGCGGCAGCAGGTCCTCCATGGCCTTTGCAGTGTGAACACACACCTCGGAGGGCTTGACCACAGCTGCATTACCTGGACAGGGAAATGACAAAAGCAGCAGACGTCACGACATGGAAACACATGGCCCATTCAATTGTTACTCTCTTGTTCCCCAAGTCTTGTTTTCTTCCACCATATCTTCATAGTCTTGGTATAACTTGATTTCTTTGGCCCCTTGGAGGCAGCAAAAACAAGTTCAACAGTAAAAATATCTTACGCTAAGTTGACAATGTGGACACACCCAGCAAACAGTGGCATATTTACACAACTAGTATTTACAAAGCACCATTAACATTAATCTTGAGTCAATATTTATCCTGATATAAATATATTATTCACATTATTACCCAGCAACTGTCTATTTTACATTTGTTGCTGATCACGTTGTGTATACATCAGGGTTCTTTTTGTATGGAGGACAAATGTAATACTACTAAGACCATAGACTACGTCAGTAGTTTAAGGCTTTCATGGTCTGTTATCAAAAATACTAGCCAACTTCATCAGAATCCGTTTTGATCTCTGTTCCTCCTCCTCATCTCTACAACATGTCTTTCTCAGTCTTGAATTAGCTGCATTTTATTCATGCAACTTCTGATGTACTCGCTGTTAGCAGTTGGCGCATGATGACAGTGCACACATGTTCTCCACCTGTATACAGGTACAGGTGGAGAACATGTGTGTCATCATGCATATGTGTTAAAGGTTATTATAAGAGTCTATATTTAAAACCTTCAGATTTGTTAAATCTGAGTCACTTTTTTCTGCCGCTGCCTTTGAACTCAACGCTTAGGTTAATTATCTGTACTGTCCAATAAATAAAGGGGAAAGACTTGTTTGTGAGATATGACTGTCAGAGCAAGATCTGATAATGCTGGAGCGAAGGATAAAGTCCACGCTGTGCAAATACGTACCGCATAGAGCACCCACATCGTTGAAATGCTTTAACGATCAATGTCTTAAGAAGAAAAAAAGCTGTTATTTAAATGAACCACACATGAGCCGTCGGCTTGCAGCCGTCTCAAAGCAGTGATATGTAAAACTACCACTGAGGAGGAGAAGTTTGAAACAAAAGACTCAAGCACACGGGGAACACGACAAAAGACGGTTGAAATACTGCAGTGTCATGCTAAACAGTCACGAGAAAACTCTGCACACTGAGGCTCGCATCACAAAGTGATGACGGTCGAGCCATAACACTCACGGCGGAGTGGCCATTTAGGGGGAGGCTCTGGGAGAGAAATCAATGCTGCATTAGTTCACTTGTTATCTCAGATGTAGAGTTGTGGATCACCCCGGCCTTGTCCTTTGAGCCATCCCTGATAGGATCGATGAACAGCGTGGAGACATGTATGTTCACACGCGAAGACATAGACACACACACACCTGATGTGTGTTAAATGCAGGCGTTAGAGGACACACACCCTTTTTTTTCAGAATCTACTGCTAATCTTGTAACTTTCTCAAGACTGAAGTGCAGAGTGCCCTTTGACCCAATAATCACAAATGGAGAGAGAGAGAGGAATGCTGGGCAATGCCTGGATTAAACAGGAACTGAAGTGGTTGTGATCACATGCCAAAAAAAACGGATCTGGACTGTTTGCCAACCACTCAAAATATTATCACAGCAGAGACGGATCCCTTCTCAAAGTTCATCACAAGGGGAATCAGATAGAAATGTGAACGCTGACCTGGTTACATCACACACATGCAGACACACACACCAACCAACACACACACATACACACACACACACACACACACACACACAGCATGCTGCCGTACCAGCTGCGATGGCTCCTATCAGCGGCTGGATGGTGACGGCCCAGGGGTAGTTCCAGGCCCCGATGACGAGCACCACTCCCAGCGGCTCCGGCTTGACGAAGACGGTGTCCGAGATGGTCATCAGGTTCTTCGCCACGGGCCGAGGGGCCGCCCACTCCTTCAGGTTCTTGACGGCCAGGCTGATCTCCCCCTCCAGACCCAGAGTCTCGTACAGCTGTGTCCCCACATCGCTCTGGGGGTGAAAATAACTACATTGAGCTTGCTCTTTTTTCACTCTATGTTTTCATTATAAAGTCTATATAACCAAAAATATATGCCAATTGGAACCACTTTAATCCCTTTCCTTTGTGGAGATCTTTATATGTTTTCTAATGTACTTTCTTCTTGATTAATATTTGTATCTTTGTCTTGTTTCACAACTTTTGAAGAGCTGGGGGACATTTCAGACTTTCTTTTATTCATATACTATAATTTTGTTTTTATTTCCTAATCATACCTATAGTCAGACTTTGAATAAAGGTGTGTGAACTGTGTGAACATCAAGGCAATAGTGGAACTGAGTCAACAGAGAAATAATTGGTTGATATATTCCCAGACCTTGACTCTCAAGCTAGTTGGCGACCAGCTACTGATTAAATTAAACCGTGAGGAAGACCTTCTCACTATTCACCTTATTGAGGTCTTTTTTGATGGCATCTGAAATCTCCTTCTGTCTCTCAGTGAACATGCGCTGCAGGTTCTTCAGCTGGTAGATCCGGTGCTCTATGGATTTGGACCGGCCTGTTTCAAAGGCTTTCCTGGCACGAGCCACGGCTTGCTGCTCACGGGACATCCTGGGATAAAAGAAGATTACAATTGTTTCGCATGGTTGTGTAATACACTGTGCACTACAACTGTCAAGCATGTCATGTAACGGCTACAGGCTACAGTTTTGGTTCCCTCCCAAATATGTATTACTCATTTACTAAGAATATTTGATTAAAAAGTATTAAGTGATTAAATAAACCATAACCAGGAAATGTATGTGTGGTAACCAGGCAATTTAGCTTTTTTTGTTTCTTAAATCAAACTCAAAAGGATTAATTGATAATAAAAAATAGTTTTCTGTCGGTAGATTACGAATTAAACAAGCATGCAATACATCTCTCCGATACATGCATTACTGTACTTTATTACATTGTCGTAAAGGGGAGTAGTCTTACACACAATGTAAATAAAGCAGACAATCAGAATATTTCTCCCAGTATTGCAAAAGTACGCTCGAGCTACTTTTCAATAAAAAACTGTTTAAGAAACCAGTTCACCTTCTAAACTCTCACTGATCTCCCGTTTTTACTTCGGTCGTCTATCTTTCTGAGTTGTTAGGAAACAGAGGATGTGTTATGATGTGGTTGTAACATGAAACCTCCCAGAACTACACGCAGCCTACTCGCTCAGTTGACTGTGGATTATATATGATCACATCCGGTCTCTGCTCGGGCTTCATAAAGACCTTGATATCTGTTCTCCACGAGGAAGCAGCGCGCGCTATGCTGTTCTCAACTCCTACCTGATCGAGTCGAGTTGGGGTTAATAGGCTCTGGAGATCGTTTCCGCTCTGGATGGAGCAGCCGGTAGCGGAATAATGACGACAGCAGGAAAACACAGCAGCTCTAGTCCCCGTTAGGTTACGCCCACAAAGGGGCGGGGCCAAGGAGCCGCCTGGGCCGCTAGGCAATACCAAGTACACCGAGTACAGACTTGGGTACTTTTGGAGTTTAGACTTTGGAGTTTGGTCTTGGGAGTCCTGACTCCAAAGGACGGATGACGGAGGACGGATGACGGTCTTTTTGCAATTGGAAGAGCAGCTGACTTGATGACGTCACATCAGCTGTTCTTACGCATGAGTTTAATTATTCACTTTAAAGTACTTTTACAGTCCCAAGAAATATGACAACCCTGCTTTTTGCATTATCCTTTAAGTACAATTATTCTGTTTTGAATTGCGTGTATATATATATATATATATATATATATATATATATATATATATATAAGAATCAGAATCAGAATCAGAAACCGTTTATTGCCAGGAATGTTTACACAAACGAGGAATTTCTTTTGGCGGAAGGTGCAACATTAGACATGACAAACAACAATCAACATAAACTTAAGTACAAGACAAGATAAAGACAAAGATAAAGTGCCTGAACAACAAATAACGTCAAAAGTGTCTAAGTGTATGTTTCTAGTGACATGTGTGTAAGTTAAAGTGTATGTTACATGTGACATGTATTTAAGTTAAAGTGCATGTTAAAGTGTGTGTGAAGGAGGAGGAGGAGAGATGAATGAATGAGGGGGAGGAGTCTGAAGAAGAAGGAGGAGGAGGAGGGAGGAATCCGAGGAGGGAAGAGGGAGGAGGAGGAGGAGGAGGAGGAGGAGGAGGAGGAGGAGGAGAGAGGGAGGAGCAAGAAGAGGAGTTAGTCCTGTGGGTGACAGAGTCAGTCAGTGGGAGACCCGGGCTCCATTGATGATATATATATATATATATATATATATATATATATATATATATATATATATATATATATATATATATATATAAATCCACAAACAAATAGACACATCCACATAGAAATACATACATATACTTGGGATTTTTCTTTTACATTTATATAAATCGTAATTTATTCAATGCATTGGAATGTATTTGTGAATCGTTGTGCGTGCATTTGTACATTTTATATATTTGTGAATTGTTCTGTGCACATTTGAGAATCTCTGTGTTTGCATTTGTGAGTCTCATGTTTGCATTTGTGAGTCTCTTTGTGTGCATTAGTAATTGTTGAGACTGATCTAACCTCATAGGATCAAGTCACATCCGGATATTGTATTTTGACCGTGCTTCGTGAGAAGCGGGCTTTGAATTGGAACATTACTCGGGCTGCGACTGATGACATTTCATGAGTCCATGAAAACACACGCATACAGAGAAGAACGCATATTATTAGTAAACGCCCGATGTCTGATAGTTGGTCGAGGGTTCGAGTCCTGGTCCATCCGGGATCTTCAGGACAAGACATGTGTTGTCCCCAGAGGATAAAGCTGAGATCTGCATATTCCTCTGACGCCATGATGAGGTGAGCATCTGTATTTTTAACCAGTTGGCACACATATGTAGTACTTAAAAATACAAAATACCTGCAACAGTTATGTCATTACTCTCAACTGAAGCTATGTATATATTTAGTGTTGAGAGTTTAGGAAATGCCATATGGAGGCCCATTTCTGCCACTGTGATACTACAAAATAAAAATCCTGTCAGACATTAGAATTAGAAACTTTTATCAAAATATTGATTTAGCATCTCATTATTCTGACATAATACATACAAAGTCATTATTTTTAGAAAGTTTCTCATATTAATGACTTACAGGATCTTTATTTTTTCCATCACAGTGGCGGAACGGGCCTCCATAATAAAATGCTCACAGCTCCGAGTATACATGATGAACATAAACAAAACCAACCTGCACAATGAGCCGAAGAGTATAAGACTCCCCAACTATATCACTAATATTTTTTAAGCCCGATAAAATTCCTCATGAGCATATTTAAGTTACATCGGTATTGTTACACCGGAAATGTAAAGAATTGGCTCGAACTTTATAATAAAAAAATGTCCTCATAGTATTTTGAAGAGCTATATACTGATTGGCAATACAATTGGCAAAAATATTCTGTTGTTTATTAGACTTGGGGGGACATGGCCTTCTCCATTGCTGCCCCCTCCCTCTGGAACTCCCCCCAGCCACGAATTTATTTAAATCTGCTTTTGACCTGTGATGCTAGTTAAGACATGTTTTTTGTTTTGTTTCTCATTGTTATGTTATCTCTCTTGTCTACATTGTTATTGCTTCTATTGTTTGCTTTTACCATGTAAAGTGCCTTGAGTATTACATTGCTTTTTTATTATAATACATCAACTTTGTACATTCAAAGACCGTCAAAAAAGTCAATCAAAAAAGTTTATACTGTTGCATAATAAAAGGCCTACAGGCAAACTAAATGTGTCCAATAGCTTTAAAGTGAAATTCCTGGCGATCGAGGAATAAGACTATTTACTCTTGTTCCATCTGGGGTGATGTCATCTCTCCCAGTTCATTTAGTATTTCAGCCTTTAATCATTTCACACATATGTCAACAGGAAAATATAAACACAAACATTATTCTATACAGATCTCATTCAGAGTCAGATCACTTTGACTTATGCATGTTTTCAGTCAGGAGGAAATGAATGTGAATAAAAAGTAGACTCCTTCCAGGCTTAACATGGTATTTTATTTATAAAGTGGTTCAATGTCAGATTGTAAATTTCAACCTTCCTCTTCCATATTAAGTTGTTGTCTTTACCACCGATTATCCAAACAATGGCTACTGCTGGAGTTAGACTTGGTAGCTCATATTTTGAATTAAACAACTTCACATGTTAATGATTTGTTTGTCTGCATACCAAATGTATTTGACCAAGCAAGAAATGATCCAGCCTAAAACCACAGCGTTCTACATGGAGCTTCTGCTCTGCCCTCCTGCTGTGTGTGCTTTGAACCCGAGCTTAAATCCCACTGAGCCGCTACATCCCAGTGCTCTAAGTGTTGCTGAAGGAATATTCCAGTGTCCTAACACGGTGCAAGGAGTCTCCCTCTCACCTCAGCCATGCAGCACACGGATTTGACCCAAAAAATCTCTCAAGTTGACAGGAAATGTGGACGTAGTTTCCACATCAAACGGCGGGCTGCAGAATGGTGTTTGTGTATTGTGACGGACGGAGTGAGGACGGAGGTGAGGGAGAGGAGGCCACAGCGTCATTCACACCTGAGTGTCAAGCCAGATTTCTTAGAGAGGAGTGTGGACATGCAGACCAGCATTTCTCTCTGTGCACACCTGAGTGTGCGAGGTATACACTACTAAGGCCTTCAGACACAGAGAGAAGCACAGTTTGTGTATTGTGAGTTTTTTTGTTCTTTTCACTTCAATTCAGTTTATTTGATACAGTCTAATATCACAAATTACGAAATTCCCTTTAGAGGGCTTTACAATCTGTACACATACGACATCCCTGTCCCAGGATCTTACATCGGATCAGGAAAACTCCCAAGAAATAGAAAAAAAAACTTTCACAGGGAAAAACAGTCAAGACACTTTCAAAAGAGCAACAGAGGAGGATCCCTCTTCAGGATGGACAGAAGCAACATGGCATGTGATCAGAATGAATCATCACAGAGTTACAACACATTCAATGAGTATGACAGAGACACGCTACTCCAAATTCTCCCATAGGTGACTTTTGTTGAGATCTGGTGACTGAAAGTCACAGCCTAGATTCACAGGGATTCACACACACGCACTCACACACACACACACACACACACATCATATATATATATATATATATATATATATATATATATATGACTTTTGTTGAGATCTGGTAACTGAAAGTCACAGCCAGAGAGATAGACAGATAGATTTATTATTAAACTATCCAATGTTGCCACCTAGTGGCTTCTTTCCACCTCTCACTCTTCTTGTGTCTCCAACATGAAAAAACTAACAGTATATGAGATACTAAGTTGGCCAATTAAAATGGGGCCAAAGTATATGACAAGCTTAAAAAAGGTGAAATATGCAGATATTAAGCTCATAAATAAAACATACAAGCCATGTTTCTGAAAGAGAGAGTAAAGTGTTCTGGGTCAGGGGTTACCGAAACTCTGGCAGCACGTGACTCCGCTTCAGCGGCCCATCTGTTTTGGTATCGCTCCAAAGCTACATTAATGAAAGTCACGTGACGCTCAGCAGCAGTTTGAGTTATGGTCGTCAGGGCTCATTGTTCGTGGGAGGAGGAGTAAATGTGAATACTTAACTTTTGATGTAAAGCAATCATCCGGAGTAATGTCTCATATTCAGACTGTTATGACGTCAGCATCATTTACATCACGTGCTCTTCCTCCGACCTGGCAAGAGAACCACAGATGACATGACGTGTCATTTGAGTTCATTATTTATTTTAAAAACAATAAAAGCTAAATACACAATTGAATTGAATACATTCCCATGCGCCGTCTTAGATTGTATCCTTCTGAAGCCCCCCTTATTTTTGCAAATTTAAATGTACTTGGCTCCAAACACTGCGAGTCTGACACTAGCCTGGGAACTGGCTGCGCATTGGACTGCGTGTTATCCGGTGTTTTGATGTCTCGATCGGTGGAAACACAACCGACCAGGAAGGAGAAAAAAGTAGCCCGATTTGTCACCTCAAGACATTATAGCTGACTGAAGCCTCACACTCCCGCAGCCCCTTCAATACACTCCCGCTATCCACACACTGGGTTTTGTTTTCTGACGCGCACCAGGAGGCCGCTGGAGCAGAGGATGTGCCACAGACTGAAGTGGCAGAAAAGTGTGATTGCTGCTTTACCTGTCAGGTTATTACCCTTGTGTATCCGAATCCGATCATATTTCAGTTTTCAGAATTATTATGGAGAACACTAGTTGTACCACAAGGTTGACATAAAAGTAGGGAAATCTCTTCAGTCTTCAATTTATCCAAACAACTAAACAAGTACATAATTTAGAAATGTTTTTTAGGGATCGAATCAACTTAGATGCAGACATTTAGAAGAAGATCTCAGTGTTGTGTGACCTGACACTCCTGCGGGTAGGGGCCAGCTCTGTCTCGACTAAATAGGCACATTAACGGGTCGGAGGGGATCAAACAGACACCTATTAGCCGAGGCAGTGGATAGGTGTGTATCACATCAAAGGCACGCGTTTGTAAAGCTTGGCAAATCCACTAAGATGTGCACGAGGGTGGGGTGCGGCGGGGGTCGTTCCGTGTCCGTCAAGCCGAGTATAAAACTCTCGCGCGTCCTTGGATTGCCAGTGTTGTGGAGAGACTTGAGAGGACGCGTATCTTATTTTGCTTTTGTGCTTGAAAGCTGCCAAGGAGAATGGCTTTCGGGTTGGATTTAACTGGCCGTCATGTTTCCGAGATTAACACGTTTTATTTGGGACACTACTGGCCCGCGGCATGCCCGGACACAAACAAGGAAGAGGATTACGCACAGGATAGCAGAGGTGAGGAAATATTTATATTTATATTTGTTATATGGCTCAGTCAACCAATTCTAAAGTATGCGACGGAACAATATGCTCTCTTTAATTGTGGTTGCAAAGATGTAGAAAGTTAAAGTTTAACGTATTTATATATTTCTTTATTCCAGACTCATGGGTCCATAAAACAACAAACACAAATACAACACGAATATATAAAACAAATACAAAACAACACGAGGACACAGGTCCAACCATTGCAGCTAAAAAGTCACTCGTGGTTAAAAAACATACAAACACTTGTTCCATTGACATTATTTCCTCTAGTCGTTATATAAAATAAGGTAATCATTTATTATGTATTTATTGGGAAATGTATTGGGGTACAATACATAGTAAGATCACATATAACAATAGGCATAATCTCCAAATTGAGTTACTTACAATGGGTTCATTTCCAATTGGGAGGTAAAAAAAAGCAGATCAATAAATAACTTGTGTTTCTCCCTCCACAGTGCATCGTGATGCTCGCCACAGGACGCGCTCGGACACCCAGAGCCGCCGGAAGCGCACAACGTTCAACAAGGCTCAGCTCAGCGAGCTGGAGAGGGCCTTCTCCGCCACACAGTACCCGGACATTAAAATGAAGGAGTCTCTTGCATCTGTTACTGGGCTACCGGAGTCTAAAATACAGGTATGCCACATGCTTAACAAACTTACAGTGCGTGTATTTGGATAACTACGTCAAACAAATAAATAACCAAATGTCTTTCTTTTGACCTGATAGGTCTGGTTCCAAAATCGACGTGCGCGCTATTTCAAAAGCAAGAAACCAACTAAAGAGGCGCCCACGCCCTTCACAGACTACCTGTATCCGTTTTCCTACACCCGATGTCCGAGCCCACCATTCCCACAGCTGGTTCCTTATTTTCCTCCTACTCCCAGCCCCCCGTCCCGAGCAGGGACTCCAAGTCTACCTCAGTCCACCAGGCTCTCAACCATCCTGGGGAGTCAAACCATGACCCTGCCCGCATATACGTCTCCTGTCGCCGCAGACCGAGATACGCGCTGCTCCCCGTATGGACCGGGTCTCCAGGGAGTCCCCCAGGACCACTATTACCAAACCGCAGACTTCACTGATTACTGCCACGATATGCTCCCACAGCGTGAACTCATTGAATGGGACTTAACGGAGGACTTTGAGGCGTTCCTCGCAGAGGGATCGCAGCCGGTTGGTGGATCCCAGCCGGTTGGTGGATCGCAGTCGGTTGGTGGATCGCAGCCGGTTGGTGGATCCCAGCCGGTTGGTAGATCCCAGCCGGTTGGTAGCCGCTGCGCTGCTGTGGGACACCCTGGACCTAAGGAGAGCGTCCAGAGTCAGCTGGACCCTCCGAGCTTATACAGCACCGACGAGTCCACGGACGACCTGTCCGATCTCTGCCTTCAACAGCTGGGCGACTTCAACAATTTGTCGGATTTTGATATTTCTGCTGCAATGATTGATTATCTGTTGGGTTGACTGACATGTTGGAAGCAAGTGTAGTTTATACACCACATTGTAAATACGCTTATAAAACATTACTTATAGTGGGACTGCTCTAAAGTAAATACTTTCTGATGTTATTTAAATGCATTGCACTATTGTTATTTATACATTGTAGATTATGACTGATATTTAAAAAATAAAACATATTTATTCAATACCATTACGCTGCTGTTGATTCATATTCTCTTCTACTGACCGTGAAGACACGCGGCGCCGTGGCTTAGTTGGTTAAAGCGCCTGTTTAGTAAACAGGAGATCCTGGGTTCGAATCCCAGCGGTGCCTTTTCCATACCGATCCAATAAGAGTCTAAAATAAGCGTCAGACGACATGGAGATGTCTGCTTTAATCTGCGGCTGTATTGTTACTGTCGTTGTAACATAAAGGCAACATATTTTACTCTGAACATGGGAAGCGATGCCAGACGTATTTTTTTCACGTTTGGTCTTTACATGCTGAAGACAGTTACAACGCTACTCACACGGAGTTTTATAAATGGTGTCAGATCTATAATGATCCATGTTGTTGTCGCGAGAGGTTTGGACGACATGGCTCAATTGAATGAGCTCATATCTCATCCAATCAGAAGTCGTTTTTGACAATGCTTTGCAACACAGTTGCATACGTTTTACAACCCCCGTTGTTGTTGTTGTTGTCCTGTGAAGGATCTACTGGAGTCAAGATAATGTAATTGACAATTCTAGCATTCATGTACACGATATTATCAGCCGAAATAGGGGAAAGAGAACACAACATGTTATGATATACGGCAGGCTATTCAGTATGTCCTCCTCACTGTATCATTGTTTATTTAGGAAGGGTAAGTGCACCAGTGGTGTATGAATGCAAAGATAACATAACACAGTATCAAAGTGAATTAATTACATAGGATGACAAATGTAAAATGACAAAGGCCTACACACACATACAGTACATATAAAATGCTCTTAATGAACGTGTATTCATTTTTGTCCAGCAGAGGGCGCACCTCTCTCAAGAGAGCAACTGTCTGCTGGACAGAGAATCACAAGGTTACGATGCAACAATCTATTATTCCAGTAGTGATGTAGAAACAACAGGCTACGTAAGAATATAACAAATACATTCAGTTTGCACTTTTTTGGACATAGAATAGTCTGCCTGCAGCTTTTTGGACTTGTTTGCTTCTTGGACGGATCTCCCGGTTTTGATCCCGCCTGTTTTCAAGTAAAGACATTCCTCTTTGTTACTCCTGTCTCAGAGTATTGGGTTCCAGTGTGTTGCTCCGTGACAACAGCCATTGTCCTTAACTACAGAGTGTTTTCCACCAGCTCCACGACACATCTTCAAAAAGTTCATGGTAAATGGTTAAAGGTATTTATAAGGTCAACAACTAAGGGAAATGCATGTTGTCATTGATGACCATGTTGAATGTTTCTTGAATGTTGTTGGTGACATATTGCTTAGTTATTCGGCTCTAAATATGAATTACTATAGTTCTGGGTTGTGTTTTGACATACATACATTCAAATACTGAATTACAATACTGGCCAAAACAAAATGATGTAGAAATATCACTTATAAATAAATGTGAAGCCTCTATACCAGGTATTCAGTTTAAGGGGTAGGGTCAGGTGTGTATGTGTGTGTGTGTGTGTGTGTGTGTGTGTGTGTGTGTGTGTGTTAACTATCATTTGGACAAGAAGATTTTCAACATACTCAACTAAAATCAGAAGTTTATTTAAAGCATGCATCATTTCAGAGGAGGTGTTTATCAAGAATAAAATGCAAACAACAAAAATAACAAACTATCATAAGCTCATTCAAATTATGTTAAGTCTTCTCACTAAGCAGTGTGTTAAACAGTGAGCGTCTCTGGTCAGCCGGCCTATCTCTTCTCTGCCCTTGATGCATCAGGCGTCTCTTCATGCTTGCAGCCCAGCCAGTATTTTGCAATGGATCGTGGGTAAGGAGGGTTGGCAGAGTCCACACGTTTGGTCTGCAGATCCACTCTGTAGTATTTATCTGCCATCATACAAAGATAAGAAACACACAATCCAGTACAACCGTGTTAAAGGAGGAAGCTCAACGATAAATAATCTGTCATTCATATAATTGATTTGTGTTAAAAGTAACACAAGGGACACAAATAACTCCATGTCTTCATACCTTTCTTGAACAAATACACATTTTGCACGGGGGTGCTTTTGGACTCCTGCGTGGGGGCCTCATCAAAGATGTCGCTGTAGTCGCCGTAGTCATAACCAAACCAATCATCATAACTCCAAAAATCATCAAACAGCGCTTGGCGACTCTGCCTTCTCCGCTGTGCGCGCTTCTTGCTGGGCCTCCTCCTGCGACTGCTGCGTCTCCTCGCCGGTGGAGGAGCCGGTGGCGTGGGTTTTGGGCTGAGGTGGACTCGTCCCACCATGGCGGCGTCTACAGAAGGCCTGACGCCCTGCCAGTCCCTGCTGATGAAGCGAGGGCCTGTTTGGTGACTGCTGTCTGAGGAAGGATGGGAGAGAAAAAATGGCGGATGATTAGAAACAAAACACACGTGTAAAAACAAAACAATGTAACACACAAACACAGAAGAGCCTTACAGGAGCTTCCAAAGAGCTCGGCGAAGAAGTCCTCCAATGTCTGATCGCAGAAGAGGTCCGTGTAGCGAGTGAACAGCACCGAGGGGGAGGCCCTGCTCATGCGGACGCACTCCTCGTGGGAGGGCTGGTGCTTGAACTCATACTGGTAATACTTGTCCCCTGGAGAAAGAAACATCAGAAAAGACTCATTTGGACATTGTCACAAAATAATAAACTTGATGGCTGCATTTCGTTTCGGTGCTGCAGTTTCAGGATGCTGCTGCCATGGTTACATCTGTTGTCCACAACACAAAGTTTTGGGTGTCCTAGTTTCTACTTTCACCTGTAAGAAAGGATGAGACCAGGTACTTTCTCTTTTAGATGAGATTTCCATAATAACTCTTTTTCTTTACTTAAGTAAAAGTAGCAATAGCAGAGTGTAGAAATACTCTATTACAAGCACAAGTCTTGCATTTAACCTTTTACTTAAGTAAGTGTAAGCATCGTAATATGCTAAAACTACCAAAAGTAGAAGTACCCGCTGTGCCATATGGCCCAATTCAGAATCGTGTATATTATATTATTATATTAAAACTCTAGATGCATTGAAGCTTAAATGCAGCTGGTAAAATGTGAGGCTAATTATACATTATATACTACCAGCTATTCATTGTAAGTTGAACTCAGACATGCAAGTTGAGCTGAATACTGAGAAATACCACATATCCCGGTTACCTTTGAAAAAGTAGGCTTTCTCTTTGCCACGATGGCTCGGTGCCGGTACGGCGAAAGAGGCATCAGCGTCGTCTGGTATGCCGTCGAAGCCGACGGAAATGTCCCGCGGATACGTCTCATCCAGAACATCACCGTCAAACCTCCAGTACTGTTTCCCCTGAGGGAGAAGAAAGACATGGCACAAAGAAGTGAGGTGTGACGGGAGACAATGCACGTCTATTACAAATACTGATCTAATGGTCAAATTATACATAAAAACATACTTAGTGAGCACCACGCCTTTTATCTGATGAAGATTTGAGATCTGAATCATTGTCAAAGAAGTGCCGAATCAAGAGTGTACAGGAGTCTTTGGCTTTTTCACACTCTTTGTTAGTTTCCATACAAATATATATTATTGATTTAGTCATAATACACCTCTAATGATGATATATACTGTACCTTTATTCGTCCCACAGTGGGGAAATTTCTAAAATCACAGTAGCGGTGCACATCAGAGCATTAATAAAAATAATTATAAAAACACAAAACTAAATCCTAAAAAAACGAAAAACTAAATACTAATACTAAATTTAAAATATACAGGTGGAAAACAAAGTAAAGTGCTGAGTAAAGTAAAGTAAAGTAAAATGCTTAGTAAAGTTTTGAGTTTGCCATGAATATATGTAATATACAGAGTCTCTAGAGAGGTAGACTCTACCTTAAAGATGTAGGATTTCCCCTGGCAGTTGATGCGTGTGAATGCCGCGTCTATGGGTCCAGAGATCCCCCACACATCCTGGATGAGCTTTGGGTAACCAGGAAGTGTGGACTTGTCATCCAACTCAAAGAAATATTCACCTAGCAGGTAAAGCAGGCGTTGGATCAATATGCCAGAAGAGACTCAATTCATTCAGGATGAACACTGAAAAGGTCAAATCATCCAATGAAATGTACGACATGCACAACGGCAGTCAATAATAAATATATAAATAAATATATAATTAAATAATTAACTAAAATGGGCACTCGGTAGAGCGCATACCTTCGCATATCACAAGATTGAGCATTGAATTATTAACATTTTGGCATCAGTTGCATGCAAATTGGATAAAAATTGACCACGCTATGGTAAAAAAAAGATTTTGACCTTTTCTTGACCTTGACCTTTGACCCGATGAAACCCCAAATCAAATCAAATGGTCCCCGGATAATAACCAATCATCCCACCAAATTTCATGCAATTCAACAATATTTTGACCTTTTCTTGACCTTTGACCCGATCGATCCCAAAATCTAATCAAATGGTCCCCGGATAATAACCAATCATCCCACCACATGTCATGCAATTCGGTTTAATACTTTTTGAGTTATGCGAGTAACACGCATACAAATAAATAAATAAATAAATACACGGCGATCAAAACATAACCTCCCGCATTTTCAATGCGAAGGTAACCAAACATGCATTATAAGACAGAACCGCTTGTGGACGTTAACGTTTACCTCTGAAAGCATATATGGAGCCATTCTTCAGCTGCAGAAAAGCATCAAACGGTCGACCACTGCAGGCCGCTGCGTCAGGCTCGACAGAAGGAGAAGGAGGAGAAGGAGGAGCAGAAGGAGAAGAAGGCGCAGGAAGAGGAGAAGAAGGAGCAGAAGGAGG
This sequence comes from Liparis tanakae, assembly GCA_036178185.1. Classification (NCBI taxonomy): domain Eukaryota; kingdom Metazoa; phylum Chordata; class Actinopteri; order Perciformes; family Liparidae; genus Liparis; species Liparis tanakae. The sequence continues at coordinate 6,911,954 of CM070088.1, read as the reverse complement.
AGGCCTTAGTGTGGGGACGGGCGTGGGGGAGGCAGGTATGACCGGTGTAGCCGTGTTGGAAGGTGTCGGGAGAGTTGGTCTGTCCGTGACTTCGTCTGCTTCCTGGAAGGTGTCGCCACGAGCGGCTGAGGGCAGAGCAGACGCACGGCGCGTCACATGAAGCTGTTTCTGTCAAGATGAGTCATTTACTAATCGGAAGAAACTTCGTCAATGAAATGCAGACGGTTCATTCCGTGAGACGGTAGTATTTCTACTGCTGTACAGACTTTTTTTCGGGCAGATGGTGACAAAGTCCCCGCAGCAGCTCCCGTAATACACACACATGGAGTCACACTGGCATTTGCTCTGAGCGTCGAAGGAGCCACAGCGACCCGCACAGGAGGCTGAGGAAACGCAGTTTGTTTGTTTTAAATGACACAACATGTGTTGATACAGGGCAGACTTTGACAAAGAGTGGCGGAGGAAGTACAAAAGTACATTAGAGCAGTGAAAAATACTCCATTACAATCATTTACTCTACATTTAACTAATAAAATAAGACAGTCCTCTATTAGTCAAGCAGGGACAATTACAATATATATATAATATATTATTATATTGCACTAATTCATCAATGTGTTGGTAACTGTAAGAAGCAGTTTGAGATACATCCACACACATCTCACTATGACGGTCTCTGGTCATTCTTTTACTTTTCAGATGCAGTGTGCATGTGTCACATTTATTTGTAGCTTCGACATGTGTTACATGAGAGAAGACGATGTGAGAGACGATGTGAGAGACTTACGTTCTGCGGCGAAGGCGATGTCCAGCAGGAGGACGAGGCCCAGCAGAGCCGCTGCTGGCTTCATGTTACTCCCCCAAAAATAGGACACTTTGGAACAACAAACCAAAAATGGGGAATTTAATTCAGAACGCAACTGCATGCCTGTTTACATCGGTGAACTAAAGTCAGATGAGTTTGAGTGCCCCGATTCAGGGTGCACAGTGTGCAGATCAATAGATATTTGAAGCCGTTGACCCCCAGGCATCGGCCATCCTGATTGGTCAACACTCAGCTGTGACAATCATTAAACTGTGACACTGATCTCTGTCCAAGAACATGAACATGGTTACTGTAAGGCTCAGAATACACACATCGACTATCCCGTCATGTGGCAAATTTAACACCCAATATCAGCAAATTATAATTTAATATCTTAAGAAAACAAGAGAGACACTCAGAATAATTTTAGCTTTGGTGGCTTATTTAGCTTAAATGGCCCTTAATAAGGTAAATTGTATAAATGCAAAACTACAATCCTGACTGGACACTACAGAAGTGAGCTATTGTCTCATGAAGTCAATATATATATATATATATATATATATATATATATATATATATATATATATATATATACTAGTTATATATATATATATATATTGTTTATATATATACTAGTTATATATATATATATATTGTTTATTTATATATATATATATATACTAGTTATATATTATATATTATATATATATATATATATATATATATATATATATATATATATATATATATATATATATATACTATATATACTGTGTATGTGACTTCTGCTTGAGGGAGCGAGTGTCTGAGCTCAAACATCTGTAACCAGGGCAATCATTTTCCTCTTATTGATCTGTGGTGTAAAAAAACAACCTAAAGCTAACACAATGCCTTCCAACAAATAAAGCTCTGATAACTAAAAAGAGTCAAAACAACACATATTTATTGTATTTTAAAAAAACACATTATATATTTACCTTTTTCATTTGCCCACCAGGACATTGTCTCACAGAAGTTGGAGATCTGGTTCAGCACCATGGAGAGACTCAGAGGGCGAAATCAGCAAGTCATTAAAGTGATAATATGACTTCCTCTTTATTCTGTTGGAGTTGGAATGATATAACACTTTAAATATATTTTTTAAAAGATCACACACTGAAAATAACAAAAATGTCTTAAAGAGTATTTTAATTCAGAGTTGGGGTACTTATATTATTATTAAAATGATTATTATTATTGTTCAGATAGTTATTGAGGAGCGATTTGGTGTTGTCTGGAGTGTTTATAACCTAACCTGAGCGTCTGATTGAAAAACCTGCAATAGGTCGGACAGAAAACAGCCTCCTGGACTTCATGATGATCATGAGTTTAGGGTTTAAGATCAGATGCAGCAACAAGCATAAAGATAACATATGTAACATACTGGATTTTAAAATGTTAGCCAAAAGTATATTTCAATTTAAATTGACTGCATGTAAATATGGTGCAAATAAGTGTTGTTTAGCAAACCAGACGACTTTAAAGGCAATTTCTGGTCAGTACAACCCTGTCAAGCTGACTATCTATATTGTCTTTTTAAAGAGGGAGTCACGTAATTTACTATTTCACTTCAATAAAGTCGAGGGACTCAAGAGAGACGAAAAGAGAATCGTGAAAAAACAGCCAACAGAACCAATATCCTGAAATTGATCTTAAATTGCCCAGAATGCACCTCAACACTATCTTTCTGCACACCTCCCTAATTGGTAAATGCCCACTTTTTTAAAACCCCACATCTTCAGGTTATAATACAGTTTTTTTTTGTTTTTTTGTTATAATATTATTTATAGATTGTATATCTAAAGCTGAGATATCATACTTAACAAAATCAGGGTTATTTCCTCAGACTTTAAAATTGTTCACATTATTACTATTGGAGAAAACTGAGTTTATTATGTGACATGGGAGCCAATCTGAGCTAATAATGATCCTTATTGCACCTTATTGATGGCCTATGAACCTCTTAAGGGAACATTAAGCGAGGAGACATTTTAAATACTCAACGAAGAAGATTAAGGATTACAACTTTAATGAACAATTAATCATTACAATTTACAACAAATGATCTGTGTAAGTTAATTGACTGATAATTCAAAGATTGTGTATTGCACCTTCTTTCCATAACTCTTATCTTTTCAGCATTTATTTTATTCATGATGAATGGGAGACCGGCTTTCAGAATGATTGCCAAATCAAAGCTTTTCCTCATATACCATTACATTATATAACAATATGCAATATCTAACAACATTTACTGTAATGTTTCCCATGATATGACACATGTGCATTTAATTTGATTTCATATGGATGAGAGTGTGTTTTATGACTTAATTTAGGCTTTTCCCTGGCCTTATCTCACAAATGAAGAATAAGTGATCAAACATCAAAGTGATCTCAGTGACTTCCGTGTGTTGTGTAAGCTCATAAAACACAACAGTGATGTGTTTATTGATAGTTTAAGACTTGGCTGCTTGTTCTCACGTTGCTCTTTATTCGTTTACACACCTGTAAACTAGTAACTGCTGATATTTCTGTTATTTCTGTGAATTTTGAAAGAAAGCTTCATCTCCAGCCAAGACAAACACGGCTAAAAACTAAATTAAATTGACTTGAGTCAAGCCACAAATTAGACATCGGAGACTGGAACCTTCAGTGGTATCAATGAAATATTATTAAATATGTCAGATGAGCGTAACAGCATTCATGACAACTTATTTACGTATTAAAAAAAATACACATACACACATATAGATAAAAGACACTCTGGAACAACTCTACATGTACCTTGCTTACATGTTTTCAAACGAGCATGTCCAGTATCTCACAATGTCAAGATTATAGTAGTTGAATTAGTCGCATACGTTTGATATGAAAACATAATGTGCAGCACCCGACCTTTGGCCACAGCTGACGGACGGCCCTCCTTCAGTTGATAAACCTATCGTTTGGCTATCTTTTCCCTCTAGTCAGCCCCCCCCCCCACACACACACACCTCTCTCTACCTTTACTGTCACCTTCCTCTCTTTCCCAACAACTCCATCTCTCTCTCTGGTGAGGATTGTGATCTCTTTGGTGTTGAGTTAATGTTTGATTTGCAACTCGAGATATACAGGTTGTTTCCCACCATGCATTGTAGTCTCATTACTCCAGCGGTCCTCTGAGGAGCACATCTATGGTTCCTCGCCGTCGCTTGCGCTTCACTGTCGTAGGCCGATGCCGTCTTCGTTCGCCCTGACCGGCCGTCCCTTGTGAGTGTCATCGTGGATCGCTCTTCCCCTCCTGGTGGCTCCTTGTCAGCTCGGCCAGGAGAATGATGCCTCGATGGCTGACGTGGTTGTGGTACCACAGAAACTACCTCATCATTGTTATCATTCCGCTCGCGCTCCTTCCCCTGCCGCTCGTCATCCCTACATCGGTGAGTGTGTGTGTGCATGGCAGCAACTTGACTGTGTTTGTCTTGACTGAAAGAACATCACAGGTGTTAAAAACAAGAGTTTTAAACAACAGTTGCAAAGGGTTTAACTTTTGAAAAAGATGTTTGCTCCTTATCTGTGCCCCTGTTTTGTACTTGGACATGCCAGAGAGATACACGCTCATTCATTTAGCCTGGCTTACGCTTTCTACCTTATCAACACCTGGAGATGATTGCAACAGATGTGCACATGTTGTTTCACATGCACATCAAATATTTGTCCTTAGGATTTAATATCATTTGAGTAGCCCACAACCTGTCTATTAATCCGTAATGTTTTTTATATCCGTCAATTAAAAAAAAAAAATGTTATAGTTGAAACTTGTAATCTATCTGTAAAATGCCAGGACACACTGCAGTGCATGTATCAGCAACTCAATCAGGAAGGTCAAGCAAAAGCCACACCGGAGAAATTTGCGAAACAATTTGGTCGGACACAAAGTCTCGACTCCAACTCCAGTCTTGCATCCCAAGTTTTTTATCTCACTGTAAACAACGAGCAGAGCACGCAAAAAAGGAAGTCTTTACCCAGATATCGGCCTGAACCCCTGAAATGAAGCCAGTCTCACGTCTGTCTGTTAAATATATTTAAAGCCACGGGCAGAAATGTGACACGGACAAGTTTTCGCTTTACGAGTGGATTATTATTCTTTTTGTCTGGTAGCAGTGACGTCCTACAGTGCCGAGCAACTTCTCTTAGCTAATCTAAGGATAACCATAACACTATATTATAATGGTGAAGTAAGTTAAATGTATTAAGAGCAAACAAGATACACAATAGGCTACTGATGGAGTGGGCCATCATTTCATATTGTGTATATAGATATTACAATAATGTATTATACACATTTTGTGATTGCTATACTTGTAAGCGTGGAGCTGGGCGAGCTCTCGTGGACTGTGGAAGCTTTTTTGTCGGGTAGTTTAAACTTTGTGTGAATTAACTGAGGACCCATAAACAGTTATCTAGTGAGACAAACTGTTTGTTTTATCATCAAGGGTTGCTGTTATCTCCACGAGTAAAGTCTCACTGCCTTTAAAGGACAAAGGACGCACTCTATAAACTTCACTGTGAAGTGTGTCTCACTCTGTGTGTGTGTGTGTGTGTGTGTGTGTACAGGAAGCCAGATGTGGGTACGTTATCCTCCTCATGGCTCTGTACTGGTGTACAGAGTGTCTTCCTCTGGCGATGACGGCCCTGCTGCCAGTCGTCCTCTTCCCCATGATGGGCATCATGAAGGCCGGAGAAGTACACAACTTATTCATCAGCTTACCTGTATTTACCTGTAGAAGTACTACTGCTTCTTAGGTTTGATTATTTCTGTCGTCCTTGACAGCACAAGGAGCAAAGTGGAACCCGCCTCAAAACTCACCTTTTATGCCTGACGTGTTCCCCTCTTGTTTGCTCTGCTGCAAACTGTTCTGCTTTTAACTGTGCTGCTTTTCAAATTGTGTCCATTTTTTAAATATGTTGTACGGCGACCTTGAGTGCCTTGAAAGGCGCCTTATAAAACCAATGTATTATTATTATTAAAGTATTATTATTATGGGCTACATCAATCGAAGAACACTAGGAAAAGGGAAGAGACCAACTTTTGAATATAACTTAAGTTAAATGCAGCTGACTTGCTATGCATTATTAATATATTTAGAATGTGATTATAGTATACCAGAAATATACTTTTGGTATACTATAATCACATGCTTTTGGTACACTATAATCACAATATTAATATATTTAGAATGTGATCATAGTACAATTAATAAATCAAAAAGAATAGCATGAATAAGTTGACTTACGATTTACAAAAAATGTGCTATATTTAAACTCGGTATTTATCTAAATATATTGTTTCAATGCTAATTTAAAGCGTATTGAAAACAAAGTTTAAAGAAGTACATTTAAGTAATTGCACAGAACTTACACTTATAGTACATATATTCTGCTAATAATATATTTCTTGAAAGTATACTACAGTACAATTATTTTAAAGTGTGTTAAAAGTTAAAAAATAAATAAATAGGTGAAAGCGTGACTTTAGTGTACTTTTAATATTTTTTCAGAAAGTGCATTTCTTATTTAGTATATTTGAAATGTTGTCTTGATATTTTACGTGTATTTTAAATACATTAAAGTATATATTTTTTTCCGCCTGGGTGCAGTCTTCCTCACTTCCTCTGGATCAGCTACAGCAGAACGTCGGTGTGGATTTAAATGCTGAAGCACTGCATGCTGAGAGTGTTGATCCATCCCTCAGTCTCAGGACATATTGTATAGACAGTCATATCAGCTTTGTTTTACTTATATTAATCCAAAAAGTAATTTGATGTTACATTATGGATCTGGCAGCATTCACTGGTCACGTGTGTTTTTTATTCTTCTGCTGAAGTTAGTGTCGGTCTCATGTGTTCCAGGTCAGTATTGAGTATCTGCAAGACTCCAACATGCTGTTCATCGGTGGCCTGTTGGTGGCCATCGCAGTCGAGCACTGGCACCTTCACAAGCGCATCGCTCTCCAAGTTCTGATGCTGGTTGGCGTCCGTCCAGCCCTGTGAGTAAGGGTGACCCAGCTCACCTGTACAGCAGCCATGGAGAGAAAGCAGAGGGTCAATGGTGCCTACGAGGATCTTTATAGTCTTGACTTGCTCATGTTTGCAAATTTTAGAAATGCTCAATTGATTACACAAATCATCCATTCAGCACTTATTGTGATGTAATTTGTATCTCAGGAGGATAGATGCATCTACAGTGGGTACGGAAAGTATTCAGACCCCTTTAAATTGTTAACTCTTTGTTTCATTGCAGCCATTTGCTAAAATCAAAAAAGTAAATTGTATTTCTCATTAATATTCACTCAGCAGCCCACTCAGCTGCAGGGTGCTTCTACCCAATACTGAGCTAAGGGTCGGATACTTTCAGTATTTTTTAAATTATAAATTTGCAAAGAGTTCTGCATTTCTGTTTTTTTCTGTCAAGATGGGGTGCTGAGTAGTAGAAATAAAATTAACTTTTTTGATTTTAGCAAATGGCTGTAATGAAACAAAGATTGAACAACTTAAAGGGGTCTGAATACTTTCACTGTAGATGCATCTATCCTCCTGAGATACGCATTACATCACAAGAAGTGCTGAATGGATGATTTGTGTAATCAATTGAGCATTTCTGAAATTTGAAACCATAAGCAAGACAAGACTATATAAAGATCCTCGGAGGTCCCAATATAAAGGGGTCTGAATACTTTTCGTACCCACTGTATATACAAAAAAAAATCAAAGACCTAAGCTTCATCCATTTGACAAGACCACTACCATGACTGTTCTACTCCCCCCCCTCCCCCCTCCCACAGGTTGATGTTGGGCTTCATGATCGTCTCGTCCTTCCTGTCCATGTGGATCAGCAACTCGGCCACCACGGCCATGATGCTGCCCATCGCCCAGGCCGTGCTGCAGCAGCTGAAGTCCACAGAGGCTCGGGCGGACGAGCGAGATTTCGAGGCCGCGGCCGAGGACAACGACGCCTTTGAGATGGAGATCGCACAAACTCACGAGGAAAAGACGGACGAGAAACAGCCAGACGCCAAGGTGCAGCTGGAGGACGCAGAGCGTGAGTAGCGACGTCTGCGATTATCACAATAACATTCCCGATAAGGTCAACTCACTGAATACCTTGGGCTACAGAAGAGCGTGAGTGGAAGCCAGAGTCACCGCTGGACGCCAAGAAAAAAGCGATGGAGTTAAAGTACCAGCTCCTGACCAAAGGGATGAGTCTGAGCGTGTGTTACGCCGCCAGCATCGGAGGCACGGCCACGCTCACCGGCACGACCCCGAACATCATCCTCAAGGGTCAAATCGACAAGTAAGGCACGAGCAAAGACGGACAGATGTTATTCCAGCTGTTCGCGCCCGTCTCTCATCCCTCCTTTTTTCTCCTCCCGTGTTAAGGCTCTTCCCGGGGAACAATGATGTCATCAACTTTGCCAGCTGGTTCAGCTTCGCTTTCCCCAACGCGATGCTCATGCTGGTGCTGGCCTTTGTCTGGCTTCAGTTTATGTTCCTCGGCTTCAAGTAAGCAAACCGCGTCAGCCTTTCACAGTCAGTGTGTTTAAATGGTTATTATATCATATGGTCCCGTCAATATTAAAGTTCGACACATGCCTGAACCTCAAACAATTGACTTAAGTTGAACGACATACATGGACTTTATTTTCCGTGTCTTTTGAAGAAAAATAAATGCTACATTCCATTTCCATTGTGCTGACACAACATCCACTTGATTTCAAGACAGCTAATATCATAAAGCAGTACCACTGTGATGTTATACTTTTGATATGGTTGACTCAAATCCTTTGATTTCCAATCTGCGGGCATATTTGTACTTTTCTCCTCAGCATGAAGCAGACATTCGGCTGTGGCCACAAAAGCGACCGAGACAAGGAGGCGTACGCCGTGATCAAGCAGGAGTACAGTAAGCTGGGCAGCGCTCCGTTTGCTGAGCGGGCCGTGCTCGCCATCTTCCTCCTGCTCATCATCCTGTGGTTCACCAGGGAGCCGGGCTTCTTCGACGGCTGGGCTACTTTGCTCTTCAATAAGGGCGGGCCGTGAGTCTTTGTTTCTGTTTCATTGAAAATGCAGAAGGTAATGTTTTGATCGCCGTGTATTTGGATGCGTGCATGCGTGCGTGTTATTCGCATAAGTCAAAAAGTATGAAACCGAATCGCATGGAATTTGGTGGGATGATTGGTTATTATCCGGGTGGCCTTTGATTCGATTTTGGGATCGATTGGGTCAAAGGTCAAGGTCATAACAAGGTAAACATCTTATTTTTACCATAGCACGGTCAATTTTTATCCAATTGGCATGCAACTAATGCCAACATTTTCACAATTCAATGCTTAATCTTGTACAAGAAAAGACTCAAAGGATGAACTGATCCCGCTGTATTGTTTGATATCAATTATTCTTCTATGCCATACACCTCCATTACTGTCTGAAAACTATTGAAAACATATCACAGTTCCTCCTCAAATACATGGCTCTGTAGTTTATTGTTGGTCAACCCTATGTACAATTTACTGCTTCTTTAAATATTCACAAGAACAAATCTGCAGCTGAAAATTGTCCTCAACAAAATACAGGATTTATTCCTGTTTGAGTTAAGTTTACTAAAGAGTACAATTGATGGAGTGATTAACCCTGTGTTATGGATGAAGCTATAATGTGTGATCCTTTGTAAAGAGAACACATGTCTTTGGGTCTGATGGCCACAGACAGGCGGGGGGGGGGGGGGGGGGGGGGGGACTGTTCCGCATTGTTAGCTTTGGTCTTTTCATCGGGTTTGTTGACAATTAGTAACATGTAGAATATTATCAGATTTATCCTTTCTATAACTTCTCTCCTTCACTTCCTTTTACTCTTGTCCTCTATTTTTCCTTCAACATATGTATTCTCTTGTAAACCCTTGATCCCTTCAAGACAGGAGGCATTAAGATAAGATAAGATAAGATATTCCTTTATTAGTCACACAGTGGGGACATTTCAGGATCACAGCAGCGGGTTCACATTAGAGCATTACTAAAAATAAAAGATAAAAATAAAACACAATTACAATACTAATACTAAAATACTAAATATACAGAGGAAACAAAATATATACAGAAGGCAGTGACCAAAGTGAGTTTCCAGCAGGTAGTTAAATGAAGATGTAAACCTAGTACATCATTGACACGTCTCCATTCTTATAGCTCCATAGTGTGCTCTACAGTCTATGACACCAGTGAACCAAAGCATGTCAAACTTCCCTCTGTGGAACAATGTTGTCCTTCAGGTTTGTGTCCGATGGAACCGTCGCTATCTTCATGTCGATGCTGTTCTTCGTCGTCCCCTCCCAGATGCCCAAGTGTGGAGGCTACGACCCCGATGAAGAAGGTGAACCCTTAACTCCACTAATCCCTAACAATACAACGGCTTCATGATGCTCGCGTGACCTCGATTTCAGCTCTTTGTAACACTGTATGACGATTACCAAGCGGATACGACGCTGCTCTTTAAAACTAATTACTTTGTGTTCATGCCCGTTCATCCGGGTCTCGCAGGTAAAAGGGTGAACGCCCCCTCCACGCTGCTCAACTGGCAGGTGGTCCACGAGCGGATGCCCTGGCACATCATCCTGCTGCTGGGAGGAGGCTTCGCCCTGGCTGCGGGCAGCGAGGTAAACACCCAGAGGGGCGTAGAGCACGGGTTGTTTGAAGTGGGTAAAGTCATCCAGAGTGAGTGTATTATCTATACAGTGAATGGCCCATAGTTTAGAAAAACTGACAGGCCAAAGCAACGGACTGCTGTGAAAAAGGAAGATACATATTTAGGTGTTTGCTTTATTTGGAATCGTTTCGCAGCTTCAATTGAAACCGTTACGTCCATCTATGATCAAAGCCAAATATTCACAAAAACAGTGATTTGACCTTCCAGGTCATGGAAGTTGCTCGCTGCCTCGTCGGTTAGTTGGTTTGTTTGTGTGAAAGTTGGTGAATCTTAACTAACCCTTTAAAATGCCAAAGAGACACAACAAACAGACGGCATCAGCTCACTAGAGGTAAAGGCTGTCTGATGGCAACATAAAGCAGGGAACATTTTCTCAATCTCACATACACTGATATAGAATTTTCATAGGGCTTTTCTTTTCGCTGTCTGTGCATGGCTTTGCTCCCGTGCTGGTCCTCACACCTGCTTCCCCAAACTGGGGACGGTCAGTTACCGTAGATAACACACTCTGGATAACGACTTCATACAAGCCCACTTCGAATGCGAGGAGTTTCTATACCTCTGTGTTTCACGTCTTTTCTGCTTGAATGTCAACAGGAGTCCGGTCTGTCCAAGTGGCTGGGAGATAGCTTGGCCCCCCTGCAGCAGATCCCCCCCGTCGGCATATCGTTGCTGCTCTGCATGCTGGTGGCAACGTTCACCGAGTGCTCCAGCAACACGGCCACCACCAACCTGTTCCTGCCCATCCTGGCCTCTATGGTAAGCACATGTCCGGACGTCCAGACGTCCAGACGTCCACTACCACACGTCCTCCGCATGTGTTTGACCGTGCCGTGTTTCTGACAGGCCCTCGCCATCAACATACACCCGCTGTACGTGATGATCCCCTGCACCATCGCTGCCTCTCTGGCCTTCATGCTGCCTGTGGCCACCCCCCCGAACGCCATCGCCTTTTCTTTTGGAAAACTCAAAGTCATGGACATGGTGAGACTCACAATACACAATCTATGTTACGAGACTCATTCATGTAAACGTGTACTTTACAAAGACTGGAAAGAAATGTTGATGCAGCAGAGACACCTTTTATTTGAGTCTTTGATTTTAATGTATGGTGTGTAACATCTCTTTTTATGGAGACTAAACTAATTGCTTTTACGACTTAAATGAAAAAGAACTGTACATATCTTGTTTTTTCGATCTCTACTCAAACTGAATCCTGATCAGAATGTCGTTGTCTGTTCCTTCAGGTGAAAACCGGCTTCGTGCTGAACGTCATTGGGATTCTGACCGTTAATTTAGGCATCAACACCTGGGGATACGCCATATTTGACTTGGGCACCATGCCTCATTGGGCCAACGTTACAAACGACAAACCTTGAGTCAGGAGAGAGACTCGGAGAACGGGAGGGACACAATGTTTTTTTAAAGCTCTTGACAAACTTCAAATCATAAGGGACTCTCTATAAAATAGTCTAAAATGACTAAATAAGAGAGGTGGAGAAGAGGAGGAAGGTTAAGTAAATGTCACACAAACCTGTCAGTATATAAAACCAGATCTTCATAGAGAAAAACTGATAAGTTAGAGTTGATGTCAGAGTGATAATTAGCTCGGCTCTTTAATTAGACGGACTCTCCCTTATATGTGTTTAGTACTTCCTCGTGTCGCTGCATCAACAGAACAAAACAATGACTATTGTTCACCAGTAAACACTGAGCTCACTTCCTTGTTCACATTTCACTGAATGCGACGTCATCTTTTTGATCTATTTCTCCCTCACAGATGCAGTACACTGTGTGTGTGATTATTTAAAATGTGATTATTAAGTGATGTTTTTACAATGTGGAAATGAGCTGAAACTGAATTAATGGCATGAGTTGATTTAACTTATTACTTATTACTAATCTTTTGTGGTTAAAGTCTCATTGTCACACTTTTTTTAAATTAGTTTATTTGTGCATTAACAAGGATTTAATTTACATTTCTTAAATCTTAATGTTTAATTACGCTGATTGTAAAGCACTTTGACATATTGTAAAGGCTTTTTAGGCACATTTTTTATATTGGGCTAGACAAAATAAACTGAATTGAAAAGGAATTGAATAGATTAATCGAAGTGAAAGCTATTTAAGGTATAGTTTGACTTTGAGACGGGAAACTGCCGACAGGACACGGCTGAGGTGAAAGTCAGTGCCTCCTGTTGTTACTCCAGGTAAATGTAATAAACTGAAAATGTATAGGAGAGGGGCAACAATTCAGCAGTGTTTTATTTCCACAATAATGAATCAGAGTCGTTTATATTCTGGAAATAATATCATGTAAGTGGGGAATATCTCTCATCAACAGTATTAACAGACAAGACACTGTGATATTTCAAATGTCCCGTAAATCTTTATTTATTTTTTTACTTTTGTTCAGTTATACCCAACAATTTGAATGAGTTCAAAATCATTTGTACACGAGTCAAAAATAAATCTGCTCTACTTATCCGTTACATTCTTTGACACAACATTCAAGTGAGTTTTACCTCAGATGAACAGAGTCCACTCGGAGCTCCTCTTGTCCGATTTCTTCTCTTTATGAGACAATCAGCGACTCGCAGACTAAGAGAAAGTCTCCCACAGTGTGATTCCTTTAACCCAAAGACAATCTGAATTAGTTTCCACACTTTTGCTTGTGTTGATTTGGACATACAACAGGTGCATTGATGTACGTTTCTCTGAACTGGCTGCACTTCCCGACAGACCTGACCTGCACTTGCTGGAACAGACGGGTGGATTTTGACTACAGTCACTAAAAAACTCAGGAATCAAAAAGAACAATTTGGACACTTTGTCATAGAGAAAGAGAGGTGTCTATATAAGATTTAGAGCCACCTCAAGACACTGATTCTCTGTGTGACAGATTCCCTCAAATAACAAGAGATCAACACACTCAGGTCCTAACTTACTAGAGTGTGAGAAACAACCAATGAACAGGCCGATGTGGAAACAGACTTTAGATTTCAAACAAACAAAAAATATACATGAGATTTCTGCTACATTCCTCTTATCTTTTTCCTTTGTGCAACAAATCTGATGGAAACAATTCAACATTTATGACGTGTTTCTTCCACTCGGATAGGCAACCTAACAAAAGTTGTAACGACGTCTTTATGAACTAGACAAAGCAACATGAGGCTTCAAAGGTACAACTAGTCACATTTATAGTCGTATCAGATTAGCTCATCTTTAAAAGTTTCGCCTTTGTTGAAGGTATGTTGTGCTTTGTGCAAAAACAATAAACACATACGCCCAACGGGTAACACACGTTACACAACTCGAGATATAAATAAAGAACAAAGGAAACAGGTCTGATGAGCTAACCGGTTTTAACAGATCTATTTCACCTTTAGAAACCAAATGACCACATTATTGACATTTAAATTCTTGTATTCTGATCAGACCATTAATCATGCGTCACACTGAGGGACACCGGCAGTCACACAACACACTCCAGAAGTTGAAACTCAGAAGAAGACCTCAAGTCCTCAAAACACACAAGTTTAGTTGCAATATTTGTTCCTAAACCCTAACATAGAGCAATGACACAAAAATAAATAATCTATCGATATTTGAAGATACAGAGTTTGAACTTTTTTCCCCCACATCACACGACGTGGCTGGAGAGCGAAAAAACATCGGATAGTTCCTAAAAACTTACTTACTTGCTGGTTTATCATACAAAAAACTTGTTACAGCGACCCCACGGCGTGCTGTGAACTGTGTGTGTGTGTGTGTGTGTGTGTGTGTGTAGCTTTTAGGCGTTGCCAAACCTAAACACACACACACAAACACAGTTTACAACTGACCCATATGTGTGGCAGTTTTCTGCATTGCGTTCGTTCTCTCAGTGGGAAACAAGATATAGAGAAAGAGATAAAGAGAGAGAGAGAGAGAGAGACTACTGTACAGACAGGGCGTTCATCCCACCAGTGCCCTCTGATCGTCCCCCGGCTCAGTCCGTACAGCCGCCCGTCTCCCGCGTCAGCGCGCCGCCTCTACGTCCCGCCGTTGTACGAGTAGTCCGCCTTGTTGTGCATCACCAGCTTATTGTCCACAAAGTAGAAGCTGTCGGACTGCGTCTCGTACGGGTGCAGCACCATCTCTCTGACTGCGGGCGGACACAAGAACATCGCCGCTGTGAACAACCAGGGGGTCCGAGAGACGTCAACGTGTTTGTAGCGATGCTAGCAGCACATCTCTATAGAGATGCGATGTCGGTCAGTCAGTCATCCACTTGGGTCCAGCCTGAAGTATCTTGTCAAGCATTCATTGGACTGACATTCATGAGCCCCAGACAATGAAGTCCACTGATCTTTGTGATCCCCAGACTTTTCCTCTAGCATCACAGTGAGGTTATCTTTTGTGTTTTGAAGTAAACAAGTCCTGCATGTTCAGGTTCATTCAGCGCCAGGTCAAATTGTCGCTTTGTCTCTGGTTCGTTACCAAATACATGCAAAACATACTTAAACTTATCAGTAATTTGCATTGGTGCTAATTAGCTAACTTTAGCATGCTAACAATTGAGAAGGTGACTGTGGTGAAGAGTATACCTCATTATCATTAGCATTACCAGTTATTGTTAGCATGCTGGTGTTAGCACGTAGCACCGCTGCCTCACAGAACCCTCCAAGACTAGTCTTGTTGCTCGTGAATGACCAGATACTTTCACATATTTAGGTTTAAAAAAAAATCCTATTAATAAATAAATACTTTTTGGCCGAACTGCTATTGCGTTTCCAAAAAAAGAAAGCTTTTTAACGGGTGTTTTGTTCATCGAGTATATATTTACAAAAACAAACATGTACTTACTGATGTCCTCAGACAGAGGTGGGAATTCGTAGATATGTTCACAGGTGTTTTTGCTGCTGGGCATGCAGAAGCCAAACTCAAAGTCAAAACTCTTGAGCAGCTTCTCTCTGAAGTAATGTCTCTCAATCATCCTGAAGTTTTCTATCGGCATGTCTCCGACCGTGAACTCGACACTGCAGGGGCAAAGACGGACAGAAGAGGGTGAGCGGGGCAGAGACGTCACAAACAAAGGAAGACACAGAGGACACGTCCCTATAAATAAAGGTTCACACACGTTCTCACTTACGTGGCTCCAACTTGCCGCAGTCGTAGAAAGGCGGGGGTGAACTGGTAACGGACAAATCGGCCGGCGTTTGGGTCGGCGTCCTTCTTCTCGCCTGCTTTGTCTAAGTTAAATATCAGTTTGCGTGGAAACAAAAACAGAATCGAAATGAAATATTTTTGGTGATGGATATTTTCTTGGCCTGCTTGTGGTTGACAAAACACACGGTATTACGCTACCGTTCAAAAGTTTGGGGTCACTTAGAAAAAAGAAAAAAAGCATAGTTCTTTCCAATGAAAATTACATTAAATTAATCAGAAATACACTCCATCTCCAGTTTTCTAGTGGTACATTGTGTTATTGCCTTAGAAGACTAGCAGAGGGTTAAAACCCCCTTGAAACCCTTTTTTTATAACTTTTTATTCTACATTTTCCACAAACAGATTATTCCTTGACATTGAAACCCTTTTTATGTGAGCGCAGCTGAAAACAGTTATGCTGCTGAGAGAAGCTCTAAAACTGGCCTTTCTTTGAGCGACAAGTTTGAAGAACAATATTAATATTTACAATGAAAATCATTATTTCTAACCTTGTCAATGTCTTGACTATATTTTGTATTAATCTTGTATTCATTTAATGAATACAAGTGTGAGTTTTCATGGAAAACACAACATGTTCTCGGTGCCCCCAAACTTTTGAACGGTAGTGTACATAACAAAAAAAACGAGAATAAGTGCCAGTTTTATATTCCAGTTCATGTTTGCCATCAAAAACTTTGCATTTTGTTTGGTAAAATACCAAAAGTGGATATGTACAGTCTACATGTATGACGCTGCTTTATTATGTGGATTCACTGAAAGTATTTTCATGGTAAATAAAGGTTAAGTCGAAAAAATGCATCAGCGACTCGCCTGTGGATGGAGGTTTGGTGATTTCAAACAGCACGGTGGCCGACTCCATGTCTCTGATCCGGAACCGGGTGAAGTCAATGTTGTAAATATTCTCATCCGGACTGCAAAGATAATCTGAAAAAGCAAGCGAGAGAGAAAGAATTACAGATTAGCCACATACAAAGGATGGTCAGAGCAGCAGAGTGGGTCAACACGTGACAGTCAGTCTTTGATCAGATATTTCCTGATAGTTCATAAACCAAACTGCTCTGATGTACTGAGCAGTGTGGTATATTTTTGAATGAACATTTTTTATGTTTCTAAGGTATTGTTGTGGTTTTAGCTCAGAAACTCAAATATGGTAATAATTACTTTTCTATAATGATAATAAAAGTACCTCATTTGCCAGCTATCAAATAGATTTATTGTCTTTATTATTGAAGATATTAGATCACTAAAATTATTGACGTGAAATGAGATGTAAAACTGTTAGAGGAACCATTTCCTCACAAATGAGACAATGCAGACACACACACACACGCACGCACACACACACACATAAGTTATTTTCATCCTTCTAATCCTTCCTGCCCTCACCGGGCCGTGTCACTGCTGATTAGCGTCCCCAGCAGAACAGACACTTCCTGCTTCCCCCTGATCCAAAAAGGCACCTCAGGCCGGCCTGTGTCGTTTCAACATCCCTCCATCTCTCCCACTGAGGATCCCTCTCTCCCTCTCTCCCTCGCCTCACCCCGGCAAACACACAGCTCACAGGGAGGAATATACAATTGGGATAACGTTGTTTCCGAGAGGGAAATGTGCGATACAAGTTAAAAAAAATCGGCAGCTGTCTCGCAAACACACAATGTCTACTGTGCCACATCTGTGTCTTGTGACCACATCTGCATCTCTTGACCACACCTGTGTCTTCTGACCACACCTGTGTTTGCTCATAAACAAAGACCTGTGGAGACATGGACGTCTCTCGGTACACGAGGGATCATTTAATCACTTCCGATATTAGCTCTGACTGTCCATCAACCCGACAGCTGTTCTCTATGACACTTCCACAGCTTCCCACCAAAAGTCATGACAATGTGGCGTGTCCAGATGTTTCCATCAGCTCCCAACTCAATAGAGATGACCTGATTGGTTGTGACGCTCTGATGCCTTTGCTCCTCTGCCAGCCTGAATGCTGAGGTTGGCACACACACACACGCACACACGCACACGCGCACACACACACACGCACACACACTTTAAGAAAAAATGACAAACATCCTCTATGGCTGCGAGGGGCTGGGCATTGAAAGCAGTTAGTGTATGTGTGTGTGTGTGTGTGTATGTGTGTGTACACTGGTGTAGGTCATATACACTGTAGCCTAGCACAGCTAGTGTCCTCGTCCTTTTGCTCATCAAGTGTCAAAGTTACCTTTGAACCTCAGAATAACACATTGACAATGAGTTTGAAAGAGTGTGTTTGCTCTCCGCTTGTAGTCCGAGTAGTGTGTAGTGTGTAGTGAATCACACAGTCTGTGTGTGTTTCTACAGGACTTATCCAACCAAAAGACATCTGAAGTGTTCGGTGACGTGACGCTGAATGAGGAAACACACCAAGGTGACTATAACAGTCGAAGCTGTGAGTGTTGCCGCAACTCTGAACTCTGCTGGTCGATAGGAAGCTCATCAGCAAACTTCTTCAAACAAACAGTTTTTTTTACAGCAAGCACTTCCGATGCCACGTGACCTTATCACACGTCGAATGCATCGACCTTCAGAAGACAATATTTGACAGCCTTCACTCGACATGACATCGTATATGAGCATGTCATGTCGGGTGGGTATCGTAAAAAAAATGTCTGGTGTTTTTTTGGTGAAAACAAACCCGATGAATGTCTCTGTAACTTTTACAGGTTTTTTAACGAATGGTTTTAAGTGTACTAATAAAACCGACACAGTAGCTGCTCATCAAGCATTTAACTGCATTACTGTTGTCGCCACCAGCAATCGATCAACCATCACAGAAATCTTACAGTGTATACCTTGAATTATATAAATTAAAAACAAAGCCGATAACGGACCCACACGTTGTGGCGAAAACCCGAAAATGTGCACATATCGGAAAAGGGATGTTTCATGTCATGTTTTCTTTCTGTCGTCACTCGGCTGATTCGTGTTGACGTGGCAGCGGTTCACCGAGTCCGTCGGGTCCACAGTTCAACACACATCGTGTCACATGACCTAGATTCAGACTAATTAAACGCTTCCGTTTTAGCAGCTCACCCAGATGACGCCGGCACGGGACCGATCTTCAGAACCTTTCAGTACGAAGGTTTAAGATTAAGCCTATGCTTTTACGTTGTGTCTCTGACGTGATGTTTTTATTCTGTACATTTTAACATTGTTCTCCTTTATTTTATTTGCTTTGTCTGTAGATTGTATTTGTAATCTTATGTCTTTAAGTTCTTAACATCAGCATCATTGGGACTACAGATGAAAAATAGCCTCTTGGCTAACTCTGGCACATTTACTGAAATGTTTTTTATCAATGTGCACTGTCCCTTATTAAATAAACCATTAAATAAAAAAATACCAGTACATGAAGCCATATTGAAGCAACATGTAATGTTATTAAAATGTGTGTGTGTAAATTAGCTGACTGATAGTGATAATGGGACCTAGTCAGTCTGTGTCCCTGGACATTTAAAAAGGTAGGATGCACATTTTTATAATAGTTTTTTATTCATACGGTAGGGTTTTTGAGTATCCTGAATGCAGTTTTCCATCAATTCAAATTGATCAGACCGTATATATTTTTTGTCCATCTTTTTAATTGTTTTGTAAAGCAAATAAGGATAACATATCTTCTTGCAGCTGTAAACAGCAGTCGAGGGGGAATTTGAGGGAAACTATATTCAAACTAATCTTTCCTGTGTAATTGGGAAAAAAACGACGCGCATTTTAAATATGTATGGACCACTCGATGCGAGGATGCTCACTTTAGCATTTTAAAGTACCGCTGTGACGAAGTGCAGCCTCACCGAGGCGCTATAATGTGGCTATTGACTCTTAGTCTTGTTGTGAATTAAACTTCCGGGAAACAAGTATCGATCAACAAATGCTTGAGATGAAACCTCGAGTACTGGTGGCAGTAATCAGGTTTTAAAAGGCAACTTTAGAGAGTGTTGAACAGTCGTACCGGCGAGCTTCGCGGGAAACAGTCAGATTGGAGGTTAATTTAATATCCTTGAATGAAATCCAGTGTGTGCCTGTGTTTCATTACATTAATTAACACCCACCACTCTGAGGTCTGTTATCCCACATGAGAGATAAGCTTCCCTTCAGCTCAGCGAGGGCTTCTCCACCACACAGCCAGCTCCCACTCGGTCTCGTCGGCATGGAAACCACACACATCGTCTCCTGCACTCTTGATCATCTCACAGCGACTCGAAGTAACAAGTCAGATTCAAGAGTATCACATGTGGACACACAGAGCGTACTTGGTCTCATTTTGTCAAGATGAACACACACACACACACACACACACACACACACACACACACACACACACACACACACACACACACACACACACACACACACACACACACACACACACACACACACACACACACACACACACACACACACACAGGCTCAAGCACTGGTCTCAAGCCTACCAGGATACTTGAGGACCTGGGGACCAGAATATGGTACCTGCAGGATGTGTAACCTAGGTACTCGTAGACTTGGGGGGTGGGGGCTGGGGGGTGGAGGGATAGAGAGCAGGCATTTTCAATGCGAAGGTAATCATACATTTTTAGAAGTGCGTGTTCGACCAAAATATCCAAATATATAAAATTTTAATTATTCATGATTTTCTCTGAAAAAACATCAAATTCCCACACACTGATTAATATATAAAAAAAGTAATACTAATAATACTGAAAACAACCATTTGTCGCTTCCCTCAAAGAAACGTGCGTCTGCAGAGTGTTTCTTGCCGAGTTGTGATCGGTCCACTGAACACACGTTTGGATCAGTTCAGTAAAAGAGCATGAAGCCGTTAGTTCTATGCAAATCCTAATCAATCTCAGCAGCTTGATTACGGAACGGATTGAGCAAAAAATAGTAACGTGATGCTATTTTAAAGTCTCTGTCCTGAGAACGTATCTGACACACAGAGAAAGTTCCCCTACTGGGAGACATCTGTTCTCCAAACAACGCTTTTGACTCACAACTGTTGTGAAGTATAACGTAGCTCTGCTGAGTTGTCAATTGTGTACCATGACATTGACACTTCAGGATGGAGTCACCTGAGAACGAGCAGCAGCAGAAAAGAGAAAAGAAAAAAGAAACCGACGCAGACGAGTCCCAAAACAAGTGTGTGTGTGTGTGTGTGTGTGTGTGTGTGTGTGTGTGTGTGTGTGTGTGTGTGTGTGTGTGTGTGCGTGTGCGTGTGTGTGTGCGTACACATATATGCGTTTTCTCTATATAAACCTTCAAATGACATCGTGACTATGTTAAACAGCGACACAGAGGAGAAGAACGAAGAGGAGGAAGGGTGGAGAAGAACAGCAACGAAAGTGGCTGTGACCACGGAAAGATGCTTCATGTTGCCATAGCGATTCGAGCGTGTATTCACGTTGCTGTGGTGATTCACACATGCCTCCTTATTGCCTCCAGCAGTGATGCTGCAAGATAGAAAAGCGAGAGTTTCCAAGACCAGAATAAGTTCAGCATGGGAGACAGAATCATCACGATGGTGCCATCAACAAGCCGGGCCAAAGGATGTTCCCAAAGCGTTCCCAAAGCGTTCCCAAAGCGTTCCCAAAGCGTTCCCAAAGCGTTCCCTCTTCTCAGTAAACTGATCAGGTTGGAGTGGACGAGCGAGGTCTAACTCCTCGCCACAACACAAACGTCCTGCACGATGACGACATCACAAGAAAGTAATACAAATAAGAAAAAGGACAACACTATGACTAATATGATTTGAGTTATGTTCACTGTAGAAGCGTTTTATAGCGAGACGTGTACTTGTGTTGTTTATGTGGAAAGCCACATGACCATCAGTACAAAGTGACTTTAAATGCCTTTTCAAATAGTGACCAGAAGATCCAACAGTGTTTGCATGTTAGGACACTCGGTCCGTATTGGCCGATGTAACCGTGTTGTGTAAGGTGTTATACCTGTCGGTCTTTAAATAGTCAAATGCCCTGCTGGCCACCTATTAGCTAAACACTGGTTTAAGACCTGAGTTGGTGATCCACGGCGCTGTGGTTGGGCTCTGTGTCCTCTGTCAGAGGCTGGTTTAGAGAGATTTAGAGGCATCATTCATAAAAAGATTAAACAACTGCATGACGCTTTATAATTGTAACATGTCTTTAAAATTAGCCATATCAAATTGTTTCATTTAGTATTGAATGAGATGCTCTTTTGTACAACAACTGTATTCACTGAGCCACAACTTTACTGTGACAGTTGCTTACACCATGATCAGCTACATGTGATACTATGATATGTATGATATGTAATATGATATGTACTATATGTAATATGCAGATTTAGAGTCAGTTCAAATACTTAAGTGCTGATAATTACGGTTGTACTTTAACTTAGATTTCGACTTGTACGTATAATACATGGATCGTAATGCTATCAATACTAAGTAATTAAATCAAGTAAAAACTTGATTTATAACTTCAATACCATACAAGCTTTTTGATAAAGTGCATTTTTAATCCAAAGCAACTGAAGAACTAAACATTTCAACACCAGCTCCAACTCTCTAGCAACGTATTTTTTTTTTTTATATCTGTAGCCTACATATTTGGTGAAACAAAAACAACAATGTTGATTACAAAACATATGCAGACCTGACACCTGGGTGTTTTAATGTTTACGTTTTAGTGAACTAAATTAATCATGCAAAGAAAACATAATGCTGCCTTGAAGGACGCCTCCTCAGTCATCCCGTTCACATTCTGCATCCTTTTCGTCAGATACAATCATCCCGGTTAAGAGGATGAGAGGTGAGTCGTGCTTGTTCAGCTAATTACATCTCTGCATTTGAGGAGTCTTTCTCAGCTTCATCACAGGTACTCGAGCTGCTGAAAGCAGCGCTCACCCGCCGTGCGCTAAACGTAACCTCCAGCCACGCTTGACCGGTCACAGGGCAACAGAGATGCCAACAGAGCAGCTCCTGCGGCCAGGTGAACGTTTACCGGAGAGGGATGCAGTACCATGTGCATGAGCAGGGCCTACGCCGATTACATAAACAAGGGGACACGGTAATGACGCGCTCCATGAGTCATGACTCATGCAGGCAGGAGCTGAACCGTTTCAACACCTGCGCGTCACATAACCGACAGTGAACTTACTCTCGGTGATCTTCTGCAAGCCCAGAGCATCCTCCGGAGTGATCACCGTGCTGCCGAGCGCGTCCCCCTCCTCCTCGGTGGCCACCGGGACCCCCACCACGTCGGTGGAGTTGCAGCCTGTCTTCACTTTCATTGCCGCCGTTTGCGTCGGGCTGCTGCTGCTGTCTGCGCCTCCGGTGTCTCTGCCCGGATTACTACCGGCGGGCTTCTTAGCGGTTGATGGGTCCTGGCTGCTGCCAATGCGGGTACAGGAATAGCTCATTCTCCGATCCTCCTCCCCCTCTGCCAACCCAGAGCGTCCAAGATACAAAACAGTTGCCTCCCTCTCCCCCTCCCTCCTTCACCCGAAGGATGCACAGTCGCCGTATGTTATCCGGTGCTTAATTCAAATCCGCTTCGTCTCGATGAGCCTGCAGTCTGTCTCCGCGGACGGCTCGCACGCACGCACGCAGCCGCGGCTCTCGTCGGCTGAGCGCAATATGCGGAAAGCGGGTTGGGTGGATTTCTTCTTATTTTTCTTCTTCTGCGCAGCTGCTTTCTGAGACGCTATTTCATCCGGGTCAAGTGCAGCTATAGTCTGCTGGGGTTTTAAACTGAAAAGGAGGCGGCAGATGGCAGCTGGATGGCAGTTGCTGTCGAGGAGGGAGAGAGGGAGGGAAGGAGGAGGGTATCAGCGCCTGCGCGCAATCTGTGCAGCAACAGTCTAACGCACGCAACAAAACACAAATAGTATATGCACTGTGTGTTCCCTTTCTTTTCGGTCCCCTAAGAAACAGTGTTACATATTAGCATTCGACTTTTTAAGAGTAGCTTGTGGGAAATAATGGTAAAGTCAACTCAAACTTAAACTTTAGAAAGGTGACATATTGAGTGTTTATACAGTTGATAATGGCTCCAGAGGCATATGTAACAAGTGGCAATATCCCCTGCAATATAATAACATCAGACGCAAAAGAGCATCCACTCTTAAACCCGGAGGGTGGGGGCTGCGATGATGGCGTGTCTGAACGGCATGATCCGCTGTGTGGACTCAGGAGGTGCATGTGGGGGATTTGGCAGCATCCAACGGTGAGGTTGCACATTGCAACCAACTGAAATTCCGCAAGTGCGCCAAAACAGGAAAACTGGTGCTTGACGAACATGTGAACACACATGTTGGGTTAGTCCGGCTACTACAAACATGGCATTCAGCACCGTGAAGAGAACAATTCACATTTATGTATAGGTGACTCTACACACAAATGAAAATACATTAAATGAAATGTTGAAAGTCACACAAAGTTACTTTAATATGACTATAATAATAGTCCCAAAAAAAGGAGAAGAGACATTTGCACAAGTTAATGTTTCTGGCACAAAGAACTCACTGACATGGCTGGACCTGAGCAGAGTTGAGACAATCTTATGAGATTTGAAAGATGCTGCAGCATTAATGAGCTGATGAATTGCAGCTGTGCATCTTGCAACAGGTGAATCCAGTTGGCAGCAATCAAGGAGCTAGAAACCGGAACAGAGTGGAGGAGCAACTCCCACAGACATAAGGCACTGTGGGAAATGTGCAATTAATCCCAATGTTTTCAGAGTGTGTTATTGCTGCATCCATAGAAGTAACAGTTAATGATCTGTGTTGCAATCAGCTCCCTGAAGTTTACCCATGTGTTAAATCTAAGATCTGCAGTCTCATTCGCCAAATATGTTTGATAAATTCAGCTTTAATTGTATTTTTTGTTCTTCTTCCCAGCCTTTAAATGTACAGTTGGTGCTGGTAACAGTCACACACATGTTGTACTGTCGGAAACAAAGAGTCATGAAGGCCTATGGTGGTATTTTGGCCCTAGAGAGCAGAATGGAAACAACTGTGTGAGATATTAATCCTATTTATGTCTCTTCCACTGACGCATGACTCGCTTGAGGTCTCAGTCACACATGACTATCCATCACAGCTCTGCACTGGCACCGTGTGTGATGACAACAGTGCCAAACAGACCGTATACCTGCAGTGAACACAGCCGCCTCAAAAAAGTCCCTGTTAAGCCAAAGACAGGCCTAATACATTAGTGTATGGATTTTGTTCATGTTCAGAAAGAAAGTTGTGTGCCCGTGTTTATGTGGAAATGTTGCCCCTTAGAGGCAGTCTGTTGTCATGTTCTGTGTGGCTGAGGGATTAATGAGATTGAGTTTTCTTTACTGTATATATTTCAACGGGTGCCCACGACCCCGAGTTAGGAAGACCGGAAGTGAATGTAGCTTTCGTTCAAATATTGACCAAAACTTTAATATTCAATTATAAAGTTAAGAAAAACCCTAATGGGAAAAAAACAATGCTGTCGCTAGTTTGAGCCTTTTACAAACATTTTAAGTTGTTGCCTGTTTCTTTGTAATTGGTATTACATATGGTGTGTGTGTGTGTGTGTGTGTGTGTGTGTGTGTGTGTGTGTGTGTGCATGTGTCTGAGAGAGAGAATGCTCTGTGTCTGTTGAACACGTATAGGAGAAACAGCGGATTTGTTATGTGGATGTCTGTGAGGGTCGGCTCTATGGCAGGCTGTTGGCTCTTCATCAGCCTGCTGAGTTTGCGGGTCCTTTTGTCACGTCTGAGCTGCTGCTGCTCACATCAGCAGAAACATACACGCACACACAGCCATGTTTTTCACTTTTGAGAACAAATACATTACATTGACTTACATTCAGGAGACTTATCATAACCGCTCCCAGCCTAATCCACAAGTCTTATCATAACCGTATCCTGAAACCTAACCTTGAACTAAATACTGACCCGAAAATGTAATGATTTACATTATGGGGATGTGCATTTTGTCCCCATTAAGAGGGTACAACAATTTCACACACACACACACACACACTCACACACACACACACACACACACTCACACACACACACACACACACACACACACACACACACAAACACAATATCCCACCTCAAGTTCTGATCTGAACAGATCCACTGATCAGGAATGTGTTCACAAATATATACTTTTTGTGATATTAAATGTCCACGTTATCTCTCTCTCTCTCTCTCTCTCTCTCTCTCTCTCTCTGTGTTGTCGAAACAATCAGATAATTATATGAAAACACACACACACACACACACACACACAGAAAGTCTGAGCAATGTGCTGACCTCAGTAAGCCACTCCTAAATGATGATTGTCCAGTGCAGAAGAGAAAGGAGGGTGGACACACCAGCTGCTCTCCCAGTTTTATGCTCTATAGGGCATACTTTAATGACAAAATAAAGTATGCATTAAAATACAGCTGTTGCTTCAAATGTTAGTAACGCATGCTCTAAAAGAGTGTCAACATGTGCGTGTGATTGGCTGGATGGGAGGATCGCATGTTCATCAATCAACAGACAAGTTACTGACAGCTTGACTTCTTTCATCCCAACTACTCAACATGTTTCCTGTGTTTCCGCTGCCACTCTCTGCCAATGAGACCTTTCAGTCGGTACCGTTGCCCCCTGCTAGGCATCATTGTTGAATTATTCCGTTGGGCAGGTTTTCCAAAATTATCAACAAGTACTTTCATTCATGAGTCACATTCAAACCACAAAGCGAAAACAGGACAAAAGCAGCATGTCATATAGTCCACTAGGAGGGTGAATCAGTTTGGTTTAGGTTTTTAGACTCTGATGATGGACGGCTGATATTTTAGTTCAAACTCTACTCCACCTTGACTCTATTGCCGACTAGTTTGGCCTTGCTCCCCCCCCCCCCTTTACATGGATTGCTTTGTTATTATCCATAAAAGAGCTTGATTATATTCATAACACAACCATCTTCCTGTTTCAAATCCTGGGCTGATGTCATTGATCCGTTTTTTCCCAGCTGTCATGAAACCTGATATTCAAGTTTAAGGAAATTAGATTGTCTATTCTGTTGAAAAGCATTTTCGAAGGAGTCCACACAGAGAGGAGACACATAATTGATCTGATTCTTGACAACAAAATGATGCTACATTGTAATAATTAGGAGGAACGGTGGACGTCAGTCAGAGTTGTAGGCGCTGAGACAATCTCACTTACGACATACAATAAAAAAAGTATAGACTATATGCTAATACTTGGAGTTTTTGCAACAACTGTCATTGCATTAACATTAATACGATGAAACAAGGGACAATAACGTTTATTTTCGTATACATACTGGTGGAGAAAAATCCCCCCCTCAAACATAGATATTTACCACATAGCAGTATGCACGTGTGCCCTCTTTGTGTTTGCATGAATCCCCATGTCTGTGTGTTAACGCCTTTGTGGCTCACACAACAAAACAATTGAGTCCAAAGCAAAGTGCTGACTTAGTCCAGGCGGGCCTTTCCCCCCCGACCCCTGTCACCCGCGGGTGTATAAAAACCCCAACACACACCGTCTCGGCAGACCATTCAGTGAAACCCTACCACACAGTTCACCAGTTTAGGTAGGTCAAACCGGTCAGGAGTACAATACAGTTTCCCAATCCATCGACGTGATGTAGTCAGGGTCTCTTATGCACTTTATCCACTCACCATAATAGGGAGTCTTAATTGGTTGAAGGAAGAGATAGTGGCTTCTTTATCACCTTAAATACAAATATGGGAATACTTTTTTTAACAAATTATGAAGGGAAATAGAAGGCTTGATGTTTTCGGCTAATGTGAGAAACCTGGGAGTGAATTTAGTGAGACAGTAAACAGCGAAGTACAAGTAGCAGACAGGATGAGTAATATATATTATTCTAAAGGTTGTTTTTTTGTACATTGTCTTTCATGTTTTCCCTACAGGTACTACAGAAAAAAAAGACAAAATGTCTCAGACAAATACCATGGCCATGGGCCCCTGGAAGGTAAGTGTTTGGGATACACGTTTAACACCGTGAGCACAGGAGTCCCAACGACTCATTTCAATTACTATGTATTTTTGGGGGTTAAATCGTCCGTTTTCATCGTCTTTTGTGTTTTTCAGATCACCGTGTACGATCAGGAGTACTTCCAGGGCAGGCGCATGGAGTTCACCGCCTGCTGCCAGAACATCATGGAGTGTGGGATGGAGAACATCCGCTCCCTGAAGATCGAGTGTGGCGCGTACGTACCCACAGATCACCCCCCACCCCCCTCTTTCTTTAAAATGCTCGATATTATAAAACAATCTAAATAGAGCAACTATTTTCAGATCCTGAAAGTGTGCTGATTTTTTTATAATTCCTTGATTTCTGACATCCTTTTTTTCTATTCTCTGCTTGCAGCTGGGTGGGCTTTGAGCACACTAGCTTCTCCGGCCAGCAGTTTGTCCTGGAGAAGGGAGACTACCCTCGCTTCGAGGCCTACAGCGGCAGCAACTCCTACCGCATTGAAAGGATGATGTCCTTCAGGCCCATCTGCGGTGCTGTAGGTTTACCATACAGCCCAGTAACATCCCTTAGTTCACTTTAGGCAAAGCCTAATCTCAAATTGAGCTAAATCTCCTTCTTGTTTGTGCAGAACCACAAGGATTCCCGCATGACCATCTTTGAGAAGGAGAACATGACTGGTCGTCAGTTCGAGCTGTGCGATGACTACCCCTCTCTGCAGGCTATGGGATGGATGAACAACGAGGTCGGATCCATGCACATTCAGAGCGGAGCGTAAGTCCATCGTCACACTGCTTGATGGGAAGCTTCGCACACATCTGCTTTGAGCCCCTTCAGCTACGCATCGATATTAGCGATGATTATTTAGATGTGTGCATTTAATTAACGTGTTTTTGATTTTTCTATGCAGCTTTGTGTGCTACCAGTTCCCTGGCTACCGTGGCTACCAGTACATCATGGAGAGTGACTGCCGCGGAGGAGAGTACAAGTGTTACCGTGAGTTTGGCTCCCACTCCCAGACTCCCCAGATCCAGTCCATCAGGAGGATCCAGCACTAAGAAGGCAACGCTTCCATCACCTTTTCTTATCTCCTCCTCTGCCTCCTCCTGCACTTCATTTCCTCCTTCTTCTCCTCCTCTTCTCCTCCCGACTTCCATCTCCTGGTCTGGCTAATGAAAGCAAGATCCCAGGCTTGACTTCAGGTGCTTACCGCTGTCAGTTGTCCACAGCACTTCTGCATTTGTTAAAGAAACATCCCAAAAGAAAGGAGTGATGTAACAAAGACAGAAAAAGGAAGGGAATGAGAGAAAAAACCGAATCAGTGTGAAAGAGAGACCGTGTCCGCTGGGGTTGGCTGCAGAATGGTGAGCGGTTGCTCTTTTCCATCCCCACCATTGATGGCATCATCATCATCGTCATCATTGTTGTCATCATCATCATCATCATCATCATCATCATCATCATCATCATCATCATCATCATCATCATCATCATCATCATCATCATCATCATCATCATTGTCTTCAACATCAACACGATCGCCAGTCTTGCTACTGTGATTTCAATGACTGCCTGTGATGATGAATAAAGAGAACGAGCAACCCGAGTGGCATGTACCTCAATCTGTGTCTTGATTCTCTACACTGACACTTCAACGACACTGCTGAGCAGCAACTTTAAATTAGAGCAGTGGTTCCCAAACTCTTTCTGTCAAGACCCCCTTTGATGATATAGGAACATTGGACGACACCCCCCCCCCCCCGCAACCCGCAACCTGACCCCAAATTTTTCTTGTTTTTTAATGAATTGCATTATAATGCATGAACTGTATAAAATATTTTTATTTCTTTCTAAAATAAGTACATATCACTTCACAGTTTATTCTTCAGTTTGTTTAATTGGGAAAAAAATAGCAATAATAAAATATATATAAAATAAAAAATATATAAAATAATTTGTAAATACAATTACCCCCCACTTTGGGAACCACTGCATTAAAGTGGGGAAAAAAAATGGGAAAAGGAATCTGGGATAGATATTTCTGAGGAAGAATGGACATTAATATGGGGGTACCAATGGAAATGTACCAGTTCAATGAGCTGGCGAGAGTTTAACTGGAAAAATTACACAAGATATTTCATTACACCATCTCAGACATCTCACTATAGCGATACCACTCCTGAATGCTGGAGAAAATGTGCACAACAAAGCGCAAACCATTATCACATCTTCTGGGACTGTCCCATCATTAAACACTTCTGGAAGGCGGTACACAATACTTTACAGGACATCTTTCGCGAGGACATCCCTTTGGACTTTAAGATTCTGTACCTTGGAAATGTACCTCAGAGTTGGCCGAAAGGGGACAGACTCTTGATTAATGCATTGCTGGTGGCCAGCAAAAAGTCTGTTACTAGAAAATGGTTACAACCAGAGTGTCCTACAATTACATCTTGGAGAGACATCGTAACGGATATCTACAGAATGGAGTAGATCACAGCTCATGTCAATCAAAGAACAGAAACATTTCTTAAACACTGGCAAAAGTGGTGCAACTATGTCACGATAAATGGCCTGACTGTATTTCTTTACTCTATGGAAAATGATTTCTCCCTACTTTATTTATTAGTATTATTATTATTAGTTTTATTACTATGGTATTGTTTCTTTATTTGCATGTGTTTTTTTTCTTCTTTTTTTCTTCTCTTTTTTTGGCCTGTACTTCTCTATGTACAAAGAATCTGAAAAATTGAAATATGTGTATGTGAGATTTTGAACACTAATAGAATCCCCCCCCCCCCCCCCCAAAAAAAAAAGAAGCTGCTCAGCCATTGGTCCACTGAAAGCTGCTCAGCCATTGGTCCTCTGAAAGCTGCTCAGCCATTGGTTCATTGAAAGCTGCTCAGCCATTGGTCCACTGAAAGCTGCTCAGCCATTGGTTCATTGAAAGCTGCTCAGCCATTGGTCCACTGAAAGCTGCTCAGCCATTGGTTCATTGAAAGCTGCTCAGCCATTGGTCCACTGAAAGCTGCTCAGCCATTGGTCCACTAAAAGCTGCTCAGCCATTGGTCCTCTGAAATCTGCTCAGCCATTGGTCCACTGGAAGCTGCTCAGCCATTGGTCCACTGAAAGCTGCTCAGCCATTGGTCCACTGAAAGCTGCTCAGCCATTGGTCCACTAAAAGCTGCTCAGCCATTGGTTCATTGAAAGCTGCTTAGCCATTGGCCCACTGAAAGCTGCTTAGCCGTTGGTCCACTAAAAGCTGCTCAGCCATTGGTCCACTGAAAGAAAAAATAGCAATAATACAATATATATAAAATATAAAATATATAAAATAATTTGTAAATACAATTAACTTAATTTCAAACAAAGTGCAAACAACATATACTGTATTTCCTCACATTGAACAGCAGGTTTTCTCAAACAATAAAATAACACAATTATGAACAAGGTGTGCAGGTCTACATGGTACATTTTATTTTGTGATCATATTCCTATGTATATTCCTATTCATATATATCAGTGACTGGTGTGGGCTTGCTTTGCTTTACAGATTTTGTCAAAGCGGGGTTGCTGGTTGGAGATAGCTACTCTCAGTTCATTTAGACCAGGGGTGCTCAATAGACCTGCCAGTCGATCGCGGCGTAGTGTTGGTAGATCGCATCACAGAAAAATAAATGTGCCCGCCCCCGAGCAACTTCCTCTATAGCGCTAGATTACAGCAGAAGCGTGTCATTTCTGTCACTCCGTGTCGCGTTAACAGTCCTCCGCTCACGGTCTCCCGCGCCGCAAAGCTTCGCTGGCTTGCGCGCGCATCGTCGGGGCGGAGCAGAGAAAAAGTCACTAGCACCCCCCGTCGATCGTCTTGACTTGGTCACATTATAAGTAGCTCGCATGCTGAAAAAGTGTGACCACCCCTGATTTAGACCAGTCACACATCTGTCCATGTTTGTACATACTTCCTTCTCTTATCTTTATCTTTCTCTGTCGCTGCGTATCTTTCTCGCTCTGTGTCACTGTGTGTTTCTCTCTCGTTCGCGCTCCCTCACTCTCTCTCTCGCTCGGGCGCGCGCTCTCTCTCTCGCTCGGGCGCGCGCTCGCTCTCTCGCTCTCGCTGGTTTTGCCACAGTCGGTCTGTGACATGAGCCGCTCTGGTGGCGTGGTTGGAACACAGTGCATGTCAC
The DNA here is from genome assembly GCA_036178185.1 of Liparis tanakae. Taxonomy (NCBI): domain Eukaryota; kingdom Metazoa; phylum Chordata; class Actinopteri; order Perciformes; family Liparidae; genus Liparis; species Liparis tanakae. The sequence goes on along the minus strand of CM070088.1, from coordinate 6,879,960 downwards.
GTTGGTTATTTTATATTGTTTTACCGGTGTATGTGTGGGTCTGTGTGTGTGGGTTGGTGATGAAGCCGCGACCCCCCTGTAGTACCACCGCGCCCCCCCTAGGGGTCGCGACCCCCACTTTGGGAACCACTGAAGTAAAGGAACAGTCACGATCATGGAGCTCCCTCTGGGGAAACAACTCACATCCGCCTGCCCAGCGATGAGAGTATTTCAAGCATTAAGCAATGAGCTCATTAGGCCTCTGCTCTCGTGTTTCACATCCTAACCCTGGGGATAGTAATGAGTGAGCGTCATCAGAGGGACTCATTGATTTGGCTCTTTCAATGGTGCGCTTGCTGCCGGAAGCCACCAGAGGTCGCTGTTCTCTCCACACGTCCATGGTGGCTCAAAGGAGAATTTGCGACAGTTTTCTCTTCTTCACGGCTGCTGCTGACATGTCAACAACAAACATGGCAACCAGCAGCAACTATTGGGAAGGTAACCTATTGTTTTAGCATCTACATTCAAGCATGTTTCCGTGTGTACATTTTGTATTGTTCTTCACCGACTCAGACTAAGAGCGTTTAGTGAGACGTCACGGGGCCCGTGTTTTATATCTGCGCTGATTTAAAGACACTTGTGGCTGGCTGACGTCATCAGCTAACAGCTAACACGTTAGCCCTTCGAACTTGTGAAGTTAGCGTTATTAGCCCTTGTGAGTAGTTACCAGTCACGGTGTTTTGTCAGGGTAGCGACTCCTTTCAGGTCGGTTGTACCAACGTTTGTTTAACCTCAGCTCCTCTCGGCTCCCTGTTTAGATGGAGGTTTGGTACCAACACGAACCTCCAGCAGAGTGAACAACAAACAACAAACAGAATGTCAACTTTCAAGTCATTGTTTTGTTTGTACTTCTTAATTATTGACCCAGCAGAGATGTTTGCATCTGTTGTCATTCGTTTTTTATTATTAGGCTACATCAATTAACTCATGAACAACACAACATTCACCTCTACTTCCATGCTGTAATTGGGGGACTATAGATCCCTCTGCCAGGTAAATGATATGTGCTGATTCAATCCGTTTAGCTTCTAAAATAGTTTAAATGAATGCAACACGTTTACTTCAGAGTGAGTTTCCCTTTGGCCAAACTGGTGTAATTTCATTTCTCGGTCAAATACTCAAGACCATGAAGTGTTTACCATTTAAACAATTTAAAAATGAAGCTATTCTGTGTGTATACACCTGTTGCCCCTGCAAACCAAATACCTGCAGTTTCCATTGGTTTATTCATGACAACGAGAGGATTCCTTCTTGTCTCCTTCTAATTGCTTTATTATTCTGTTGAGATGTTCATCTCTAGTGTTGCTCTGTCGCTTCACTCAGATTTGCGTAAACAGGCCAGACAGCTGGAAAATGAGCTGGAGCTCAAGCTGGTGTCCTTCAGTAAGCTCTGCACCAGCTACAGCAGCAGCAGCAGCCGGGACCAGCGGACAAGAGCCAGCAGGTCAGCTGGCCACTCTTCTGTACTTCTGACCTCAAGTGTAGAATTTAGAGTCTAATTGTTTTTCTTGTAATTTCTTTCGTAATTTGTTTGGTCTTATTTTGTCTATTAGCAGTGTATTGGTAACTGATCCTCTTTCATTATATGAATTGGTTGTTTACTGTTTAATTGTGCTGTTCTAGTCTGTACACCTTAAAAAATGTTTTTTTAATTTTTATATTATGAGTAACAAAATAAATGAGCTTAAACTTCAGCATCTTTTCCCTTTCATTCTTAAATCAGGTCTGATTCTGTCGGCTCATCTCAAGACAACATGCTCTTGGCCATGACAACTGAGTTGGAGCAGATATTGGCCAATGTAAGTTAAATATCACACACACATACATATATTTATATATATATATATATATATATATATATATATATATATATATATATATATATATATATATATTAGTTGATTCTCTTGACAAATGACTGTTGACAAACAGCTGTTATGGCCTCAAGCCCAGGGGATGGAATTGATTAGATGACAAATTTGATTTTTAACATGAAATAGGAAAAGAAAAGTCAACAGCCAACCAAAGCTGATTGTGTTATAGATCTGGTTTATTTTACAGGTTGTACAAACATGATTACTATTTCAGGTTATGCTTATTATAATACATTCATGTTTACTTTGCAATGATTCAACTAAGTCAAGATCCCTTACCCTGCAACATTTTTTCGTTTTTTATCACTACTTGTTTGCTTATTTTTGCAGCTCACTGCAGCCAATGACAAGATGGCAGAATACACAAACTCTCCGGGGGCTTCATTACGCAGCGCGGCATTGATGCACACCTTACAACGACACAGAGACATCTTACAGGTAAATACAACTACTTCAATTTATTGAATTACTTTCTCATGCTGAAAAGTCTTTCTGCTCCACCTGTTAGTTGTTCTAAGTTATTTCTATATTTTTAACAAGAAATGTGTGAAATTGTCATGCATTTTGCCTTTTTTTTGGCTTTTGTGTTTCCCATAGGACTATACTCTTGAGTTCCACAAAACCAAAAGCAACTTCCTCAGCCTGCGAGAGCGAGAGGATCTACTGGGCTCTGTTCACAGAGACATTGAGTAAGCACCTCAATACATCTCTCCTCAATACATCTCTCCTCAATAACAAATATTGTATAATGTTAGTAGATACAATATAATCTTCTCACGGTGTTCTCCATTTAGCCACAACATTGCGATTTGCAAGTCTTGTATCGGGCACTCAAAAGAAACTGTTGATGAAAAATTGTTTCTGCCTCTAGCTGACTGGATTTTATCCTTCTCAAGTAGTTACCCCAATATTGTTCTTTTTAAATATTAACTTTAATTTAAATTTCCTAACCTCAATTTCATTTGTACATGCACATTATTATCTGTATGCTTGAGACTCTGCCAAATTATCAGAGAGTGTCACTAACAGTACAAGTTTAAATCCACTAATTCTCAAAGGGAGTGATGAGGCTGCAATGCCCAGCAGGAGGCAGTGATGCTCAGAGATATTTAGATCAGGTCCAATGTCTGTACTTTTGACAGCTTCCTGAATATTTTAATGTTTTTACTATTAATTGATAATCAGATGTTATAGTTTAATTTGATGTCAAATGACTGATTATTTCAGCCGATCCCAGCTGACATTGGGTGAAGTCAGGGTTCTCTCTGGACGGGTCCATCTCAGGGCACATATACAGACTGACAACTCACGCTCCCATTCACACCCATGGGCTTGAATATATATATGTTGTTTTAAATTATTAATTGTATTGAAGCCTTAAAAAAGATGTAGCAAATATAATTCAGACAATTCTTAAACATTAGTGTTAACGGGGATGAAAACATATATTATTCGTAACCTTTAGTGGGTGAGTCATTGCATTAATTTTGACAATTTGTTGCCCTCTCGTAAGTCTCCCAACTTTATAGAAGTACATTACTAAACCACTGGGTGGAGTACTCCCTTAAGTCTGCTTCATGTTGGCACAGTCCATCTTTCCATCCTCAGGGTCTTCCAGCCCTGTTTTTTCACTAACTATGCTTTACATTTCCATCTTTCCCTCCCTCCCTTCTTTCCTTCCCTCCCTTCCCTTCCTCTCCTCCTCTGTGGATATTTGCTATGTTATCCTAAACCAGGAGGAGGCAGAAATGCCCAGTGTGTTGCTGAATTCCCCCACCCTTTGATCATCTATTCCTTCTATCGTGTTTCATCGGCTAATAAGAGGCACCTCCTCTTATTAGCTGGCCTCTGTCCCTCCCTCCCTCCCTCTCTCTCCCTGTATCTCTCTCTTTCTTTCTCCCTCTCTCTCTCTCTTTGTCTGTATCTCCTGTATCTCTCTATCTCTGTATGTATCTCCCTCGTTCTCAGGGGATATCTTTCCTAAGTGCCTTCTACAGTAAATCAAACCACAAGGCTTTCATTCAGCCCAAACTGAGGGAGAGTGGTTACATCTGGTCTGGCTGATACAGAGAAATGCTCTATCAGGGAGGGAGAGAGGGAGAGAGGGAGAGAGGGAGAGGGAGAGGGAGAGATCGAGATCTGATCTGATCTGATGTTGCATGATTACAGTCCATTTGATTATTCTCATAGAGGTATGGAGGAACAGTGAAGGGACGGGGGACCAGAAGAGATAATGGATGATGAATTGATGAACAGCCCGAATAGGGAGGGGATGGTGTAAATAAGAGATGGAGGACAGAGTTGTGGGTTAAGCAGAGCTAATCACTTAAAAGCCTTAATGCAGGAAGTACATAATCAGCATCCAGGCATCAGTTAATAGGAGGGAGGGAATTACCCTTTCAGACTAAAGACCGGCCAGAAATTTGTTTTTGGTGCCGATTTCTTCTCTTCCCCAATTGCAAAGCTGCTTTAAGTGTAATGTGTTGCTTTGTGTTTTTAGGAAGCACCACAAATAGAGCTTGATCTCGTCTAAACAAATGCATTTAGCCGCAGTTGTTACTTGACACATCGACATTTCCCTTAGGATGATTTGGTATAACTTTGGGGATCCCTTCACTTTTCATCTAGCACCATTGTTTGGTCAAATTCCCATCGGCCTCAGCTGTACTTTGTGGTAAGTGAGAGAGACTCTGAGTCATGCTAGATACAGTTTCTCTTCATGTCTCGTGCAAATGGCGCGAACCCAGTTCAACTTCATCCGGGACCTTTGGTGCACGTCGTACCCCCCTCGCTACAAGGGCAAAACGGTATTTCATCTGCTGAATCCTGCTTATATTTGTTAATCCAATTCCCCGTTGTTTATTGTTTCCCCCTCCCTCTCTTTCTCTCTCTCTCTTTTTCCTCCTCAGGTCCTACAAGAGCAGCGCAGGAGTGAATAACAGAAGGACTGAGCTCATCCTGAAGGAACACGAGCATCTCAGAAAGTAAGAGGTTTCATCATGACGTATCACTTAAAAACACCGGACCAGACGGCCGAGGGCGACAGGCCACGCCCCCCTTATTGAACACTCGGTGTACGCCATGTACTGACGCACGCCATTAGATTGAATTGATTGGATTTAGTTTTGATCAAGTGTATTTGGGCCGGATCGGAGTCCTTAGAATTATATTAACCTAATCTTTGATTAAACTGCTGCTACGGTAACAATGAATGACTTTCATGTGACAGTCAGCTGGAGACTCTCTGTCGGAGTTGTTGAAACTGTACGGTGATGTAACAAAGTCACGCCTGGCCAACGTTTATTTGTGTTCCATCATCACGTTGATGAGATGCTTTATTGTTGCACGTTAAACAGAACGCGATTTGATTGATTATAGACTCCACATTAATTAGCTTTGATAGCATTAAACATGTTGATTATGGTCAACGGTTAGAGAGTCTGCATTCTGCAGACCTCAGAGTCACTGGGACTGCTGGGGCCAAACCATTTATTTAGAGCCTGACTTGCATAAAGGAGTAAAGGATGAAGAATAAAGGAGTAAAGAATAATGGATAACCGCTCCGCAACATGAGCAGGCTGAGATGAAGAGAACAGGAAAAGACGGATCAGATTTTGATCGGCTTTGGTTGAGCCAAGACAGTGGTCTGTGGCTCTGTGGGTCTGTGGGTCTGTTGGGTTTCTCTGATGGTCCAGACTGAATTCTGTGAATTATTAGATGGAATAAAATAATATTTTGTGCACTGAAGGATTCGTCCTAATGAATTAGCTGATACCCTGGTTTGTCATCAAGTGTAATCATAAGTATTTTTTTTAATTTTATTTGCCTATTGCTTTGGTTTATGATAAAATTCTACTGAACAACTTTATTCACCACGTCATTTAAATATAATTAATAAAATTAGTTTACTTGATCACTTACAGTAAAACTGGTTTCACAGGGCTTTATTCTGCAAACTAACTTTCATAAATAATTGTTTCCTATTAATCACCACGATATACAGCTTTAATCATAATTAAAAGGGGTGGACAAATATTGGTTGCATTTCTTTTTCTCACTCAAATTCTCTTATTCGTTTAGATATATTAACATAAAACAAATACAAAAATGTCAGACATAAACATTAAAAAAATAAAATACAACAGGACAAAATGATACATACAAACATACATACAGATTCATACATACATATACATCCAGACGAACATTTAAAAAAAAGTGGCATTTTGATAAATACCAGAGATGTTCTTAATAAATGTATACATCATTTAGATTGCACCTGTATTTACCATTGTTAAAATGATTATACTTTTTTTCACAGAATGTTACCTACTAATTAGTAGATGATTTTACGTTTTTTGTCAGTGTCACGGGGGTATTAGGGTTGACTCCAATGCACGACTCAGGAGACAGATAATGCTGATAAAGATCCTTTACTGAGAGCGTCGTCAGGAACGGACCAGACAGAATAATCAAACACACTGTGGAACGCTCAAGGGCTCGGTCGGAAAAACACAAGACAACTTGGCAGAGGACAAGCGTAAGAGAGGGAACCTAAGTAGACAGGGACTAACGAGGGAATGGGCAACAGGTGAGATGGGCATGAGGACCAGGTGAAGGTAATGAGGGACTAACGAGGTGATCAGAGGCAGGTGAAGGGAGTTGGACTAACGAGATGGGAAGCAGGATCTGGAACGACGTGATAGTTAGTGACAGGATGAAAACAACTAATACAAAAAGGAAGGTGTGGAGCTAAACTGACAAATTACTTAAATAAAGACGGTATTCACGAACACAGTTAATCGTGAGACAACTGAAGGCACACGACAGACATTGATAAAGAAGGCTTTTTGCTTTTCTTCATCTTTATTTGATTTTCATTTGGATGTTTTGTTTGTTTGTTTGTCATTTTTTTAACTTCCTGAGCAAAGGAGAAACACAGGTAAAAACATTGCTTTTAGAGGCACACCCACAAATATTCTTTCCAATATGTCCTGTAAGAATAGACAGGAGAGAAAGAGGTTTAATAAAACTGTCAAGACAACCTGACAGAGTTGTGTAGTTGTTTACCCTAAACCTCAACTCCAGCATCAGCACCAACGTTCCCGATGTAAACATCCTTGACCTTCCCACCTTTCCACATTGTTCCTGTTGAAAATGACCACGAGGTAAAACAGCGGTTGTCATGAAAAGGAATCACGTGTCCAAATGTTTTTATCTTCTCTCTAAAAAGACTTAAGCCTAAAATGCTAAATAAAATACATGATGGTAGATTTGCTGTGTGTTCAGACAGAGCAACAGACACAATGATCTTACCGCTGGTTTCAGGTGTGTGTTCGGTCCTTTTGAGGCGAGCTTGTTTAAGGAAGGAGGGAACTCTCTGCTTTTATAACTAAGACGAGGGCCTTTGCTAAAGTGGTTAACAGCAGAATAAATTAGTTCCCACAGAGTCTAAAAGAGACATGGGAGATTTCGTCTTCAATTTAAAGAACTTTAAAAAAAACGTATTACACCTTGGGATTGTTCACACAGGGATTTGAAAGCAAGTGCCGTGGATTAAAGGAAGTTAAATATAATAAGCAATTCAAAGGTTATATATAATTTAAGTTTATAGATTCATCATATTATTATCAGGAGATTATACAATATTGCAAATTTAGTTTGGATTATTATATTCTATTTATACTGATGGATTATATTCCATTTCTACAGATGGATCTCTGATGCTACAAACTGCTCCTCTTAATGGATTGAAAACATATTTCTACACAAATAGCGGCGTCTCTCTCGACCTCCACTATTCAGAAGCATTTGTCAGCCAGTGCTGTGACATGACTTTATTAAAAAATCATACGCATTTGTTCAAGAGACATTTCATAGATTAATTTGGCATTTAACAATTCAAAAGCAATCCTGATTTATTTGACTATTTTCTTTCATAGCAGGCCTATTTCAAAGATTAGCTGATTTGTTTAATCTGTGTTTGTATTGTTAAAGTGGTCGAAGAACTAGAAAAGTGACCGGTCAGTCCATCTACCAAGAAGAGCTTTTACAGGCTATTTGCTTTTGTCCGAACTTGAGTTTAAATATGTCTTTGTGAAGGATACTTTATGTAACAGAGAGCGAGAGCACCTCTTTAGTTCTTAAGGTCAGCTATCTCAAAGTTCAAGTTCCTTTAAGTGAAAATATTATTCACAGGAAATGTGAATATTAGTTCTTGGGCCTAACTTATTTTGAATGAAGCATACATCTATATATATATATATATATATATATATATATATATATATATATATATATATATATATATATATATATATATATATATGTATGTGTGTGTGTGTGTATGTGTTTTTTGTTTCCTTCTTTGACCCGATCTAACCTCTCCAGCTTCTTTTTGAAAACGTTAACTCGTCTGCTCAATCGATAGCATTATAGGATCGATCCGGAGGTTCGGATGTATCCGCCTCTCTGTCATAATGCACCAAACCCGTCAGCGTACTCATCCTCATCTTCCCTTCATTGCAGCTGATGGAAGTGTTTCTTCAGCGTTGTGAGCAAATGAGCCTAAAGAGCGTCGCTTAATCCGATACTCTAAAACACGACTGTCAGGCCGACATGTTCTTAAGGTCTTCAGCTCAACGTGTCGCATGTCGGTGGAAACGAAACAAGGCGTGAAGCTAAGTTAGAGACGGACACGCCGAGTCCAAGATGGTGGAGGTTTGAAGACGCCGGGCTCTGCTCTGTCAGACGGCCTCTACAGGAGATGATGTATCGCTCCAGATTGCAAACTCATTGCCACACACTTATGGAAACGGCTTCAATAGTAAAAATCGCCGCTTGGCTCCGCCAGAAAAGGCATTTTTGGAAAAGTGAGATTCAGTTCTGTGGTTCAGCTTCATGGATATCTGATCCTTTTGTCAGGAGCCTTGCGGTAGGAAGAGTCATTAATTGTACTCATGTTCTGTTGCTGGTGGCCAGACGCACCAGTTTTTTCTAAAAGTCCGACATGTATGGGTACAAATGTGCGTGTGGCCACATGGTATTAGTGTAGTGCAGTCCTGATGTGAGGCACAGTGAACCATTAGCTCTCTGACATCACTCATGGTTTGGCCGCAACAAACCAGAAGTGTTTCCCTTAAAAGGATCCGCCACACATCAATCACACCGCTTGTATGATGTTGCTGTTTATTTTTTGGTGGAGGGTTGAGAATCTGCGCTGGATTCAACACGTGAAGACTTTTTGGATGCATGATTGACTTTTGAAGCTTTGAACTTTGAACTGTTGCAACACGCCAAGCAGGCCGCTTTAAGAAGGTTAATCAATAGGAAAGTAGTTTTGGATAGAAAGGTAGTAACTTTATAATGGGGGGGGGGGGGGGGACACACGAACAAAAAGCAATAAGTTGCCTCGCCTGCAAAGGACGGAGAGAAAAGGCCGAGGACAGCAGGAGATGGATAGTGGGAGAGGTGGACGAATGGATGAGGAGGAAGTAGGAAGCGCAGTATTGATTTTTGGTCTCCAGTGGAGTCGGCCAGGATGCACATTGCCGACCCGATATGGTCCGCTCAGCTCTGGACCGAACACTCGGCTTTCCCGTCCGTCACTTATCTCGGCGGCTAATGGCGGCCGATGTAAAACGCGCTCTGCGTGTTCTGCGTCGTCCGTCTACGCTCTGCTTCCGTGCACCTCGAGCTAACAACACAGGGGTCGGGTTCCCATCCTGAGATGTCTACGGCCGTCTGTGGTTCGAGCCGTCGGACTGTGGCTTCTCCTTCGATGAGGGTTTGATTCGACCAATCACGCTCTGACTTTCACAGGAAGTGCCCCTCCGATGGTAATAGAGCCAAAGAGCTGTGCGGTCTCATGGCGCCGGCTTTCCTCGGGTCCTGTTGTCTAATTACTCGGCTCTTATACCATGTGTATTCATATATATTATATATAAATGCAATGTGTTTGACATTATTTCACATGGTCATTTGTGCAAACTGATATTTGTGAATCTAGTTATTGTAATTTGTTGTGTACGACTCTATTAATTAAGATCTGACATTTTTCTCTTTACTCTCCTTTTGTTTTCTTTCTCATGTCGACAGCTCCGATAGTCTTATTGACAATGCAATAAGGTAAGCTTTATGTTCCCTTTCACTCTCCTAAAGACACACACACACACACACACACACACACACACACACACACACACACACACACACACACACACACACTCATTAAAACCGACCATCGTAAATAACCTACTTGTTGGCTCATCGGCTGAAACATTAAGCGTAATGTGATACTGTGAAGACAGCCCTGTGCTTCCTTTCCTACCTACTAATCCCTCATGGTTTCTTCCTCCTTTCCTTTAGTATCGCCATAGCTACCAAAGAGAACGTCACATTTCAGCGTGGGATGTTGAAGTCCATTCAAACCAGGGTCACGACTCTGGCCAGTATCCTTTAATCATGTGTCCACGACACCTTCTTCACATAGTTTCTTTTCTCTGAAGCTGCCATGACAGTAAGTATGACAGCAGACCTTAAACCATTAGTCTCTATTATATATATATATATATATATATATATATATATATATATATATATATATATATATATATATATATATATATATATATAATTATCTTCAGAGCTCAACCTATGCATCTTTCTGTCTCTTACTCGCTGTAAGAAAGGAACGGCCGGCTTGGATCCTAATTATTTTCCATAACCACATTCCCCCTCCCCTCAGATCGTTTCCCCACCATCAACAGTCTCATCCAGAAAGTCAATTTGCGCAAGAGGCGGGACTCTTTGATTCTAGGCGGGGTGATAGGTGTCTGCACCATCGTCCTGTTGCTCTACACATTCCACTGATCGGCTGTCAGCTGACGGACCAAAGCACAACAGAATATATTCATTGTATCTCAAGTCTTTTAAAGAAAAAAAAAATATGTTCACATTCTAATTTACTCTCCTTAAAAAAAACGTTTAAAGAGTAAAGAAAGGATTTTATTTTGAAAAGAAAAATAAATCACATAAACAGTCTTGAACTGACTGGAGTTTTAATTTATTTTCTGACTGATGATAACATTTCCATCTTTGGTGGTGTATATTGCTGGTTATACCCTATTTTAATGTTATAACATATTTATAACATGTGTTCACTGTTGATGTCATACTTTTATATTTATATAGTATCGGAGCCGCCTAATAAAATAAAGGTGATTAGCTCACTGTCAAGGTTGTCATGCTCATTCAAGTTTATTTCTGACATGCAGAACTATGGCACAGAAAACCAGTCATACAGTATAAATGTATAAACATCAACATCAGAGTGCCAAGAACAGTGCATACAGGGAGAACAGCCCCATTCATATCTTGCAGTATATTGTAAACATAATGAGATTTAGAGATCCAGGCAGTTCAGTAGTCGGATCAGTTTATCATAGGAGCACGCAAAGCAAGACATCACACTACGACTGCAGCAGGGCGTTGTTCAGGTAAACGTACAGGAGTTTTAAACTTGATGTAAACAGTGTATGAAATCAGTATATACATCTTCCCAGATAGTCCATACTTTGATGCAAATTTTAAGAGAAACAGGACAGGTAGTGGCGGCATTCCCAGACTAGAGGTGCACTGATTCCTTTTTGTTTTTGTCTGACCACAAGAGGATTCATTGATGTACATCACGTACACTTCTTACTGTGTGATGTTTGTTTTTTCAATTGATTGTTTTTTTTGTCTTTAGGAAATCCTCTTATTTAATGATGTAATGTTATAATAATACTAATAAGCAAATGACAGTGCCATTCAGAGTGTGTGTCTGCCACCTCAGTGCACCACAAGTTTGGACTATGAGCCGTTACACTTTCTCCTCAGCATGTGCTGTCTGATGATCCGACACTACAACTGTGTGCAGCCTTCATTTTCCTTCCTTTTGTTCCTGAGTTTGTGTAGTTATTGGACATGAGTGTTGCCGGGAAAAGAGAAACGACGTGCGACTTCTTTCCTTTCTTCTTTCTTTGGTCCATAGCAGAAAAAGCAATAAGTTGTACACTCGAGTCTCTTCAGCTTTTGTGCTTTTTCCATCCTCAAAACGACATTCCTCCACCACTCTTTCCTTGCAAATTGGAGAAGTGAAATGACACTCCTTCCCATCCCACATTTCACTACTGAGACTCTGAGAAGCAGAGAAAAGAAACATTAATATACACGTATTTACACTTTGGGTGTGTGTTAATTGACGTCTTTCTTTCATACCTATTGTAAACACTATGAAGATAATGACAGCCACACCCAGCAGCATCGCCAGACAGCTGAGCAGCATAGACAAACGCCCATACTTCTTTGCTCCTTCAATATCTCCTGTATGGAGAACAGACCTCGACTAACGGGAAAGGAAAGGCAAGTGATCAACAATGAATTATTAAAACGCACCAGAAGCAAAACATGTGGTGTTTGAAAAGCTTCCAACTGTATGTATAATATACTCAAGCACAGACGGATGATACTAGTCTGCATTGTGTTGTGTAGAACACATTTAGAGCTGTGAATACATGCAACACTTACCACATTCGCGTACCACAAGGCGCATATGTTGAGCGGCACGGCGGGGCAGAAGCAGGACAGCACGGCGAGCCAGAGGTAACTCGGCGGGACGCACCCGGGTGGCCCCGTGGAGGGCAGCGGGCCCAGGCTGAGACGCGACAGGGATCTGGGTGGGGTCGCCAGCTGCCCGATTGAGCCCGACTTCATCGGTGATCTGTGTCCATTCTGGTCCGCATCCAGGGAGCGGACGCTCCCCCTGACGTTGAGGCAGAAGGAGTCGGACGGCTTGATGTTGCTCTGCCCGGTGGGCTCCGCGGTGGCGGTGCTCAGCAGCTTCTCGGTGTCCTGGAAGTCCGTGGGGTTGGAAACTTCCCTCTCGCCCAGCGCGCTTTTCCCAAAGGCAGCATCCGTGTTGATAGCCATCACTGGAAGATAAGAACTCTCCACGTCTCCTCTTGCCTGTCTGATCGAGCCGCTTTCCTGAGGACGGAGATGCTGAAGAGTCGTCCTTCAGATGTTCTCCATTGGGGGTCATTAGATTAAATATTATAAATTCAGAGGGACTAATACCTTGAAGACAACCTATTTAATTAAGTAGTCTAACTCCATCAAAATGTCTTATTGATGAGTGAGATGTTATTGATGTCTGCGTCCCTCTCGCGTTTAGTTGGCGTTGCGCGTCCAGACGTACTCCTTGCCTTTACCCCCCCTCCCCTCTTCTCTATTATGTAGTGAGGTATTACCGCATCCCTTACATCTCCACAGCTCATTCCCAGTGTCGGAGGCCTACTTATGCAGCAGGCGAGGCGTGTGACAATGCAAAAACAGCAATTAAACCTCTTTCGAAGTGAACACGCGCGGTGCGTAAAAGCTTTCCATTTACGCGCGGGGCCATCCGCTGGATCAGCATATAGGACACCGCACAGGGTGTGTGACGGAGAAAGGGAGATGGAGAGTGCGTAAAGTAAACCCCATGAACCGTGAGCCTCTCGAAAGACGCACGCCGACCAAGGTCCGCCTTTAAAGTTTAATTCTGCCATTTTACAGCTGTTCGTCCGCAGGTATTCAAACTTTAAGGTGCCCCAATCCCGCCCCTTTAATATTTCTTTGGCCGCGCATAATTGGTTAAATGCCTAATTAAATTCAGTCTATGTGCACTTTACGTATTTAAGTATATTTATTCTTAACACTATTATGTGTCAGCTTTAGTTATTGCAGATTAAGATTTTACATAACAAACCTTTTGGAAAATATCAGTGAAGGAAGGATTCAGATCCCCATCTTCAGTAAAATGATCTTTTCCAAATGTACTTGTGTAAATGCTTATAATACAAATACATGTTAGACTATATTATTATTATTATTATTATTATTATTAATATTATTAATGCATTAATATGTAGCTACCATTGTATTGTTGTTGCTGCCTTGCTGGTAGAGGTGGGGTTTAAAATGCACCAATATAGACTGTCATATGTTGTGTAAAATATAAATGCATTAATAGATGCGTCTTAGGTTATACTCAAATGCATATAATATAAGTAATTGTAATATAATATACCTCAAATGTATACAGTTGATTAAATACACCTGCAGTTGCACCCCACCATGGAAAATCTGATGCATTATTGCAGAATAACAACCCAACCAAGAAGCAAATAATCGTAATAATATTCCAATAAAATATTAAATGTGTTAAATGTGCCAAATTAATTTAATATAATATAGACATCAATAGGGCATTCCTTGTAATACTACTGATGACACTGAACTTCAGATAATGCTCGAGCCTCCACTTCCAATCAGACAATAATAATCATGGGATATTTTAATCTAATTTTACTGAAATTATTTCAGCACATATTTAATATCGTCTTAATCCACATTAGGTGGACGTAATCTGATTTAATTTGTACTAAGTAAAACAAGGCTACACGGCGCCCTCAGCCATGTTTTAACCTATTGTTTGAAGAGTATTACGCCATCTAGCGGTGATTTGGGTGAAACTGCACCAAGATCGTGAAAATGTAATTAAAAATTGCAGGAACGTTCCCGTTTTAAATTATTTCCTTAATTTGTCCATGTCATTTCCTTATAATTAGTGTAGACAAAATATTCAAACTATTATCTATTCAGTTTCCTGATATTTCTGGTGTTCTTTCTTGCTGGTGTGAACCAACAGAGCTCAAGCTGCAGGGCTAAGAACAAACTGAATGCACGGTGCAATTGACCATTACAATTTTATTTGACAAACATGACGATAGAAATACATTTTGTCTAATTGACGACACACATTTTAATCAGAATGCTTCCTTTATTAAATAACAGGAGCACAATTAATCACTTAACCTGATGCTGATAAGGCAAATAAATAGAGAAGCATTATTTCAGAACCAATGAGTTCCTCAGTTGAGGAAAGTTGGTTGTTCGTGAAGGAATCCATTGAAGCACTCGGTGATATTAATAACCCCCTCAAGAAAAAATGTCAACACCAACAACAACATGGATTCATTTAGTTCTGATTTGCTGATTTGTTAATGTGAGAACAAACACCACATTCAGAAGTTATTGCATATCTAAGGACACTTTTACATTCAAAGATCATAACTTACTTTGATCTTTCCCACTGTCTGTTTATTGCATCACCAGAGAATTTAAAGTTCAAAGTGATGCGTGAGACACATTTTTTAATAAATCTATCATGTGCTTATTTGTGCGTGTTTTTCTCTTCCACAAAAAAAAGAACAAAAATAGTCTGAGAAAATAATGTGTTCTTCACTGAGAAAGCAAAACATGACCAAATGTAAGCAGGTTTTTGTGAGGATAAAGATGAGAAATAAATGTAATCGCTCTATTGCCTCAAATAAAACACACCTTACACACGTTTAAAACCAGATGTTAAACACTGTCCGGTCTGACTGAGCGTGAGAAACGCTTCTTCCTCATCCTTCTTCTCCGCTTCCTTCATTTCATCCGCGGCAGCGCTGACCAGAGCAGTTCTTCAGCTGGCAGCTTTAGCATGTGTACGGGAACATAAAGCTTGCCAGTGAAGAACTGCCGTGTGTCAGCCGTTATGGGGCCGAGTGTGAGGGCGTCAGCCGGAGACGTGGAGACTTCCAGACGGGCCGGAGGGACGGACAGCCGGCTCTAACGGCGACTCCTTCTCCTTCCTCACGTGTTCCTGCAGAATGAGAAGAAGAGATCATTTTAACTTCCCCTCTGAACTCCGGGCTCCGGTAGCGTGGGTATGAGGCGGCTCCCGTACAGGAAGTGGGTGCAGCGGGGAAACACGAGCGTCCGCCGCTCAGCTCGGCCTCTCCACACAGCGAGAACGTCCTAAGATTTATCCTCTTATTACGATGCTCGATATCACAGGCCGGCCTCTTTCCTCCCCCCCCCCCACCCAGTTACCGTGGTTACAAAAGCGTGAGTGAGAGGGCGATGAAGAGGAGCAGACGGCCTCGTCAAGAAGAGAGCAGAGCTCCTGGAATCCTCTCAGAAGTGATGTGGGGAACAATTAGTTTTGAAGTCTTATTTTACAGAGTGAACGTTCTGCTTCAGTCGTGCTATAAGTTGCAAATACGTTTAAAGTTTAGTTCAGCTGCTTAATCTGGAAATAACATGTTCACATATAAACGCTCATTTAATACATATAGGTCAAATTGTGTCTACATTTAAGCCACTGCATGTATAATTAGTCGCCAGTTTAAGACCAAATATCTGTCAAACTAATGACATCCCAAGCTATACTTGGTGCTGTGCTAATTAATACATGTTATAACACATTAAAATCTGCAATGTGACCAGTAACATTTCTCCATCAGGTACATTTAGTACAACGCTGTCCTCTGAAGTAGAAGTACACAGTGAGGCGCTTTTCTTACTGATCTTGGGCTACAATGAGTTAGAACAACAGCATAATTAAATATTTTTAATATCTAAATGCCGTAATAACTCTATCGCTGAGAGAAGTCCTTTTGGTTGGGAGCACCAGAAAGTAGCCTCATCCCCGCCTCGTGGCGGTGACCTCGGCCCCTCTTGTTTCTCCACTGTTCATCACATTGTTTGCTAAAACAACAGAGCGCTCCAGAAGCCAACGCAGGTCTGGACTTCAAATATGTTATCTTGCGGTGATCTGGAGATAATGAGCTCTCCACTCCATCTGGCTGACAATGAGTAACACGTTCTGCACATTCCAGCATCAAAGAGAACCAGGATAATCTCAGGTATTCGAGTGTCCCACGGCCAGCAGACTGCGCACAGTAGGGGGGGGGGGGGGGGGGGGGGGCAACAATACTTATGAACATTTTACAGCCTGCAGGGACAATTCAGTCCGTCTCGCAGTTTGGATTTGACTTCAGAATCCTCCGGAGAGTCGTTTCTCATGAGACGCGTACCTGGGATCAATATGAAACACATAAGCGCTGGACATGGAACATCCCAACGCGTTCCTCACGACGCGACGCGTGTCCGTGAGTCAGCGTGCGGAGGCCTGCTCCAACTCGTCAGTCACAAACCTTTCCAGTCAAATCCGTCTTTACTTTCTTCTTTTTTTTTTTTTTAAAGCAAGGATTCATTAATCTTCTACAATCAAGTGTTTTGTTTACCGAGTCCTGTAACTGATAACTGGAATACAAAATGGCGCTCGTGATTCCAAGGAGAGTTGCCGTCCCTTGAGGGACGTCCGCTCTCTTCTTGCTGGAGTCTGCAGGCGAAGCCGAGGCCGTACCTCCTCTTCTAGTCTCTCTCTCTCTCTCTCTCCTCATCCCCCGTGTTTGGTGGGTCTGACATGTTTTGCCGCTTTGCAGTCGACCTCCGCACTTCATGCTTATCTTATTTAAATAGTCAAGTTTAATGTTTAATTAAAAAGGCAACTTTCATTGCCACACACTTTGAGATGGTTGTTGGCCGTTGCTCACTCGTGCGTGAGGCACCATTACGGTAAGGTTTGGTCTTTTCCTGGTTCACTTACTCTTTTTGTGACCTATTGCCAAGAGTATGATTCCTTCCTCTTCCCACGATTTAATGGCGAAGGATTTGACAAGATTGTCAGATTTGTTTGACAGATATTAAAACAATTAACAGTAATAATTGGACTTTTAGTGCCACTCAAAGGGTCCAGTTCTCAGCTATAAAGACACTGTATAAAAAAAAGAAAAAGGCATTTGCATTGTTGGTCAATGGAGGAAACAAGGAAACAAGACTAGAGGCCAAGGCTGCTTAGACAGTCGTGTGACAGGAGCTAAATGCTAATGCTAAAGACACAGTTATTAACTTATTATACAGCGCTGGATACCTGATATCTACCAGGATTACTACAGATAAATCTAAGATAGATCATTTTGAATTGTCTGTGTAACAATCTTACTATAACATGCTAATGTAACTTGTTATCGTTCTCTCAATGACAAAGCTAACACGCCGAGCACAATGTTCACCGTCTTAGTTTAGCGTCTTTGCGTGCTAATATTTGCTGAATGACGGGAAAGAGAGTTCTTCTGTAAATATTGGTTCATAAACCAAAAGTATAGATGATGAAAAGTTGAAAGATCATTCATCCCACATTAATGTCCAAACCACCCACAAGTTGAGACCCGATAGAACCTGGCAGGGTAAGCTGAAAAAAAAGTGGATCTTTAGTAAAAAGAAGAAGAAAAAAAAGAAGCCGCCATTGATCCCATCAGTATCATGAAGGGGACTCCTCCCCTCTCTGCACACACGGAGGGAGGAGGACGTACAGTACACGTCCTCGGGCACACACACACACACACACACACACACACACACACGACCACTGACAGTTACTGCCACGACCTCAAACTGAATACGTTATTTGTTCCCTAGCGTGCCGCTCCTTCCACAAACAGTGACTCTGTATCTTTACGTTCACAATGACGGCCACTGTGTTGAGCCCCGGACTCTTTTTTTCTTCTTCTGCGCCAGTCTTTGCCATATCTCTTCCTCTTCCTCTTCCTCTTCTTTTTGGGGCTTTCCTGTCTCGTCTGCCCCCCCCCCTTTCTCTCTCTCTCTCTCTGATCAGACTGTCCTGCATTCCTGACATTCCAGCTGCGTATGCTAAAAATTCCACCCGGCTGCTGTGGGCTGAAACGGTCTCTTCCACTCCTCCTTTTCCATCCCGCTGTATCCTTCCCCCCATCTCGTCTACATCTGGTCCGCACCGGACGAGGGAGACGTGGCTCCGCCGTCAGGTTCACCCTCACCTCCCTTTCCTCCCCCACCCCACCCCTCTCCTTCTCTGGCTTTCTCCGGAGCGCCAGTGTGGACGGCCTTGAGGCTTTTAACATTTTTTTTTTTATACATGGGGCAACAGGAGACAACACAGATTCTGATACACAAAAGACTGAGCTTATCTGGGAAGTGCATTCTTAGGGAGAGAAAAAAAAAGAACAAGGGAAGACACGCCGGAGTTGAGCGGACAGGATGTGCGCGTCAGAGAGGAGCGGGGATGATGGCGTGCACACAGGAGGGTGTGAACCAACCGAGCACAATGCCATGAGGGATTATCCACCTCACTGGGCCCGGGCACATGTATTTACCCAGAGCTTGAATGTTACGTAAAAAGATGAATGATAAAAGATGAGATGCAAACAGGTAGAAGGCGTGTCCAACTAAGACGGCCATTATGTCAAACCTCGGCCCGAGCTTCGAGAACCTTTATATTTCGGGTCACGCTGTTGCGTGGGAATCCGAAATAAAGACGCCAAGTCGGCTCCTCAGCTTTCCGACCGTCAGCACTGAAGCTGCGTGAGGAAGAATGGCGGAAGTGTCACGTGAAATGGAAAGGAGCTGCAGATTTGCATTTCTGCTGCTACGGCCCTGTGGATGGAAAAGTAATAATTAAGCGTTTTTTTGTAATTCATTACTCCAGGTGCATTCCTCTGCTGTGGGTGTGGCCCCCCGCCGGGGAGCCTCCACTGGCCCAGATTAGAGTCTGCAATGTAGACCGATCATTTTGGACTGGGAATCGGGACAAAGACAGGGAAAGGGCGGTGGCTTTGGCAACACAGGGAGCCTCTTCTTATGCTCCGCTGGCTGTTTCCAGGACTATCTGACTTCAACCCTGAGATTAGTACAAATAAAAGGGTGTGTGTGGGTTTTACTTGCTGGGAGTAACAGCTGAATGCCATTCTGAATTCACGACATCCTGGGAGATGGCGTGAGGCCCACAAGCCTGTCCTCGGGCGGTCTGTGCCATTTTGTTTGAAAGAACTGGATTTTTTTTCCTTCCCTTCTATTTCTCTCTAAATAAACCTTCATAACACATACCTTCTTGCCCCATCCTCCCCTTGACAAGGCACGCAATAGGAATGAAGGGTGTAACCCAAGTTGAGCAAGATGGCTACACTTCTGCAAATGTAGGCAATAAAAAACGACCCGGGGAAGGTTGCAGATTTTTTTTTTTTCTTCCTGGATGCAGGGCTGAACCCACATGTGTGGGGAAGATGAGCTGCTTTTCAACTGACACCCCGTAATGGCCATGTGATCCTCATCGACAGGGAGGCTTATGTCACACTCCGGGTTGCAATGGCACGAATGCAGCTCGTGACACAGCCTATTGCGCATTCCGATCGGCACACTGAACTCTGGCAGCACAATTATGTAACACAGGCTCCGCCGTACACCACAGTAAGCTTTTCCCCTCCTGATTATTATCTCAGAGAAAGATAACTGCACTTTGCTTTAAAAAAATGATTCATAGAAGTGTCAAATACTATAAATACATTGTATGTAAATGAGTTGAGTGGACAGGAAGGCTTACGTACTTTGTTACATCACCTGCTTTATATTTTTCCCCAATCCCCAACATAATATACTTGAGTTTATCTTTCTTTTAAAGAAAGCTGCCATGGTGACTGCTGGCGTCACGGCCCGGCCCTATAGTTATCTTCCTGATTTTCACCTATCCCCTACTTTAGCACAGGCTTTTTCCCCGGCCTATAACGAACTCAGCACATTTGAAAGGGCTTTGATCGCTGACACTTTCTGACACATTTGGGCGACATGAATGCGAGACTTCACGCTTTAACACATAATACAACATCTCCCTGTCACATGCTCACACATGACTAAATTAATTATATGGAGGCTAATGCAAGAAGACATCTTTAAGTGCTGATAATATGAATTTAGACATCAGATTTTTTTTTTAACCATCTTTTTAGCTGCTATCAGTCAAACACTGGGTACTCCATGCAGCATATTAACACATCTCACATCTAAGATTTATAAAGTGCCCATAATGCATAGCAGGTCCTCTGAGTCAGTGGGCCTGGCCGATATGAGCCATGACACATAGGCAGGCCCGACGCCACAACTCCTATAACACCACTTGTGTATCCTCCGCGATCTGACGACGCAAATGTTTGCAGAAAGCTGCGGCCAGTGACCAGGGAGCAGCCCCGGGGAGCTGCGGGTACCGCGAGGTAATGTCACGGGCTGGCTCCGGCGCAAAGTGGGTCACCGAGCCGCCACGGGAGCGATCCGCCTGACAGGAAGAAGCGTTCAGCCCGCAGAGAGAGAGAGAGAGAGACACGCACACACACTGTACACGGCCCCACCTTGACCGCCGGCCGGGTTGCTGCTCCAGCTCGGCCGACCCGTCTGGACATCCAGCGGGGCTCACTGCGGCGGCGCGGCGCGGCGCGGAGTCCCGGAGCGTCACCAGGGTGTGTCGAGGAAAACGTGGCTGTCGGGTTTCTGAAGATATCAAAACCTTAAGTCGTGTTGAGGCTTCAGGAGGGAGCCTACTTTTCTGAGGACGCAGCGCAGGACTTCAGCCCCTTTTACACAACTCCTGCCTCTCTCTCTCTCTCTCTCTCTCTCTCTCTCTCTCTCTCTCTCTCTCTCTCTCTCTTTCTCTCTCTCTCTCTCGCTCTCCTTCCCTTCCCCTCTGTCTCTCCCTCCCTCCCTCTCTTCCTCTCTCTCTCCCTCCCTCTCTCTTCCCTCACAAATATATATACACACACACACACACACACACACACACACACACACACACACGCGCACACACACACTCCCAACGCACACCGGCTTCCCACTCCGATCAGCTGGCAGCGTGATGACGTAGGCTCTGACGTGCCCA
Source organism: Liparis tanakae (assembly GCA_036178185.1). Lineage (NCBI taxonomy): Eukaryota > Metazoa > Chordata > Actinopteri > Perciformes > Liparidae > Liparis > Liparis tanakae. The sequence goes on along the minus strand of CM070088.1, from coordinate 6,858,396 downwards.
CGCTGCGCGCGGCCCACATAAGGCAGCAGATTAACCTGTTAATAATAACAATTCACGTATGTCTGCTCTACACAAAGATACAGGGAGTGTATGTTTAGTCTCACCGAACCGTGCCTCAGTTGGAGCTGCCTCTTTAAAAGAGAGACACTGTACCTCCTAAAATAGCTATAAAGTGAACTAACTGTTCATATAAGACCAAGTAAGGATGTATAGCCACAACATCCCTGTTAATTGTATTGCTCATGATCCTGAACGTCTCATTTGTAAAAGAGAGACTGTGTGTTTTGTTAACTTACACAAGGTGAGTTCTGTTTCATTCATCGTGATGCCCTCTGTGTCAACATTTTAGTTTTAAGGCGTCCATTGTCTCAGTTGTGTGCGTACATGTTGCTCTCCTCTCCTGACTGTGTCGAACGCCTCAGGTATAGAATAGAAATCATGCAATGTCAACATGTGATATATTCAGGGGGGAGTTTTTCTGACGAAGCAGCTGTTACATTTTCAGTTTGACAAAGTGCTGCGTTAAGACAGCCGGTCAGCAGGTCACGGTGGACGTGTTGACACTCGCACACGGGCCAGTGTGTTCTCTCTCATGTGACCCTGAGCTTGTCACTCTGTAGCTTTAAGGTTGCTGCACTTTGAGAAGCTGCTTCGTTGCTGTCACGTGACACACTGAGCTCACACAGAAGGAAAAAAAACTCATGCAGAAGACCAGACCAAACCTGCTGTCTCATTCCTCTTCCTGTTTTATAACAACTTTATAGATCGCTGAGTCACCGATTCTGAGAGATTTTGATTTTGATTTAGTGAAATCACCTCAGTGTTCACCTCCTTCCATTTTCACTCTGTTTAACCTTCAATGCCGTCTGATTCAGAGACAATGTCCTCTTCAGAGGTGGAAGTCATGATGAATCGTTGATCATCGTCATCACGGCAATAACCGGCAACATTATGGAGGATCAGTATACAAAATATAAGAAGTACACACATAACATTTGGCGTGTTTGCACAAGCTTGGAAGCAGATGCCCGTGCAATTACTGCAACTCAAGATCCGTGTGTGTGTGTGTGTGTGTGTGTGTGTGTGTGTGTGTGTGTAATGTCTGCAGCAGATGGAGGAGCCACCATCAGTTGCTCTCAAAGGGCAGAGTTCAAAACACATGAACACTGAGTTGTGGGTCAAAGGTTGCGTGAAGAGTTACTCGTACAGACGTGTGACTTATGGTTTGTTTTTTGCAAATTCTGCCACTTTTACAGCGAGAGGCCCTCAGAAACGCACCTGTATTATTACGCCTGCATGCATCTCACTGTGAACTTTGCCACTACTGCTGTATAGATACATGTTCTCTGACTCAGCACCATGATTTATTATTATTATTTATATATATATATATATATATATATATATATATATATATATATATATATATATATATATACATACATATCATATCTCTTCCTGTAATTCTCACTGGAAGAGATATGTGGAGTGGAAATGCAGAAGCACAAGCTTGTTTGAGCTCAGAGGTTGAGACTATTTGTGGCGCAGGTGGGTGTATGTCTTTATATTTATGTTTTTTATATTTTAGTTTCTATGTTTTTTTATGTTTTAGTAGGAGACATAACACAAGCGACCACGTTTAGTTTCAGATTTACTGGAAAGGTTACATACTTACTACTAGGATTGTGCGTGAAATGAACATATTTCTTTGACTTCATAAAGGTAGTGTGTGCGTGTTTGTTTCTGTGTGTACATGAATGTGACTTTGTACTGAGGAACCCAGTGGGGTAAGGCGGGAGGGGGGGCGGTAGGACCGGATCCTATGGGACAGGATTAGGATGGAAACTCCCTGGGGGGAAAACCAGGCTGTGGATGTTAGAGGCGACATATGAAAACCTCATGTAGCGATTTAAACGGATATGGTTTCACAAATGGAGTTACGTTTCGGGAACATCAGTAACACACATTAGCACTGACAGGCAACAACAAATGTCCAGAGATTACAAGAAAGCACAGTATTTAACAACACTTTCTTAAATGAGAGTGGTATATTTCACATAACATTTAATTTTAAGCTCCAAAAATCTATATTTTTAAAGTATGGATCAAGTCTTTGTAAAAAGGGTGGTCTGTAGGACAAAAACAGAACTTTCTTTATCATGTTCATATCCAAATTAATGCTGAAGTTGTTTAGTTGCTGGTTGTGATGATGGCAACTAAATCACTGTTGCATTTAAAGCCTGTTTTTGCTGCAACTATGTGGCCATCACATCAATTATTGTACTTTGACATGTCTTGAAGTGAGACTATGTAACTTCAAACCAGTGCGCAGGGAACTGACCTTGTAATGTCAGTTAAATGATATGTATCATATAGATAACAACCAATAGGCTAGAGCTGTCTCAAGGGTGTGCTTTTGAGTTTGCATCATTTGTGAAACAGTATTCCTTTGTTTCTATTTGTGTAAGTTACAGAGCCTTATTTTCAACTTTTGCGGACCCTAACTGATTCACTCTGATGTAAACATCAAGAGCATAATGAAATAGAATAGAAGGTAGATATATTATATATTTTATAGCCTCTTCCTTGTTCTTTTTTATTGTGGCTTCAGCTCAAGGTTGGTGTTCTTCTGTCCAGCTCACTCAAACAACTCATCAATGACTGAAGGACCACTGCCAAAATTAATCTACAGCCTTAAAATAGTTCAGAGCAGCAGCTCTCACACTACTCTGGTTTCATCTGATGATCGTGTGCTTGCTTGTGTTGAGATATCGTGTCACTGTGACGACAGGAAGCATGCAGGTCAGATGGATGGAGTTGGTTTGATGCCCACTAGAGGGCTTCAGTGACTATTGAGTGGTCCCAGAAGTGAGGGACCTAAACATCACTTATTATTTATCCCTATAGTAACTGATTAACTGACTAACCGAGAGCAAACTCACCAGCTAGACGAGCTAAAGTACGACAAAGCATGAGAAGGAAGGGGAACTCACAGACATACGTTTTAGACTCCGAATTATATAACGTCAAAGACATAATGGAAATGTTGTAGAAATATAAGATCCAATTCGATTACAATGAGTCATAACCTCAGGTGAGCCATTGACTATTGAGACTATGTACTTTATTACTATGAGTTACTGCAACTTAGTGATCATTGGGAAAATACACACTTATATATTTCTATAGATGTTCCATAGATGTGCCATAAATAGCTACATGATGGCTAATGGTTGTTATGCTTACCTATCTTTGTTTAGCTCAATATTACACTGTTGATCTGCACTGCACACATACACACAACACTGTCGATCTGCACTGCACACATACACACTTTGCATTTTGCACACTATCCAGATATATATATTTTATTTAATTTTACAGTGCTTTATTTATATTTACATTTACATATATGTTGTGTATATACTGTGTATATATACATATATATTTTATTTATGTTATTTTATGTTATTTTGTTATTATTTCACTTTGCACACTTTACTTTATGCACTGTCACTTTCTTTCTTTCTTATACTTATATTTTATTGTGTTTAGTTTTATCGGGCTGCTTCTGTTGTCACCAAATTTCCCCTTGGGGATTAATAAAGTATATTTCATTTCATTTCATTTTCATATTATTAGTTTTCCTGTTGTTATATAAGGATTTGAAATGATCGTGTCAGCTAAGAACGGTCAGGATCTCGTGGCGCAACGGTAGCGCGTCTGACTCCAGATCAGAAGGTTGCGTGTTCAAATCACGTCGGGATCAATCATTTGCTTCAGCATTGGGTGAATAAATATATAATATATCTACTATATGATATTCTAACATCAGGCATTTTTGCAATTCCCTTTTCCTCCCCTTGTCATATTTCTGTTAAGCGGTTTCCGGTTTTATAACGTGGTTTTGTATTCTTCTTGTATCCGTTTAAACATGACATTAAATGAATAAGAGGGACTAAATAGTTGTGTGGAAAAGAAACAAGCAGGACATGCTAAACGTTTGCATACACATGTCTCCTTCTGGAGAAGGCGTGTCCTGTTGGCATGGAGACGCGTCGCAACGCAGCAGCAGCAGCGGCGACGCATGATCGTGGAGACGCGTGATCGTGGAGACGCGTGTCCCGGAACAAATCCTAAATATCGGTATCTGTAGTTCGCAAAGCGGCTTCCCGGCGTTCACTTTCTTCCGCCTCGCGGTGTTTCATTCCCCGGGACTGAAGCGGCGTCTCTCGGGCCCACGTGTGAGTACCGGGAGGCTTCAGCTCTCCGCAGTTCGTCTTGAAGGCAGTGCTCCCGTATGTTTCCTCCGTTAATGCTCTTTCATTTATCCGAGAAGCCTTTTACCATCGTGCCCAGGCTGCGCGCACAACTGCTGAGCCGCACGCCACCAGCTCCGCTGTCCACTCCATCATGGCAGAAGACAAACAGCTGCTGCCGCCTCCTGCGAGCTCCGACGACACAAAGAAGAACAAGAAGAAGAAGAAAAGAAAGAAAACAACTCCCACCACAGGAAATACAGGTTGGTCGTGGAGGAAGAAGTATTTACATCTATTATTGTACTACACCTCTGCTTCATGTGTGTTTGGATGAACATAGAACATATGTAAAAGTATATGATTTTTTTTTTTAATGCAGTCAAATTATATTATATATACTTTCAAAAGTAAAAGTACTCATAGGAAAAGGCCACAGTGAATGTAACATTGTATTACAGCTTTATAATAACGAATGCATCACTGACCACTGATGTGATTTGGTGGAGGTGAAGCTCATTCTAACTTTAGTCACAGTTTGAGTTTATCTATAACAAAGCATCATATTTTATAACCAATGTTCAATTAAATAAAACCAGAAACTATAGACAGTTGTCCACCGGATGGAGAAAGAAGCACAATGTGTGTCCCTCAAAAGTAATTTTAAAACATTTGATGCTGTGAAAATGTGCTGTGTCTAAAACAGCATAACATGTAAATACTCAACGAAAAGTGAGTTACATTTTACCACCGGTGAAAAGATGATCAACATAACAAAATAAAGTCTATAGGTTAACATTTAAAGTACTGCAAGTGATTAATTTATTAATGTATGTAATGTTCTGTCAATGGACAGAAAATGTATCTGCAACAATTTGATAGTCTTTTAATTATTTTGACTCTTAAAAACTGAGGGGCTCATTGATTAATCAAGAAATAAACAACTGATGCATCCATATAAAAAATAAGAACCATCCTAGTTGCCGTCCTAAATAACACTTTATTTACATATTTTCATTCATATTTCTACATAGTCTCATCTAGTGATTCATATGAAATCTTCTGGAAAAATCCATGATTTTACAAAACTATAAAAAAACATTGAGAGTGAAACAAAAGAGTTAGGATTTGGTCCAGAAAACCAAAACAAACTGAAAGTTCTAAAGTCGGGTGATACATATTTATTTGGGTTCGTCACCATGAGTAACTCTTTTCATATTGCCGAAAGCAGGTCAGTTTAAGGGTCCATAAAAGTGTAATAATAATAATAATAATAAACATTAAATAATAATAATAATAATAATATGAATAACTAGTAAATAAAATGTAATTATTGTGCCACATTCTTGAATAAAGCAGATTGTCTAAAAGCAAACCATGAAATACATGTTAATACACATAACGATAAAGCTTTTAGCCCCTAGATTCTGCTCAAAGCAGGCATCTATAAGGAGTCCTACAGACTTGATGAGCACCGGCTGAACCGAGGGCTGGGTGGTGGTGTCGTGGACTCTCTCCAGGGCAGAAAAGGTCAACAGAGAATAGGCCCCCAGTGTCGCTTCCCCACACTGTCTTGTTCCAGCTCATTACTGTAAACCAAGCCATGAGCCTCCCAGCTCCAGAGGGAGTCATTAGTAATCTAAACCCTCAGCTTTGTTTGGCAGGCAGCATGAGCCTACATGTTTATGTCCCCCCCCTACAGAGAAACCTCGGGCTGTCTCTTTGCCCCCTGAGACCTCGCCTGTGTCCCCGCTGAACCCGCAGAGTCCAGATCAGCCTCGAGGCCAGCTGCCCAAGCTCCGAGCAGCCGGTAAAAAGAACGGAGAACGACTGGCTGGCAGCGGCCGGAGGAGTAAGAAACACCAACACAAGGATCCACCTTCCCCGCCGACGGCGGCACACAGAGCCAGCGGCGTCGGCCGGCTCGGCGCTCAGGCCAGGGAGAGCCTGAGGTGGGAGGGAGCGCTGGAGGACCCCCAGGCGGAGGAGAGGAGGCTGGAGCTGTACAGGGCCAACAGGCGGCAGCGGTACAATGCACACAGAGACGCCCTGGCAGAGCAGCAGATGGTCCCTTAGGAGGGGAGAGAGAAAAAAGACTGACTGAGTCCGGCCAACAGGAGGCGTCGCTGCAGTGGAGCGCAGACGGAATTAAAGAAGCAAAGAGAGAGCCTGGTGCTCATCGCCTCAGGCTTTATTTATGGACAGGGTAAAAACGGATTTTGCAACAGCGAACCACAGAGAGATCTATGGGTGAAGAGGATGCACCAAACAGAAATCCAGCACGTCGCCAATTTAACATCCATAGTGTCTCGACCGTCCATGAACAGGAGCTACACAACTTCTCCAGTTTATCATCTCATTCTAAATGATTTAACTCTTCCAGAAAAGACCCAAAGTAGATCTTTCAGGTCTGAACCCCCATCAGGATCACTGAACCCCCCTCAGGATCACTGCACCCCCCTCAGGATCCCTGAACCCCCATCAGGATCCCTGAACCCCCATTAGAATCACTGAACCCCCATCAGGATCCCTGAACCCCCATCAAGATCCCTGAACCCCCATCAAGGTGCCTGAACCCCCATCAGAATCACTGAACCCCCATCAGGATCCCTGAACCCCCATCTGGATGCCTGAACCCCCATCAGGATCACTGAACCCCCATCAGGAATCCTGAACCCCCATCTGGATGCCTGAACCCCCATCAGGATCACTGAACCGCCATCAGAATCACTGAACCCCCATCAGGAATCCTGAACCCCCATCTGGATGCCTGAACCCCCATCTGGATGCCTGAACCCCCATCTGGATGCCTGAACCCCCATCAGGATCACTGAACCCCATCAGGATCACTGAACCCCATCAGGACCCCCAAACCCCCATCAGGATCACTGAACCCCCTCCCGTCTGTGACGTAATGGAGGGTGGAGTGGATGGGGTTTGCGTGATGTATTTCTCACCCCTAGAACTACAAGAAAATAGATCAGCAGTTTTTCTTTTTTTATGCAAACGTACCCAGAAAGCCATCCAGCAGAGTGTGTGGAGTTTAATCAGATAGAACGGGACCCGGTGTGTTAACACACTCACACCGTGCAGCACGTTGACCTGCTGCTCACGGGATCTAATGAGCTCAGTCATAAATCCAGCCGTGGTGTTGACCCCCCTCTCATCCCCCTCTACTTGCTCCATATTGTTCACTACAAAAGACACTTTAAAAGGGTCAATCTTTGAAAAGCCTGTCAAATAAATCTTAGAAGCTCTCCCACAGCCGGGTGATGGATGGCAGAAACATCACGTGTCCCGTGAATTAATATGCTCCAGCACGGATATGTTCATGAAAGAGACGTGATATTGTGCCTGAGATTCTTTTCTTTTTTTAATGCATGCACAAATTCAAACAAGATAGACAACAATGTTTAAATGACAATGACGTCCCTGTTATTTGTCCCTGAGCATCAGGACTCACTTTGCACAGTGACTGAGAGGAAAGAACATCACTTTACATCCTCCTGAGAACAAAGTGGATACACAACATACACTACATGACTTATTGTAACAATGTCTGTGGGTGCAAAGTGAGACTCGTGTCCCTTAGTAAACATTAACACTTTAAACTATTACTTTACAGTGTATTGCTGTAAATGCAATACTCCAAGAGATGTGAGGTTGTAGGAATATTTAGGGTCATCCGTGTGCCCTAGAGTTGATTACTTTACATTTATCTTCAAGAGGGGAAGGCAACATGTATGACGATGTAATCCTGGGACAATCTACATTTATGAATGTTGTTTTTTAATATAATGTTGTGCATTCATTTGTGGAAGAATCTTAATCTGTCAGGTTCTGAATTTGTTCAATTGGCCGAAAAATATTTTATCCATTAATGATTTCTGAACTCATTATCCAGAGCATGTATTATATGTTGATGTAGATGATCAAAATGCTGCTATAAAAAAAAGAAAAGAAAAAAAAGTCTGCATCAGTTGAATCGTGGATGTAAAAGTGAACATGTTGACAGGAAGAGAGAGTGACTTTCAGAGTAAATGTGGAGGTGTGAAGTGAAGACAGTGATGGAGCGGCACAGAGACACATAGGAGGCGGGGGGGGGGGGGGGGGGGGCGCAGCATTTCTTTTGTGAAAGTTTTGTCTAACTGCATTTGTGTGATGTATGTCGAGGCCTATTGTTCCCGTTGGTGTGTTTTGTTTACCGTTGTCCATTTCAGCACCTCTGCTTCAAAGAGCTGAGAACCCTCCCCTCTTTTCCCATATACCCCCCCCCCCACACACACACACACACACACCACACACACTCACTCCCACCGACCCTGTGCATGGCCACAGTGGTCATTCAGGCCACTTGGGTTTTGACAGCAGCATTGCACACCGCCCTCTAGAGCAGAGAACACACTGAAGCATCTTCACTGATGATGTCACTGACATATCCCCTGAGACATAAAACCATTAAATGAAATACTCACAAAAAATTCAAGAATATAAAACAAGTCTGAAAAGCTGCATCGGTCTGAGGTATCTGTTGTTTGCTTGGTGAAGTTTAAATGTAACACTTCAACAGCGTCGACGTACATTTCGCTGTGCATTGTGGGAAGGTCGTTTCTTTATCCAGGTCTCCGAGATCTCGCTCCTCAGCGGAGAGACGGAGAGATGTCGTTGTGGCTGCTTCTCAACATTGTACTGAAGCCGTGTTGAGCAGGAGGAGAGAGGAACGTCTGGACTGGGGCAGCTGCAGCCAGCTCAGGTCATCTGATCTGCACCGGACGAAGAGAGAGAACATGGATTCATGTCATTTAATGCACTGGTCAGCTCCAGTTTGTCCACAGAGCTCTCTCCGTGTGCAATCCTTCCAGTCATCAGACGAGGTCATTACCCAAAGATGGAAACGAAGAAGAACAGAACGTGTGTTGCATACTCAGCCTCTTTCTTCGTGATGACCTTTCCTTCTCCGAACCTCTCGGCCACTGCAGACACTGCCGGGTCGTAGTTCAGGCTCGCAGCCGCGATGACCTCATCATTCCTACAGGTAAAATTTTGTACACTATCAATCATTCATATTTGAACGTGTATTCGTTGGGAATTAAAGTTTTTCTTTTTGGCAACCACGGTGGCTGTTTATATTTTTGTACTTACTTGATGTACAATACCAAGAACTTCCTGTCCTCAAACGCTCCTTTCATTACAATGTCAGTGTATCCCTCCCCGTAGCCTGCACACCAACACGATGAAACACGAGTTACATTTAATGGAGATAAGTAGAAAGAATTTAATGGAGATAAGTAGAAAACAATCATAATTCACCAAAGTGGGATGTAGTGACTACAGTGCATAACTGTAGTCACTACATCCCACTTTGGTGAATTATTATTTATTTTTTTCTTTTATGAAACGGGATCAGTTTGTGAGTTTACGTAAACTGTGCAATATCAGCGTGTGTGTGTGTGTCTTAGTGTGTGTGTGTGTGTGTGTGTGTGTGTGTGTGTGTGTGTGTGTGTGTGTGTGCCCACCTGCATATCGGATGGTTTTCCCCAGTAGGACGGTCCAGTAATAAGGAACTGATCTGAGTTCAGTTGGTCTATCCAACATGTTCAGGGCCGCTATCCTCCCTGACAAACCATAACATAACGTGTTCAGGTTGAGCAAAAAAAATCTAAAAAATAAACAACACACTGTCTTATAAATCAAAGCGTGTCGTCTCTGCGACCACATTGACACGACTGCGTTATTACCATGTGATTGTGCCATCTGCCAGTGGCCGATGTTGACCAGCCGGTTGTTGGCCATGGCCAGGGGGAAGGTGGCCATGTCGCCGCCGCAGTACACACCGGAGATGTTGGTGCGCATGAACTGCAAGAGGGAGACGCGGTCTGACGTCACGCTGGCCTTGTTTGGGGTTCAGTCATTTCCTGTTACATTTTGGTATAATAGCGTTTGTCTCTCGTGTGTGTGTGTGTGTGTGTGTGTGTGTGTGTGTGTGTGTGTGTGTGTGTGTGTGTGTGTGTGTGTGTGTGTGTGTGATGTTATCACCCTCCTCTCACTGTGTATTCAGTCTTTTCTGTTTCTCCCAGTCAGGGCTGTTCTGACCCGTCCTCATTACTTTGACTCAGTTTATATTTTCTGTTACGCCGTTTTTTTTCTCTGGGTCGACGTCCCGTGTCTCTTTTTGTCTGTGGTGAATGCCGGCTGCGGATGAATGGTGCACAACGTACCGATGTGTGTGAGGCAGCACGTGTGTGCGTGTGTGTGTGTGTGTTGACACTAGTGGTGTGTTTGTGTCTGTGGGAGGTGGTGTGTTGGGAATGAAGGCACAGGATGAGATCTGAGGAGCAGGTGACCAGCCGGGTGTCGGCTCACCTTGTCGACCGTGACAAAGTGTTTGGAGTCCATCAGTATTTTGCTGTCCAGCAGGAACTCAGAGTTCGGTTTGATGCCTGGTGGAAGAAAGAAAGAGGACACAAGTGGTTCAGCATGTTTTGGAGGAATATTGTTGACCTGTGAAACATCGAATCTATCAAAGATGTTTGTTCGTCAATAAGATGTAAAAAAATACAAATTTGTTTTGGACATTTTGAGAAATACAGATACATCTCTATATCTGTGCAGTAACTATGATAATATGTTAGCGCAGCACAAAGACTGAAACCTCTCCGTCTAGAGGTAACTACATCTGTTTACTAGTACCTCAAATATATTTACTGAATTAACTAATATTGCTAATAAAGTGTTCAATATGCATAACATACATGTCTATTGTAAAGCTGTTTGAGGGTAATAAAGCAACCGAGCATAACACAAATGCATACATTACATGGAGGTGTGTGTACATGTGTGCATTGCTCTCACCGATACCAACGATCAAAACGTCTGCAGGGATAACGTTCCCACTTTTCAGAACAACCTCCTTCACCTTGAGAAACAAAGGACACGAGACGGAGGAACGTGGAGGAGTGTTTTCAGATTTTCTCACTCTGGAATTTTAAGAGATACAACAAATTGTCACACGGTGAGCTTTTCCCACTTTACCTTGCCGTCCACCCCTTTGACCTCTGTGATGTTATCCTTCATGTAGAATTTCACATTCTTTTCTGACAGCATCTGCGGTAACAACAGAGTTTAAACTCAAAGTGTCTGAGAAAGGAAGCGATGCAAGGATGTACTACGGGACTTTTTCTCACCTTCATGGAGATTTTTCCAATTTCCCGACCCAGTGTGTTCTGGTACGGCAGCTCACTGCTGCCGATCACTGTGACGCTGGAGGCTTTGTCTATGAGGTAAGAGGCCACTTCCATACCTGAGGAAACAATGTGTCATGAAGGTGCAGTAGGGGATATTGAGAGAAACACAATGTAAAAACACAACTATATATATATATATATATATATATATATATATATATATATATATATATATATATATATATATATACAATAAATAATGTGCAAAAAGAAAGATGAAGCTTTATTCTTTTTTTAATAATTGCCTGAGTAAAACATGAACACACCTATCTCATTAGCATATACGAGGAAAACGGGGAAATACATGTGTGATTAGATGCAAATATAGAAACACTAAGGATTTAATGAAGGATCATTTAAAGGAAAAGTATAACACTTTATATTTCTTACAATTCCCATTAATTATTTAACTAACAGTAGTATGTATTGTTGTAATCCATTTTATTTTCATGTTTTTGGCCCAATAACCTTTGACTGACTTTTGTAGATTTAATGAAGGATAAGTAATTTAAAGAAACAGTATATCACTTTATATTTCTTATTACTTTCTATTAATGATTTAACTAACAGTAGTATTTATTGTTGTAATCCATTTTATTTTCATATTGTTGGCTCAATAACCTTTAAATGACTTTTGTAGGTTTTTGGACATCCATAAAATTGCTGAATAGGAAAACTGTAAATTGTAAAAAAACAAACATTTCTATTTTATTTCCCTACACATCGCCAGTAAAATAAATGTGAACATGTGTGCATATGTTGCACACTGCGAACACAGTACCGACAAAAGAGGTTCCCACGAGGACGACGCTGCAGCCCAGGCAGGCCGTGTGGATCCGCCGCGCGTCCTCCGGAGTCTCCAACATCCAGACGTTGTCCAGCTTCATGCCGGGGACGTCCAGACCCCTCGCTCTGAGGGACAGGACAGGACTTTCAGGGTACACTATCACGTATGCTGGTGGTCATTGTGGAGATTAGATATATGTCTGTGGATCAATCTTAGGAGGATTCTCTGAGAACGTTTCAATAAAAGTTCTCAAATTCCATAGAACATATTTACACCAGAGCCACAATAAAGAGGGAGTGCCCACTGTTTGATATCAGCTGTGGAGCTGAACATGATGCTCATTACTCTTTTAAATAATGTATGCTCTCCCTACATTAGGAATACATCACACAGCTTCATAATTCATGTCAGAAGATGCTGCTTGGAGCTCACAACAGAAATATTTGACGAGTCCCTGAAGTTAAGAGGAAATGGAAAATGCATTTTCACCCCTTTTAGATGGCATGCTAGATCATATTGTAAACCTTTTTAACAATATATGAAATAAAATTAGGATTATTTTCTCCCTGTAAAGCATGTTATAATCTGTGCTCATGTAGGTTATACCAACCATCAACAACTCTCTTTACATCCATCAATGGCAAAACAATAATATCTCACATAATCTATACACACATGTGTGATTTAAGGCAGCTATAACAATACTGAGAAGTATATAAAATCATATTATACTATTTTTTATGTATTTGTTCCATTTTCCATAAGAATTTTTAACAAGTGAACACATTTATTGGTGATTATTTTTGCATTTGAATGTAATTTTAATTGTCCAAATCCGACCTAAATATTGGACATTTGATGAATAAGGACCCGGCGGGCCCTGCTTTCAAATGAAACCTGTGCACACATGCAGTGTGTGTGTGTGTGTGTGTGTAGGTATGTGTGTGTAGGTGTGTGTGCGTGTGTGTGTGTGTGTGTGTGTGTGTGTGTGTGTGCGTGTGTAAGTGTGTGTAAGTGTGTGTGTGGGTGTGTGTGTGTGCGTGTGTGTGTGTGTGTGTGTGTACCTGCAGCCTGTGGAGATGAGGAGCTGGTCATAGCGCTGAACTGACCCGTCGTGAAACGTGACCGCCTTCCTGTCCGTGTCCACTGACAGGGCCTGTGACGTGTGGCACAGTCCAAATTACCCAAAGAATCAAGAGCGGACTGACGTCACAAGAAGGTCATCAAGGAATTATGCGGCCGGACGAAGGATGTGCGTCGACGGGAGACGGAGAAGGAACTCACTTCTTTGCGGAGCCACACCTCGATGTCGTGCTGATGGAAGAACTCCATCCTCCTGAGCAGGATGCTGTCGTTCTCCACATTCATTACCTGTATGATGATGATGATGATGATATTCAATAAAACACACGCACACGTATTCATCACTACATTGTCGGTGTCGTCTCATTTGCTCATCAGCACCTTGCTGAGTCGTGTTTTGTCGTAAGGTAAGAGGTCGTCTCTTGTGACCAACAGGATTCGGCCGCCAAAGTTTTCCTGTCGCAGCGTCTCGGCGCAGATCAGCGACGCCGCTCCTGCGCTTACGGAGAGTTAATAACACACGATCACACACCCTCACATTCACTATATCATGTATTCACCTCTAGTCGTCAGTTCATTATGTTTCCTGTCGCACGTTCAGATTAAAAACAGAACGATTCTTCTTGTTTGTGTTCATCATCTTACTGGACAACTTGTAGTTTATTACATTCCTGTACATAACCGTGTGTTTATCCACTATATATATATATATATACATGTATATAATATATATAATATGTATATATGTATATATATATATATATATATATATATATATATAATATATATATATATATATATATATACATGTATATAATATATATATTATATATATATATGTATATATATATATAAAATATAAATATATATTAATATACTCATCATGCAGTTCCAATGAAGCACCTCAAAGGCAAGATAATGAACAATATCCACCAGACTTGCACTCACCATGTACCTTAAACAAACATCATTGAATACATATTCTATTATATTGTTCTAGTTATTCATACTAATGAAAAGTTAATACAAAAATGCTTTTTTTAAACATAACGTAATATAATAACTAAATGCAGTAACAACAGGCAGCAACACAAGTTTTCATCATTAACATTTCTTTAACATAACATGTCAACAATAACAACACACACACACAAGCACACGCGCACACACACACACACAGTGGTCCTCACCTCCTCCCAGCAGCAGCACAGTGTGAGTGACTCCTATAGCTGCAGCTCCCATACTCTTTACTCTTTTTTCCTGCTTGAGAGTCTGAAGCATGTAGGACAAACACATGCAACCCATCAAGAGAAATACATATTTACATATGAAAATGGTAAATGTTATTAGTCACCTACAATAAATCTCAAATATGGTATTTATTCAACGATTATTGATTAGAAGATATATCACATTACAAAGTTTGAAATTCAGTTTATTTACTTATTTAATTGAACCGTTGATTTCACATTGGTTCCAGTGTGAAAATCTAAATGTCCTGATGCGTTACAAATACATACGTTTTTACTTTTAGTTTGTGCTGCAGCTGCCCTAACAAAGTGCGTACTGCTGCATGCAGTGCACATCATTGGGTCATACTACTTCGTCATATTATTATATATTTTAGCCATACTGCATTTGACATACTATGTATTTTTATATACTAAATATGTGTGTGGCATACTAAATCGTACGTTAGTACGGAGTATTGGAAAGCTTGTCTCATTCCCATCTCAGATGCATCAAGCTCAACCTCAACAGAGAGATAACCAGCAATATCTTTTCATTTATTTATTGCTTGTAGTCATTTTATTTGTGTTAAATATCGTACTCCAACTAAATTAAGGACTTAAGGATCCACTTTAAATGCAAACTGTCAATATTAGTCCATACAAACCCTATTTAAACACATTAAATCACAATGACCTGGAGCAACAGGACGCGCCGTGACATGAGCCAGCTGAACCAGAGAAGTTAACTGAACACGTACCTTTCTGTTTACAGACACATACACTTTGCTGTTTTGAATTTTGACCTTCAAAAGAGAAGAAGACTCATTAAAATGACAGTAACATGAGAGAGGATGTCCTCCTCGGCTGTAGTCTGTGTCTGGTGTGTACCTTGTGGCAGGGCAGACAGTCTATCCCCGGGTACTCCTCCAGGTCTCCTGTCTGGACGTTGAAGCAGGCGCCGTGCCACGGGCAGCGCACGGTGTTGCCTGAAATAACTCCTGAACACACACGCACACATACACACACATTCCCATCATTTACAGGCTCTGTGCTTGTGTTAAGAAAAGGACGCAGTAATTCAGGTTGAACTAGGATGGGCACTTGGTAGAGCGCATACCTTCGCATATCACAAGATTGGGCATTGTATTATAAACATAAAAATTGACTGTGCTATGGTAAAAAAAAGATTTTGACCTTTTCATGACCTTGACCTTTGACCCAATCAATCCCAAAATATAAGTAAATGGTCGCCGGATAATAATCAATCATCCCACTAAATTTCATGCGATTCAATGAAGATGTTGACCTTTTCATGACCTTGACCTTGACCTTTGACCCGGTCAATCGCAAATTCTAATCAAAGGGTTCCCGGATAATAACCAATCATCCCACCAAATATCATGCGATTCGGTTTAACACTTTTTGACTTATGCGAATAACATGCACGCACGCATACAAATACACGGCGATCAAAACATTACCTTCCACATTTTCAATGTGATAGTTAATTATTGCGGCAGAACACATCGATAATACTGTATGACCACGGAACTCAAACCATTTTCATACGTCAAACTGCTGCGCGTACTAGAGTTTTACATTAGGGCTGTTCTATCTGCCTGAATGACAACCTGTAGACCCATCCTCATAGACTGGGTTGTGCTTCTTTCTCAGAAAATGGACAATGAAGGCACAATGAAGAACGTGTTGAAACAAAATATGTACAGATGCAACGCACTGATACGGCGGGTTAACGTCATGTGACACATCAAACTGTGATTCAGTGGGATGAAGGCGTGCTGCTGCTGCTCTGTTTACCTTCACTGAGAGGAGCTCCGTAGTGCGTGCACTGGTTACCAATAGCGCTGTATCGGCCCTCGCTGCGGGTCAACAGCACGCTGTGGTGGCCCACTTCAACCTCCATCATCCTGAGGTGACACATACACACACAAAGATACTGCGATAAGTGTTATACCCAAAGTTGTGGAATTTATATTTATTAAAAAAAGTGTAGCTAAAAATAAAAACTATTTAAAGCTGTGATCATTGATTTGTACACTAGAGTAAGCTGGTTAGGGACTGACTTATATTAATCTATTGCATGTATTGCTTAAATTATGATTATTTTGTTCTCCTGGGGATGAATATTCCTCTTGGATAGATTCAGATTCTTTGACTAATGGTTAATTTAAGACTAAAACTGCTTTACATATCGACAATTCGTAATGATGTGTAAACAGGGTGTCGTGTTTGTCAGTGATACCAGCGTGGCTACATATTTGTGTGGCGGTCATATTGTGTTGATTAATGGTGCATAAACGCTTTTATTTGTCAGCAGCACATAAAGTACTGATGCATGAGTAAAGACAGGTTCCAGGTTGCCAGGTTGGGAACACCTCCCCCCTCCTTACTGTCCATCCTGCAGGTCTGACTCCAGACACACCACCTCTGTCAGCTCCTCTGACGTCTCCAATAGATCAGAGTCCAGAGGCTCCTCACGAGCTGGAAACACGCCAGAAAACACACACACACGCATGAGCGTGCACGTATACACACATTACAAAGGGACTTCAAAGGAGTTAAACAAACCACATGAGCAGTTATATAATGTACGCGTTCTAAATACAGATCAATAAGACACGCAGAAAACACCCAATGATGAAGCAGCTGTTAAATTCAGTGAGACATCGATAAAGTAGGCCGACCTAAATGTTTAATCTGTAAATATTCAGGCAGATTACTCACGCGGTTTGGTCTCAGACATGTCAGTGATTCAGTTGTAACGCCACAAAGATGTACACGAAACCTCCAGAAACATCCGCAGCTCGTCACATGTTCCGCGAGAGAAGTTATTCAACAGGCCCCCACTTTGTTTTCTGCTCATCAGCTCAATGTCGGGATAAAAGCACGTTTCCACGGCAACTCGCTCCATCCCCAATCCTCATCCCTCGATCATGGGAGAGACGACGTGAACAAGTGGATGTTTCCGTTGGGGTTAAGTTGAGCAAAAATCAAGTAAAAAAGTTACTTTTGGGACTCCGGTGAATGAGCAGTGATGTCAGTGGCCGTGTTCAGCCCCGTCTTTGTTCCAGAGAAAGGAGATGGAGGTCCTTTGTGTGTCACAACGGCGGTTTAGAGAAAGGCTGACGAGGCAGCAGCAGGCGACACTGAATGGACACACGACAAACACAAATCACAAATCAGGATTTAGGCCGACTGTCATTCACACAGGGCGTAAAGCTTCAAGATCCATCACTGCAAAGCCGAGGGTTTAAAATCAGTTATTATTAAACACTATAGAAACATGGCAGGGGGCGGATGTGTTCCAAGAACTAGCTTTTTAAAAACTTGTTACCAAGTTCACTTACAAATGTAAAAGTACTCACTATACAAAGTGGGCATATTCAGAATAATGTACTTTATATGATTGGGTTAGAATAATTGGCGCGTTAATGTTAACATAACTTTAGTGTTGCAGATAAAAGTCAAACTTATTTCAATTATTTTATAAACTAAGTAGCTTGTGAACTTTTTCAAACAGATCAATTAAGTCTAAACTATAAGATATAATCAATTATGTGTGTGTGAGGGAAAAGTACAATAGTTCCTTCTGAATGGTAGTGAAGAAGTATAAAGCAGCAGAAAATTGAAATACTCAAACAAAGTAGCCTCAAAACTCAAAACTGTAAAGTACTCAAGTAATACTTTATTTCACATGTCCAATTCATTTTAATCGTCTTGATCCATAGACGGGTCTCAGCTAGAACTGGATGACAGTATATGTACTAACTAAAAATAAATAAATCAGAATCTCTTTATTATCCGTATAGCAGTGGATGACGGGTGAAATAAGTCAATACATTCAATTACGAACATACACAAGTGCAATTTAGCAGTTATCAATAGACATTTCATTTTTTTATATTAATTTATTCAATTCAATTCATTTTGCAAATCACAAATTTGCCTCGGAGGGCTTTACAACTTGTACACACAGACATCTTCTGTCCCGGGACCCTCACCTCGGATCAGGAAAAACATCCTAAAATAACTTGAAATGGGGAGGAAAAAAAAGGAAGAAACCTTGAGGAGAGCAACAGAGGAGGATCCCTCTCCTCGGATGGACAACAGAGGTCCCCTTTACATAATGAACAGCATAACAGTTATAACACATTTATTACAACAGGACGTATTCATACAGTGAGAGTAAAAAGCAGAATATTGATGAAACAAGGATTTCACTGTGTCTTCGTACTATGGCATCGTACCATAGCTATGCTATCCTGTCGCTGTGACCTTTAACCTGTTGTCAGTTATCAGTTGTCAGTACAGGTGAGGGTAGGATATATGTGAAAGGGCGATGTGTTGAAGAGACTTCAGCCGTGAGTGTGTCTGTCCTGAAATGAGCCGTGAAAACAGGGAGGAGGAGGAGGAGGAGGAGGAGGAGGAGGAGGAGGAGGAGGAGGAGGAGGAGCACATGGGCTGTGAAGGGAAGCTCCTCTGGAATAAAGCGAGTGATGGATTTAAAGTCGACCCTTGTGGTGGTCGGAGGCTCCGTGTGCGGTTTCAGACTGCTGAACGCCGCCATCAGATTCCTCCCATCGCCAGAACTGGGGATAAATCGTGATAAATCGTGGAGGTGGAGGAACGATAAATCGTGGAGGTGGAGGAACATCAGCACTTCATTGGCTCACAGCTCGCTGACGGGAGCGTGGGCCGTCGCATGGTGAGTGGAGGACGCAGCGGATCAGGGCGCGGGCTGTTCTTACCTGTTATTATCTGTTATTACCTCTTATTACCTTCGTGTTGAAAATGCGGAAAGTTATGTTTTGATCGCCGTGTATTTAATTATTTATTTATTTGTATGCGTGTTACTCGCATAACTCTAAATATATTGAACCAAATCGTATGAAATGTGGTGGGATGATTGGTTATTATCTGGGGACCATTTGATTATATTTTGGGATCGATCTGGTCAAAGGTCAAGGTCAGGAAAATGTCAAATTCTTCTTTTTACCATAGAACGGTCCATTTTAATTCAATTGGCATGCAACTAATGCCACAATGTTCATAATTCAATGCCCGATCTCGTGATATGCGAAGGTATGTGCTCTACCGAGTGCCCGTTAAAGTTTGTTTTAATGTCCTCCTCTGGTTTCTCCTCTTCCTCTCGCTCACCAGTTTGTACCGTCAGCCTCACATGGTGGAGGACCTGATCTCCTCTCAGTCCGTGCTCTGCCACAGTCTTGTGTCTGTGTCTTCAGGTGACGACCTCGCCCGCAACACACACACCTGCATGTGTTATCAGCAAAGTATCTGATAAAAAAGAATAACATTTCTTTTTGCAATCAAACACTTGAAATGATGAAGGCACTTGCAAATGACACGGTAGCACAAAATGTAAACCATAACTTTGGTGTTTAATTTTTACCTCTTTACTTAACTCTCCTGTTACCTTCACATTTACTAACATATTTTACCCTTGGGGTCAATTTGACCCCAGCAATTAAAACCTCCAGAAAATAATTAGAATTAATATTGTTTCCCAAGTTTAAGTGTCAGGTACTTTATGTTTGTTTGTTTGTTGACTACCTAAATATCCCTTTAAATATATAAATAAGTTGATATTTCTTATATGTTTGACAGTGAAAATCAGCCTGGGGTCAAATTGACCCCAAAGAACATCAACGTTAAACATTGAATGTGATCAAATTTACCCTAAAGGTAACAGGAGGGTTAAGATTGAATTAAACATTTATTTATTTTTTCTTTACAAAATGTACTAAATCTCTGGCGACGAGGAAGATGTCGGGTCGATAATGACAAGAATAAAAACAAAAGAAATTGAAATCATACCCTCTAAAATAAAAAGGCAAATCTGGTTTAAAACCAGCGAACACATCAACATTGAAATAAATCAACTGTATGAAAATGTAATGTACAGTTTGAATTCAGGACAACGGCGACGTCCAAGTCATGCAGCAATCTGCTCCTGGATTGAATCGAGTAAAAGTTAATTAAACACATCAGTTTACTGACAACAAACAATAAAAGTGGTGAGATTATAAAAAATGTCACCCATCAAAATGTCCTTTCTGCAAGATTAAATAAAAAGTCAGAACAAGCCATAATCAACAGAGTAAATGATGTTTTGTGTATCAATGCACATTCTGTGGTTTGCTTACATAACCCATGTTCTTCCTCCTCTAGGTTATTTCATCCATGACTTCTTGGACGTGGCTTTGAACCAGTCATTCTAACGCTCCCGGGAGGTGCTCCTCCACCACTCTGTGGTAGTAAACGGTACACCCTCCGTGTGTGTGTGTGTGTGTGTGTGTGTGTGTGTTTGTTTCAACATGTGTTTAGCATAGTGGCTGAGAGAACTCCACACACTGCAATTAAATAACACATATTCAAATTCATCAGTTTTTTCTTTTACCACGTGTCTGATGATGTAAAAGAAAGTATCAAATGTTAAAGTACAAATTTTACAGAGAAAGAATATGAGCCCGAAGAAGCCTGGAAATACCCAACGACAGAGGATCTATATTCGGATACATTTTAAAAAACGTTCCGGGATCTGAGGCCACAAGATTGTACAGTAGAAGACAGGTTTTCCGTGTGTGTTGGCTGATAGCTGAGCTAATGAGTCTCAACGTGTGGTTCTTTCAAGTTGCTCATTGAACCGTAAAGGTCGTAAAACATTTACACTGAACACTCGTATAGTTCAAGGTTCTGTGGAGCTCTCATCAGATATTAGGCGTTGTGTTTTCCAGATTTCTGTATATCCTCCTTCACGATATTTATAGAGGAAATTATCTTTTACTTTTTGCAACTTAAAAAAAAAAAAATTATAGATGATTTATTTTTTAGAAATTACAGAACAAGACTTATAGTACAATATATACCTCACGAATAAGGAATGACAACATATCACACAGTCAAATGGTGAGGATACACATTATGTAAAGACTATAACTAAGGAAGAAAAGAAAAAAAACACAACAAATAAAACATATACATAACAATAAGTAAAACAACAACAACATAAAAGGTATAAAAAATAAATGAAACAACAACAAAGAAAAGAAACTTTTTTAAGGATGTATAATGATGGAGTATGTAATACTCTAAACCTTAAAAAGTGCTACCACGGTAGTTTTTTATTGTATAGGATGTTAATTATCTATTGATGATCTCCTCTTCATTCATTTGAACGTGTGACTTCTTTAGTGAGTGTGAATTGAGTTGCTGCATGCTTGTGTGTGTGTGTGCGTGTGTGTGTATGTGTGTGTGTGTGTGTGTGTGTGTGTGTGTGTGTGTGTGTGTGTGTGTGTGTGTGCTAACCTCTGATTCCTCTCTCAGGTGCTCTCCTGCTTCAGCTTGTCGGTGTCGTCCCGCCTCTACGTGGGCTACGCCGTGGTGTCTCTGCTGGTTGAGATCAACTCGGTTTTCCTCCACATCAGGCAGCTGCTCCTCCTGTCAGGGCGGAGGAACGCGCTCGGGACGGACGATAAAGGGCGTCCTCGTCGCTCTGTGGCCTACAACGTGGCCACCGGGCTCAGCCTGGGAACGTACGTGGCGCCGGGATTCTCCTCTGGAGGTTTTTTACAACAGCAAAAACTACCTCGGACCAGAAAGTGTTCATATTTGTATTTATTTATTTATTTATTTTAGACGCCACGTTCCATATAAAATAACAGACATACAACTATTAAAAAAAAGAAAAAAAGAAAATACAACATACATAATACAGTTCATTAAAAAGTATGAAGACTTTTGTGCCCAATCAATATGAGCACAAGTGGATGTTAAGTTATATGTTGATATATATAATATTTAAATTAATCATCGATGAAGTCATCTTTCCTAATGAACTGTTAGTTCATCTTGAAAAGGTTTAATCTTCAAGATTTATAGAAGGATATCATATATCATATATCTAGTTCACTATGAATTGTCCAACAATAACTAAATCTGCCTTTAAGCACCTCTAAAATGCAATTAGTGACGTCATATTAAAAACTATTGTAATATGTGTATTAACACAACACTACCTCATTACACTTATCAGGTGCAATATGTGACGTACTATTACTATTTATCTAATAATTTAAAATGTTATCCCAAACTGTACATATTAGCACCTTTCTTGTTCTTACATTCTTCTTCTGTATAGTGTTTTCTTTTATATATTTTCTTTTTTCTTTCTTATTATAGTGTTATTTCTAAACTGTTGACTTGGAGAGCACTGCACTAGATTTCCAAAGGGTCTGGCCGGTTGGTCTATGCACAAATGGCAAATAAAAACCATGACGTCTTGAAGCCTTGAAGTGATATCGGTAAGACAAAAATATGTTTTCAGAGTTCCTCACAGTGTTGTTCCTCGGCCTGCAGGTTGTTGTTGTTTCGGGTCGGCACACTGGCTTGGATGACCCGCTGGCTGGCAGCTCACACTGAACGTGTGTCTCGCTGCGCCCTGACGGTGGGGTCGGTCGGCCTGAGTCTCATCTCCATCATGAACATGGTGTTGTTTTACCGACTCCTCCGAGCCGACGTCTTCCCCAACACACACAACACCAGCGGCGGCCGCTAGAGAAGCCCAATCGAAACGTACTCCAAGTTGAGCAGTTGTTCAAGGACCTGAGGACCCGTGTAATTTATAATGTTTTGCTTGTAACTTCTCATGTTTACCAGTAAAGGAATGTCAGGATTTGGAGTTTTGGTGTCTTGTCTCTTGTTTTATTTTGAAGTCCCCGTCTCTCATGTCCTCTGTTTCCCTTTACTTCCTGTCCTGTGATTGTCTGCCCTGTCCCTGATTGTTTCCACCTGTGTCCAATCACCTGCACCTCCCCTGTGTATTCAAACCCTGCTTGTCTCATTCCCCAGTGTTGGATTGTTCTGTTTAGTTTGTGCGTGTTTGACTTGTTATTTTAAGTAAGAAGATTAAAGTTTCTGTGGAACGTTGTTGGTGTACTCTCACTCTCTCTTGCTCTCTCTCTCGCTCTCTCTCTCCTTGATTGGACACAGGTAGAAACAATGAGGGACAGGGCAGATAATCACAACGACAGGAAGTGCAGGGTAACAGAGGACACGAGAGACGGGGACTTCAAAATAAAACAGGAGACAAGAGACAAAAACTCCAGATCCTGACAAGTGAAGGTGAAACACAATTAAGCAAATGTCTTTTGTGAGTTTGACATAGAAATAGAAGAATCGCACAACGGCAGCCTAAACTAAGTTCATCCATGAAATTATTAGCATTTAATTTTCTTTGTGGATTTTTTTGCAACACTGATTAATTAATATGGTTATTGTTCAGTTCAGTTCTTCGTTTGTACGATCGTATTTATTCAGATTGTGTTATTCCAAAGAGTCTACAAAGACAATAGGGACAGCTTTTCTAATGTGTAGATGGTCCTGATTTGTTCTCAATTCTCTAAGTATTTAGATTACTCGTGTTTTTCTTATTTTTCTCCTTTATTTTTAAATGAGGCGACATGCAACTAACTGCATGTGTTATAATAACAGAGCAAAGCAGCAAACTCTACATCACGACCCTCTCCTGCTGGAGCACGTGACAGCGGGACCTTCACGGCTCCTCTTGGTTTGGCCCGTTTCTTCTCCGACGTGCGGCAGGTGGATCTTCTCCGTCCTGGACTCTCTCTCGTAGCACGGACACACCTTCAGGTGCTCCGACATGGACGGCACGTTTTGGAAGCACCAATCGTCCACAGGAGAGAACAAAGTGCTGAATTGCCAAACCTGAAGAGAGAAGAGATAAAAGTGTTTCAGTATTCAGTCCTATATTTTCATTTAATATCCTCCTAAAATGGGGCTGGAATTGGATTCAATCAAATATTAAATGCTCTTCAAGGCAGTGAAGGACACATTTTGTTTGACATATTTAGCTATTATAAAACTTGGAGTCTCTACAAAGGAAGTATTCCGGTTTATTACTTTTGCATTGAAAATGCGGAAGGTTATGTTTTGATCGCCGTGTATTTGTATGCGTGCAAGTCAAAAAGTTTTAACCGAATCGCATGCAATTTGATGAGATGATTGCTTATTATCCGGGGACCATTTGATTAGATTTTGGGATTGATCGGGTCAAAGGTCAAGGTCAAGGTCATGAAAAGGTCAACATATTTTTTTTTACCATATAGTGCGGCCAATTTGTATCCAATTGTCATGCAACTAATGCCAAAATGTTCATTATTCAATGCTCAATCTTGTGATATGCGAAAGGTATGCACTCTACCGAGTGCCCGTTCTAGTTAGTAAAGTAAAATTACTACAATATTATCAAATGTGCTTGGATAAAAAAATCAAAAATTGTGTATTATAATTAGGTGAGATCATTAGATTTTGGATCAATTGTAAGCAGCATTTAACTGATTTATCTGGCTGAGGAACAACTACTTCATATAATCAGTGTCCACTTCATTAGCTACACATAACTCAAATGAATGCAGTCAAACACAAAAGTCCTGCAATACATCGAAACGTCATGAAGATAATAATAATAATGATTTCGATTTATATAGCTCTTTTCTAAGTACCCAAAGTCGCTTACAGAGTCCAGAGTCCAGTCCAGTCATACACACACACACACACAGTCATCCCGGTGGTGGCGAGCTACATCCGTAGCCACAGCTGCCCTGGGGCAGACTGACAGAAGCGAGGCAGCCAAACTGCGCCTACGGCCCCTCCGACCACCACCAACATTCATTCACATCCATACAAACCGGGTTGAAAGCTGTGTGCATGTCTTTATGATGGTGGGGGAAACCGGAGTACCCGGAGGAAACCCACGCAGGCACGGGGAGAACATGCAGACTCCACACAGAAAGGACCTGGGACGACCGGGCGGACCGGGATTTGAACCCTGGACCTTCTTGCTGTGAGGCGACAGTGCTAACCACTGAGCCACCGCGCTGCCCTGAAGATAATAATGTTTGAACTCAGTACTGGTAAATACCCTAAATGCCCCTGAGCCTTACCGTGTGCTTCACCCTCCACGTGGCTCCTCCCTGTGAGTCGGTCTTCTTCTCCCAGCGCAGGGTAACCATCCCTCTCTCCTGCAGCAGAGAGGAGCTCACCTGCCTCATCAGCTGGGACACCAGAGCCAGCTGGGACAGGGACAGGCTGTCCAGGAACCGGGCCATGTGGCACAGCACCTCGTAGGGCAGCGAGCTCAGAGAGTCCTCCCCTCCTCCTCCTCCTCCTCCTCTCCTCCTCCCAGCGAAGGAGAAGTCTACTGAGCTCCCGGAGGCCTGGGAAGCTTCGCTCGGGGACACGTGGACGGTGGGATGCAGGCTGAGGCAGCCGAGGTCTTCGCTGGAGGAGAAATTGAAACTGAGTTCTTTGATGGTTCATTTCGATTTGTTTACTGTGATTTATCTGCAGGGGAACTTGGTGAACAATAACAGAAAAGTAACGATGACTCTTGAAGAAAGTGTAGCACCTGGGTAAAAATAAGAGATTCTAACAAGTTAGTTCCCAAGGTTGACGGGAAATAATTCAGTGAGGCATTTAAAAAAGTTAGCTTAATAAAGAAAGAAAAATACAACTATTAGATAAGTTTAACAATATTAAAGGACATCGTGGGGAAGCATGCTTGAGCGACTAGTAAATTATTAGGAAACTAGGACATCTGTGGGTCCTCTGACTAGAGGACACCGCAAAGGGCCGTTGTACCAGGAATTGCATTATTCTAATTTGAGGAATGTGTGTTGCCCTCCTGTGAGGCGTTGAGTCGAGTTGACTCCAGTTTTTTTAGTTGATCTGAGTATCTATCGTGAAATAGTGGAAGAGGGATGAGTTAAAGTCAGTGTTATTTTTTTTTTACGTAGCCCATTCATGTTAGCGTGGTGTTTATAAGCTATAGCATTACGTGTTCTGATAATTTCAGTAAAGTTCATTTTATTCACTATCATTTTAAAGATTATTAGTTTTATTGTAAGTTCTTATTTGGGGTTTTCCAAAGAAATGGTTAACATTGTTTTGTACATTTCCAAAAAGCAACACGTCGCTAAACTGTTACTCCCTTTCATTCCAAATACTTGTCAGATATGTGTGATGGTAAGTTATTTAAAATAGAGCATAGTCATCCTGAAGAGCTCTGCTCTGGTTTGACAGTTTCTACTTTCCGTATTACACATTTCACTTAAAACAGGAATGCCTTTGTGGTGGATAAGGACATTGAACGCAAGCGCCTCATCATTCCCGTTTAAAGTTAGTCAACTTAGGCAGAATATAGAGCTTTACGGCGCTGAACCCCCCCCCCCCCCCCCCCCTCCCAACAAAAGTGAATCAGTACGACACAATAATAAAGATAAACTGTTTCATCTAACTTGTAGGAGACGGTGGCTTCATGCGTGGAGGGCTGCAGCCTCCTCTGGCTGAAGGTGCATCCCAGGTACGCCAGGGGGCACCTCTGCTCGAACCACCCGTTCACGCCCATCTGGATGTCACTGTGGACGTTCCTGCATGTGGCACAATGTATTATTAGGGACATTCATTCTGATTAACATCAAATCTTCCACAAAGCACCTTTTTAAAACTGTGAAGACACTTTGAGGGAATTCTTCATGCCCCATAGAGGCAATCATTGGCCTCAAAGGATATTTAGATTTTATTTTTACAATACAAAACCCCACTTATAGTGTTTGCCGTATTCTCTGCGCTGGAAGGTGTGTCCACAGACGAAGGTGAAGGCCGAGCTGGCCTTGTGGTGCCGGCTGTTGACGCTCTCCACCTGCAGCTGGAGGTGCAGCTCCAGCGGTTTGGCAGCGGTCAGGTCGGCCAGCGACGTTTCCCTTCGGAAAGGAGCGGACAGGAAGTTGTAGGTCTGCGTGCCCTCGTCTTGTAACAGCCCGTCGGAGCATTTGCTCTCTGCGATGAGGTGACCCCTCTGCTCCTTCTCCAGGGAGCACAGCAGAGACGCCTGAGAGAGGGGAACATTACACCAGTGGTGGGCTGTCTGCTGGCCTAAACATCATCAGAATCTAATTTCTTTTTAAATATATTTCCCCAAAAATATGTATTCAATTATTCCACAGAGAAAGAGTTATTCTTTTGATTTCATAGCTTCCGTCTTGGTTGCACTGCTGCCAGCCCCAGGTTGAGATTTGGAGGGATGGTCTCTACGTTAGATCTTTTATACAATCACATTCAGCCATCATGTGTTGCCAGGGGTCTAACATCTGCCTTCAGGCCTGCAGAATCAACATTGCGGGCGCTGGTAGCTTAAAGTGAATGGAAATGAACATTTAGTGTCAACCAATCATCTTTAGAGTTGGCTCCTGTAGGCCTGCTCGCTGGCCCCGGAAACAGCACAGGAGCCAGATAGCAGGCGGAGTGTGTGCACGTCTTTTGATTGGATTACCAATATTGAGAGGCGGGTCCTATGGGCTGGTATATGCAGAACCTCAGTCAGAACTAGGAAACTGAATTTGATAAACGGATTAATTTGCGTACTAATAACTGTTTTTTCAACCCACAATGGCAGAAGGAGGAGAATATATCCATTTGGTCGAGGATATCATTATAACGCCATTCTCAGGACGAACTTTAAGACCGACGCCGACGCTACAAAGCCCGTCACAGGCGGGACAGAGGTTTGTTCGTGTATACAGAGTTTTCACAAAATGTTTAATCATGGACATTTGGTTTAACGTCCTAGAAAGGTCCTGGAGATCCACTGGTTAGGATGTGTGTGAACCCTGCTACAAAGATAAGATAAGATATTCATTCATTAAACAAAACTGACAGCGCTTTACTCGCGTGAATTTACTGGCCCGACTGTTTGTGGTTTAACTCCGTCATACTCGTCGGTGAGGGGGCGTGGCTTATCTCCGTTATTTTCTAAATTACTAAACTACACGGTGAACTAATCTTACATTAGGTTGTTCAGCTGTAGTAAGACGGCATTGAAGGCCTACGTAGAACATATCCATTATATATTATATTATATATATATATATAAATATGTATATAGTGTATATATAGAGCAGACCCAAGCGCTGTTCTGAGGTCTGCTTGAGGATCTGGGAGAGTCCTGGGGACCAGAATATGGTACCCAGGATGTGTACCATATTCAGATATAATTTCCATTATTGTGATTTAGTATTGTGAATAAAAGATGGCGCACATTAAAGATGTGTTCCCTGCAGCCTCTGTTTCTCTTCTCTTTGTCGCATGTGAAATGATGAATAAGTATTCTTCGTATCTTAACACCTTCACAAACCGGAATATAAGGCAAGTTTAATAAGTGTCAATCATAGTGAGTTAGGCCACAGATCATTATAACTCTGCTTGTGCATTTTAGCGTCTTCTTAAACTTTGTTTAAAGCTTAAAACTTTATGTTTCGGTTCATCCTCACAGTGTTCTTTTTTTCTAGCATCAAACAATGTGCTTTTATAATGAATTATATATTTGGTTCACTGCTTCTTTCCACTTCCCCTAAACAACCGATATAGACCAAAACGAGGACATCGTATCATAACATTAGGTGGAATGGATTTAAAAAGATCTCAAGGAGGATGAATCTCTCTCACCTGAACTTCCTCCCACACGGGCATCTCCTCCGGCCTCACCCCCAGGTCGCTGGTATCCACGGCTCGATGCTCCCGCTTGTTGAAGTTGGGGTTGCGGATGCGTCCCTGCCGGGCGTGGAAGCTGCTCGGGGTTTTGAAGGTCCGCACAGTGATGATCTTCATCGGCTCCACCGATCCGTACACAAAATCCCTTATTTTCAGTCTTTCGGCGAGACGAGAGGAGGAAGTGGAGGCAGCCGTACCGCTATCTGGTGCTTCTTCTTCTGACCGAGGGGCCGGGCCTCCTCCTCCTCCTCCTCCTCCTCCTCCTCCTCCTCCTGTGGGAGGCCCCTCGTCTCTGCGTGCCATCGCTGCCTCTCCAGCGTTCCTGCAGCCACCGATCGCCATACTGAACATGCTCTCCCAGGCGTTGTAGTTCTCCAACACATCAGCAGTGACTCCTGTGTCCCTGGCGATAGCCTCTCTCTCTTCCTGGGTCAGCTCCTCCTCATAGGCAACGTCAACCTCATCTTCATCCTCTTCCTCTCTCTCACCAGGGGTGTGCCCGTTAGAAGACTCCCATGCGTGATCACCGGCCTCCTTCACAGCTGCCTTCTCTGCCGCCTCTTTCTTCTGCTTCCGCTTCCCCCTCTCTTCCCTCTTTTCTGCCTCGTCCTTCTCCGCGCTCTGGCTCATCTCGGGGAACAGCGTTCTCATCTTCATGGAGTGAAACAGGAGGTCCTGGTCTTTCAGGGCCATGGCTAAGTCCAGACATCTTCCCTGCTCTCTTCCCCTGAGCAGGTTTCGATGCAGCTCTGTGTTTGGATAAGAGTGGGCGTCGTTGGCCGGCCAGCGGTTCCACTCCATGGAGCAGCACACGACGCTGGCCGGACACGCCTGGAGGTGGGCGGCCCGCGAGGAGCGGGGCAGGCGGAGCGGGCAGCCGTAGTCGGCGTTGAGGCAGGGCGCCCTCACGCTGGGGCAGAGCAGCAGGTGGTCTTCCTCTTTGCAGAGGTGGAAGAGCGCTCCGCAGTGCAGGCGGCAGGGGATGAGCGCGCAGCACACAGAGGCCTCCACCCGCGCCCCGCAGCGCCGGCTGTAGCAGGAATCACAGTGGACATGCTGTCGCCTGGAGGCCCGGGAACGCTCACTCTGATTTAGGGAGGCAGAAAGGAAGATGACGTCACAGATTGATTTTCAGAAGCAAAACAGAAAGTCACTAAATCATCTTTAATTGGATTTAAAAAGCAGCACGGGGCTCTGATCTCTACTCGGGCCCTTTGGATGTGTGCCTTCAGAACAGGCCGACTGCATGGCCGGTGGTGTTGCTGCTTTAAAGCTAATTGAAACACTGTAACACTGAACACTGCTTCCTTAGTTACTGAGCAATACACACGTCATGACAAACAGAAGTTGCATCACAATACATCACACACAGAAAAAACTGTGAAATACACTCTGGGCCGACTTTATTGTTAGACAAGATGAGTAACTGGCGAATAAACACACATATAGTTTTAGACACACATATTGAATATGATTATGCTAACTCGTTAAAACCCCAAAATAACTAAATCATATTTTTTTGTGAACTGTCTGCCAGTAAAATAACATGTAATATTCAGAACAAGCCAAAGATCACACAGGTATCAGCGACAACGTTATTAGTGTTATAATAATACATAATAATATATAATTAGTGTGAGTCTGGCATATGGACAGAGCAGCGAGGTGCTGTTCCCGTAGTTAGCCAGCATCTATGTGGCGTTAGCAAGCTATATTCAGCAGTCAAAGGGACGGTCAATGTCGGCCGGCTGCAGATGACATGCAGGGCGTCGTAGCCCTGAAGCTCCGCCCCCTTCTGCTACACAGTCTGTTTCTTTGTTTATTATAAGGTTATTAATATTGAAAGTGTCACATTTGAAAATTGCACCAAATTTCAAGAAAGCTTATTCCACGAGGTGCCGAAAAACACATCAGCTAAATGTGAAGGAGATCAGATGTGAGATATGTGTGAAGTACAGATTCTTCGCTAGTTAATACAAATTCTGGGAATTTGATGAAACAGGTCAGCACTTAATAAACATGGAATTGTGGGTTTGAATATTTCACTTTGGATAAACATATTGTCGCTTCAACGAAAAGGCGAAACAGAGTATATGCCGTGGGTGATACTGTCAACAGTGTAAAATACAATTATCTTAAGTAACAACTGTGTAACAACTGAAGGAAAATAAAAGTGGAAAACTGAATCTTAGATCTTGAAGATGCAAAATATACCCATACCATGCTTCAGATCCCACAGGTCCTGCAAAGAAAAAAGAGACCATGAATGTCAAAGTCTTGAGTGTCATCACAGAATGGCCGGATGCCAGCAGAGGGGTGTGACATTAGAGTCACAATTACAAACTTAAGCCGACCGCTCTAAGAGACGGGAAAGCAGAGAAACGTACTCCTTGTACTCCGTCTTGTGCGTTATGTGTGTGTGTGTGTGTGTGTGTGTGTGTTCATGTGTGTGTTTGTGTGTGTGTGTTTGTGTTATAAATAGAGCCGAGCACCGACTGAGAAATGTTACACAGGTGGTCAGAAACACGGTTTGGGTTACCAGCGCCCTCAGACACTTGCATCATGAACTCTCTCGCGCCTCCTTCCCCCCTCCGGTTCATAATGTGCTGCTCTGCACATTATGAACCTCCACCTGCAGAGAGCAGCACGAGTCTCAGCATCCAACCCAGTGGCCTCCATGGAGATTCAATCAAAAACATTGTCATTGAAAATGTCATTGCTGTCAGTCAAACAGAAGAAACACTGATTGCTCTGTGGGGGGGGGGGGGGTCATGCTGTTGAACCTGCCTGTGAACCTGCTCGGTGCTTCTTGGCTAATTTTAACTTGGCAGTATACAAGCAGCACAGGGACCAAAGGCAACGAAGGTGGAAGCGACACGTCCGCGTGGCGCCTCGGTAAGAGCTTTGACTGGATATTAGTTGATCCCCCTGAGAATGTGTTCAACATTTTTAAGCTTTTGTTATTTCAAATTGCAAAACAGTACTGTGGAGCTTCTGAGACCAGTTATACAACTGTGAAAGTAACACCTTTGAGTTGCTTCTAGAGCTCGTCTTGAACAACTATACAGACCTCTAGTTTAAAATCAGCTCCTCATTGAGTGAGAACATGGAATAAATACATTAAAATGCTTATTTTTTTCAGGGCCAAGGTGAAGAACAAACATTGATGCATCCCATTAATGTTTGTTGTGTAATGAGATATATAATATACAACACAGAAAAAACCTGAATGCTTCCTAAAATTCTTAATAGGCCGAGCTGGCCTTTTATAATAGTATAATTCCACTGAGTCAGGCCTCTAAAATAATAAAAAAAATCTAAAAAGTTAAACCGGAAGGAAATTATCATTCTTTATTTGATAGGGTCAAAATAATCTGACGTATGTGAAGTATGATGACGGATCGCAGGCAAACATTGCATTATTTTTAGCGATAATAGTGACATTGCCCATGTGATTTAGGGTATTGTTACCATGGTTTTATGAATCTTTGTGTAATTTCTGTATTTTATTTGCAGGATTACAATACCGCCGATTCAGCATCCTATAGATATGGTGAGCGACTGACTTTCTACATCGAGTTCTTGTTGAATTAAAGTTAATACCGCTTTAATCCACAACGTGTATCATTCTGTATTTCTATGTCATAAATCTTTTTATATTACATTACATGTCATTTAGCAGACACTTTTATCCAAAGTGACTTACAATAAGTGCATTTCAACCTAGAGTACAAACTAAGAACAACAAGAATACAGAAAGTAACATTTCCTCAACATAGTCAAACTACAAATCTTAATCTTAGCTCTTCTCTGTTAATTCCTCCTCCAATCAGAGCCAGCGTTCCCGGGCCTCCAGGCGACAGCATGTCCACTGTGATTCCTGCTACAGCCGGCGCTGCGGGGCGCGGGTGGAGGCCTCTGTGTGCTGCGCGCTCATCCCCTGCCGCCTGCACTGCGGAGCGCTCTTCCACCTCTGCAAAGAGGAAGACCACCTGCTGCTCTGCCCCAGCGTGAGGGCGCCCTGCCTCAACGCCGACTACGGCTGCCCGCTCCGCCTGCCCCGCTCCTCGCGGGCCGCCCACCTCCAGGCGTGTCCGGCCAGCGTCGTGTGCTGCTCCATGGAGTGGCTCCGCTGGCCGACCGATGACACCAACCCGTGCGAAAACGTCGCCCTGCAGGAGGCCGTGATGCAGGAGATCCAGGGGCGGGGGGAACCTCTGGATCTCGCCACGGCCCTCGTGGATCAGTCGGACCTTTACGAGCGCCTGAAAATGAAGCGTCTTTTTCCAGAGCTGATCGAGGCAGACGAGGAGGAAATAAAGGATGAGAAGAAAGAGGAGACGGCAACAGGAGGAGGGGTTGTCGATGGTGTCACGGACAACGGTAAAACATATATACACTACATAGATTTATACACTATTTATATACTATCTGTGCAATATTGTAATTTGTGTGCCTTACTCTTGTGCAATACCATTTTTTTGTGACTTATTTGTAAACTGTGACTTATTTGTATTTATTTCTTTCTTACCTTGTAATTTAGTTTAGTTTGGAAGACCCAGCAATATAAGCTTTTCATTGTACAAATATCTTGAATCTTGAATCTTGGATATAGCATCTCTAATTTAAAACACACAAAGGATGCGTTGTAATCTCTGTTCTCTCTCTTCATGCAGCCGTTCTTGCAGAGAACAACCTCGACGACGAGACTCCACAGACGAATGAAGTGGGCCACGTCTCGGGCATCAGCCAAGGGAGATACGACATGTGTGAGATGATGTTCGGCATGGAGAAAGGCGGCTGTGCCGTCGCTCAGGCCAACCAGGACCACCCAAAGCCCGGCGAGGAGGTCCAGCTTCTCGGAGACAAGGATAAGACGGGGCAGGCGCCGTGGCAGGAGGGGGTGCTGGAGCGCCTGGGAGAGGAGCTCAGCCCGCAGGAGTTCAACATGTACGTGATGCATCACGGGCGCATGCTGCTGACCTTCGGGAAGATCAACGCCTGTACGCCGAGGGAAGACGACTTTGTCTACGGCAGCCTGGAGCCCATCCCGGTCCAGACGCTGCACTCTTTCAAGGTGAGGAGTTAATTTGCTGTTTTTCAGTTTTCATCAACCTTCGTGATGACGTACTTATTTTTCGAGCTTACATCTAAGCAGACCTTAGCGGTGACACACCTGTGTCGGGGGGGGGTGACGGTACACACAATGAGCGTGAATGGTTCGGTCTAGTACAGCAGGAAAAAGCTCATTCTAAAAAGTTAACAATGAAAATGAATGTCAGAAAAGGTCATAAGACTCTGACGTGACAATATTTGATTAGGTTGAAATGCACTTATTGTCAGTCGCTTTGGATAAAAGCGTCTGCTAAATGACATGTAATGTAATGTAATATTTCCTCCAACAGAGCTTATTAAAATACACAAGTGGAGGAACATTGGAGGGATGCTCAAGCTCTTTGACCAAATGCTTTAAGTAAGGGTTTAGTATATTCAACGTTCTCTTCAACATAATCTAAAGTGCACTATCCATTGAGCCTGAATGTTGTCATGAATTAGATGGTTGAAGTGTTTCCCTATAGGTGTTCTGAACTTTAGTTGATCAGCGTTGACGTACAGGTTCACACACATTGTGATCCATTGAGCTGGACTAACTGGGCTGAGGCTGGACATACAGTGCATCCGGAAAGTATTCACGTATGTTTTCGTTCTTTATTTTTAATAAATGTGCAAAAATGTGCAAAAAACAGTTTTCACTTTGTCATTATGGGTTGTTGTGTGTAGAATGTTGAGGAAAATAGTGAATTTAATCCATTTTGGAATAAGGCTGTAACATAACAAAACGTGGGAAAAATGAAGCACTGTGAATACTTTCCGG
Source organism: Liparis tanakae (assembly GCA_036178185.1). NCBI lineage: Eukaryota > Metazoa > Chordata > Actinopteri > Perciformes > Liparidae > Liparis > Liparis tanakae. The sequence goes on along the minus strand of CM070088.1, from coordinate 6,823,312 downwards.
ATGCACTAGACGGTACTTGTTTGCTAACCACGCGTTTGTGTGAACCAGTGGTTCTTAAATAGGGGTACGTGTACCCCTCGGGGTAAATGATGGCACTCCAGGGGATTCGTGAGATTTTTCTAAACATATTTAAAACATCAGGAGGGAGCGTGGAGTCGAGCCGCTACTCCTTCGCATCGGAAGGAGTCAGCTGAGGTGGTTCGGGCATCTGATTCGGATGCCTCCTGAACGCCTCCCGTTTGAGGTTTTCCTGGCACGTCCAACTGGGAGGAGACCCCGGGGAAGACCCAGGACACGCTGGAGGGATTACATCTCCCGGCTGGCCTGGGAACGCCTCGGGATCCCCCAGAATGAGCTGGAAAATGTTGCGGGCGATAGGGAAGTCTGGGTCAACCTGCTGGGCCTGCTGCCCCTGCGACCCGACCCCGGGATAAGTGGATGAGAATAGATGGATGGATGGATATTTAAAATTAGTATTGATTACAAAATCCATTAAAAATAGTAGTTATTTAATACATATTCAATTAAATATAAATGTAAGGTCATGACCTTAGTTTGATGTATTCTCTTCTAAATCTGACACTGGCTGTAAACATATTCCACGGAGGGTACATTCATGAATAGAGGTTGAGAACCACTGGCGTACACAACCAGCTGCGCCATGAACTGGATCGTCCACATATCTACGGTTGTATGGACTCCAGCTATTTTGACAGCACAGCTGTGGCTGGATGGCCGGAGCAGGCCGTCCTCTAAAACACACGGCTGCTCGTCTATCTCTGGCTCCTCCTGTCTGTGTTTCAAATGCCCTTGATGAGACATTGAAGCCAGAGTTGCTCCCCGGCGCTGCAGCTCCGGCCATTAGCAACGACGACTGATGTGATGCCAAAACGCTGACGGGTCAAACTCACACCCCAGAACCTCTGTTTCACAGAGGAGGAGGAAACAGACGGTTTTCACAGTAATTGTTTTGGTCACAGAGCGAATACTGAACTGAGGATATGATATGATATGATGTATACCTTTATTCGTCCCACAGTGGGGACATTTCAAAAATCACAGCAGTGGTGCACATCAGAGCATTAATAACTGGAAGGGGCACTCGGTAGAGCGCATACCTTCGCATACCACAAGATTGGGCATTGAATGGTGAACAGTTTGGCATTAGTTGCATGCCAATTGGATACAAATTAAAAAGACGATTTTGACCTTTTCATAACCTTGACCTTTGACCCGATCGATCCCAAAATGTAATCAAATGGTCCCCGGATAATAACCAATCATCCCATCAATTTCGGTTTAACACTTTTTAAGTTATGCGAGTAACACGCATACAAATGAATAAATAAATAAATAAATACAGGGCGATCCAAATATAACCTTCTGCATTTTCATTACGAAGGTAAAAATAATTATAAAACACAAAACTAAATACTAAAAATGTAAAATTAAATACTAATACGAATACTAAATATACAGGGAGAAAACAAAGTAAAGTGCTGAGTTTGCCAGGATCTCCAGTGATCTGCTGAAGTGTGCTGTGCAAACTTGTTAAACTTAAACTTTAAAAGTGACGTAAAAACTTTAATAACTAAAGCGGTCCGTCCAGATGAAACTGCACTCACCTCCATTAAAGCCTAGAGTCCCAAACATAAACAAAACACACTGCAGCCTCACCCAATCATCATTTATAAAAGATGTGTTCAAAAGTATTTCCTCCGGTCCCAGATCCCTGACGGCTATCACTACAGCGAGCGGCGGGCGCACCACTACGACACCTCTCGGCCTCCCAGCGAGCCTCGCGGCGTGGACACGTCCGACCTCGTGTTCGAGGACGAGGACAGCTTCAGCGACGAAGCAGCGGCCACCCTGCTGGGTTACGCCGAAATGGAGGTCAGGGGTCACAAGGTCAGTCCGAGATATTCACGGCGGTGTATTTAACGTGATGCTGAATTCATCGTAGCAGCAGCAACATTTTGTACCGTTTCTCGATGCAGATCAGCGAGTCCAGCGCCTGCGACGGGCTTTACGTCGACGTGGCGACGCAGACGCATTCTTTCCGCGCGGCGCCGTTTAAAGCGGAGACGACGCTGGCCCAGGTGCTCGTCGACCGGCCGCCGAAGCTCCGTCTGCAGCTGCAGTCGGAGAGGGTGAACAGCAGGAACACCAGAGCCGGCTGCGCCTTCGCCTTCCTCTGCGGTCACAGCTTCCACCGCCGGGAGTTCCCCTCACATTTCAGGTGTCCGTTGGGCTGCATTCGGGTGTGTTTGACTGGGTTTGTTTCTGTCTAATGGAGAAAGAGAAGAGAAACGTTAAAGTGAAGGAATGTTGGTTTCCCATCTCCATTCCAGGAACGTCCACAGTGACATCCAAACCAGTCTGAGTGGGTGGTTCGAGCAGAGGTGCCCCCTGTCCTACCTGGGATGCACCTTCAGCCAGAGGAGGTTTCAGCCCTCCACACATGGAGCCACCGTCTCCTACGAGTGAGCACAGTTCACATCCATCGGTCTGGTTTAAATACTTAGGTCTGCGATGTACCGTTAAAGCGTACACAACGCCCCAGCAGGCGGACGCAGTTAGTGGACATAATGATACATTTTAGCATGTTAAGAGCCCGACAGTTGCCTTGGAAAACAAAACAGAGCGAAAAGTGAATGAATTCAATTTCAATTCAATTCAATTCATTTGTATAGGCTAGCCCATTTTTACACATTAGAAATTTGTCTCAGAGTGCTTTAGAACCTGTACATAGAGACAACATGCAGTCCTTGAGATTTCCTTCACGTGGGAGTTAAAGGACATATCTCGGTCACAGATAACGTTGAGATTCTTTAATATAATAATAATAATAATAATACATACAATTTTGATAGCGCTTTTCATAGTACTCAAATATGCTTATTAATATAGGACTTATATTCAACAGGTTGACCCCAGGTGGCAAGTCGTCAATGCAGAAGTGCATAATTTTAACAGCCAGCAGGGGGCGACTCCTCTGATTATATAGATGTCTATGAGATAATGATCCTACTTCTCACTTCATTTATTACCTCCAAAAACGTTGTAAACATGGGTTTATGTTCTCAAACCTATTTTCAAGTTTTCCTCAATACAGCATGATGTATTAAATGACGGTCCATTTGGAATAAAATAAACTATAAAGCTGGTTGAGCTTTAGGAGGGGGGGGGGGAGAGTCAACACATACATTTCAGAAACTGGGCGTGCTTTTGTGAAGTGAACAAAGGGCTTCATATTTTCATCACTACAGTCGGCAGCTGAAGAGTTTCAACTTGCGTCCGACACTTGCGGACTCAGGAGGTGACGACTCCCAGGCGTCCGGGAGCTCAGTGGACTCCTCCTTCACTGGGAGGAGGAGAGGAGGAGGAGGAGGAGGAGGAGGAGGGGAGGACTCTCTGAGCTCGCTGCCCTACGAGGTGCTGTGCCACATGGCCCGTTCCTGGACAGCCTGTCCCTGTCCCAGCTGGCTCTGGTGTCCCAGCTGATGAGGCAGGTGAGCTCCTCTCTGCTGCAGGAGAGAGGGATGGTCACCCTGCGCTGGGAGAAGAAGACCGACTCACACGGAGGAGCCACGTGGAGGGCCAAACCGGTTAGATATGCGTTCTCAATCATCCAATCTATCATTTTCAGCCCTCCCATACTAAATGTGTGATCCATGTTTTGTCCTTTTCTCTCCAGGTGTGGGAGTTCAGTCACCTCTTCTCCTCAGTGGATTCGTGGCATATGGCAGACATCCCTCCAATATCTGTCCATCTGAAAGTCTGTCCTTACTACCAGACGTCTCTGCTCAGTGAGCCTGTTGCCCTCTCGGGGATGAGTGACAGACAGGAGGGCAGCCAGGAGGAGAGGCGGAGCCTCGTCGACCATTTTGCAAGAAACAGATTGCAACAATAAATAAAAAAATGTTTTTAATTGTACCTGCTGTTTCGGAATTAATTTGTGTATTATTGACACTGAACACGTGTGTATATATAGTGGTGATGTCACAGAACACTTTACAAAGCCAATCAAATAATCTTGAACTTCTAGTTTTCCTCTTCTTTGTAATCAACCTGATATTCAGATTATTGAATTATCCTTTTAGTTTATTTAATACATGTTTGTATGAACAAATATGTAATTAAGATGGAAATATTTTATAAGAGTTGCAATGCAATTAATCATTTAGTTGAGACGTTGATGAAGACAAATAACTTCTTACCTCTTTCAGAAGACTCAACTGCATGTATTTGAAAGCTAAATGCTTACAAATTATTTAGCAAATTAGAAATTAACATAGAATAAAAATGCTACATCATTATTGATCGAAACACCAATCAATATAATAATTAGTAATAATTAGATACTGTTAATACTTAACATCAAATAAGTGTACACACTGCAATGGGCCAATCTTAATAAACAGGCCTTTTACTTTCAATACTTTAAGTACGTTTTGCTAATATAATTAATGTAAATCCAGTACTTTAACTGTAACTGTATGTTTACATGTGTTTTTACACATTTCAATACTAAATAAGTAAAGCATTAGGATAATTATGATTTACACAAGACTGATGAAGAGCAAATCTCCACATAAATTGTTTCCCAGAGGTGGGACGAGACTTGTGCTCTATCATTTTAAGGAATAAAAAAAAATGTAGTGACTTCCTTGCTGTATTATAACAGCTGTTATAGCATCACTTCCATGGAGCTCCTCCTCCTCCTCCTCCTCCTCCTCCTCCTCCTCCTCCTCCTCCTCCTCCTCCTCCTCCTCCTGCTGCTTCGTGGCACTGATCACCCCTCATACAGGACTGCTTTGTTGTTGGTACAGCAGCCGCACTGCACGTACCAGCAGAAGGTTATGAGGAGGTTATTCCCACTCAGACTGCAGCAGGATCCGTTCACGCGGTCGTGGGAAACGTCGGGGAAACGGCTCACGTGAGCGCGCTGCGCGGGTTTTGCACGCAGCGCGTTTTTGCACCCGTCTTTTGTTTCCTCCGGTCTCTGCTGCATCGAGGACAGAGGGAGCGAGGCGACACGAGGATCCATGAGAGACGCGCTGAGCAGGACACCGCGTCAGTTAACGGTAGGCCACGCGCACAGTGGGCCACGCGCACAGTTACAGGTAGACAGCGAACGAGCCACGGTGCATGACACGAGAACTACACCTGGATGGCGTTAAATAAGATTGTGTAGGCATGTTGATCATAGGGTCATGAACGAATTACCTTATAAAGCTATTGCAGGAAATCTGAGTAAATAGAATATCGAGCGGACTAACATGGAGCATCCCTCCAGCTTGATAGAGAAACGCGATTGTATTTACTTCCCATGGAAAAGAGATTTGGTAAGCCTATTTAAGCACTGCTATATGCCAGTCCTCAAATTGTACACACAACAGCTGCACCAGCAGATCCCTTAATCCATTAAGGCCATCTATACCTGCGTCTGTGTGCAGGTTGTGGAGGGGTGCAGCCATGGATGCTGGGAAGCTGGAGCAGCAGGTGGCCTGTGTGGAGAGAGGCATCGCTTTCCTGAAGCAGGAGCACCTGGCCATGCTGACGGGTCTGCAGCTGGAGATCTCACACCTGAGGAAGCGCTGTCATGGTCAGTGTGTAGCAGCGACTGGCGGCTCTCCTTCTCTTTATGTGTGGTGAACTATCGCTCTGACCTTTTCTCCTTCTGCTGTGCGTCTCCTTCTCACGGCTGCAGAGCTGAGCTGTGAGCTGGACTCCAGGTTCCCTGACAGAAGCTCAGAAGGTAAGACATTGTGATAAAGTGGGAAATGATATGAGGAGTTATGGAGAGGAAAGCACAACATCTGTGCAGAGGAGGAGGATGCACAAGGATCCCGTGATAGAAGCGAGTAAAATGACACGATGCAACATTATTACAGTACATTTAGATCGACATTTTGATGTATTTACATTACTATTACATGTTATACTCAATTGTTTATATTTGCAGCATATTTTATTAAGCTGTTCAGGTATACCTATCAATCAATCAATCAATAATTGCCTATAGATATAAATAGGAATTGATAGGTATAGAGTTACACGATATGCCAGATTGGTATTGGTACCATACTAACATTATGAAGACTTCCAATAATGTATCTACATTCAATACAGTTTCCTTGTAAACAGCATCATTAGTAACATTCAGTCACAGCAAACTACACATTAAAATCAATGAGATCCAGATAGTAATAGATAATATATAATATGTTCCAGAAACTTAGTTGTGTTGGATTTAAAGCGCTGCTTCTCCCTACAAAGCTGCATTTATACTAATACATTGCATATTTCTGTTCTGAGTGATGTTGATTGCAAATTGTATTTAGTGCTTTAATCCAGCATTGGGTTTTATTAACCTTCACAATTTCAAACTTAATCTGCAACAGATCAAACAAGTCCAGAGGATATATCTTTTTTTTTCTTCACCCGTTTGTCTCCAGATTATAATTATTAATAGGGAGTGATATCTAAAATATACATTAACACTGAATGAGTATGCTTGTGCTTTTTGTTATATGTGTATCATTAATCTTTTGAAGAACCAAAGCTATTTGGGTGGTGGTGGTATGCAACAGTTGTGCTTCATGTATTTGGTCACCCTAAAATTGCATGTGGCCCCCAAATGTATAATGGTCACTTAACCCTCCTGTTACCTTCAAATGTACAAACCTCTTTTACCCTTTTTGACCACAGCAGTTAAAACCTCCAGAAAATTATTAGAATGAATATTGTTTCCCAAGTTTAAGTGTCAGGTACTTTTTGTTTGTTTGTTGACTACCTAAATAGACCTTTAAATACATTTTGTTTTAAATATTTCTTATATGTTTGACACAGTGAAAAACAGCCTGGGGTCAAATTGACCCCAAAGAACACTGATGCGTACAAGTTGTGTACAGGACAGTGAAAACATATCATCATGTGAATTTTATGCTTTCCCAGTTTATTCCCCAATAAATTAGAAAAAGTCATGAAATATGAAACAAAAAATAAACGTTAATCATTCTTTCAGAGACGTCAAACATTGAATGGGGTCAAATTGACCCCAAATGTAATAGAAGGGTTAAAGGGGAAATTCATTACTGTATATGTGTGTATTATGTATCTATCTAGCCAGGATTGAGTGATGAAGCAAGTGAAGCAGCACAGAAAGGCACAGTGAAAAGAAAAGTGTATGAAACGTAATAAGGATAGAAATAGACATAATGATGACATCCTAGTCAAGTGGATAGAATAAACCCTCGACATCGTCATCATTGTATGTTTCTTAACTATAATGAGTCTGTATGTGTTTCTGTTTCTCAGAGGAAGAAGCTGAGCTGGCTGCGCGCTGTGAGGCCGCCCAGCGTCTCCTGGAGGACCAGCAGTGCATCATGGTCGCCGCACGCGGGGAGCTTCGGGCCGGCCGGGCGCGGGCATCAACGCTGGGGAGGAACCTGAGAGACGAAGAACGCCATTTCCTGGAGGAACTGAAACGTCGCAGTCACAAGATCACGCTCCTGAGTCGGGAGCTGCAACGGCAAAACGTCACCACGACAACCCTCTGCCACGAGCTCCACGCCGCACGCTTAAAACTGTTCCAGCAAGGGCAGAGCACCGAGTCTGGGGCCGAGGGAGAGGAGGAGCCCGGAGGAAAGGAGGAAGAAGAGAATGAGGACGAGGATGAAGAAGAAGAAGAAGAAGAAGAAGACGACGATGGTGAGGATGATGAAGATTATGATGGGGAGGGCTCGGACTGGCTCCTGTCTCCGCCTCCGCCAGCCACTCCTAGCCAACCAGAGGCTAGACACAAGAGGCGTGTCAGCACGAGGGAGGAGAGGGTCAGAGCGTGTGTCCCCCAGGAGAGAGTGACATCGCCGCAGAAGCCCCACCACATGCCCGACCCCGCCCTGTTCCTCGTGCCACTGAGATATCGCCTCCTTCGCTTGAACCAACCAATCAGAACACAGAATGCAGAGGGGGTGGAGGACGAGTGGGAGGACATTGAGGACGGCAGGGTGCACAGGAGGGTGGACATGGGAGCAGGAGAGGGGGAAACCGCTCTGTGAGGAAGATGGAAGACACAACGTCGTCTTCCAGCGGGTTTTGGCCTATTCTAGAAAAAAAAGCTTAAGACAAGATGTAACCTTTGTGATTGTCCGTAGATTTCAGGAAGTGAGTTAAATATTTAGAAGTGAGTTGCACGAGCGTGTGTGATCACGACAATGTAATAACCTAAACTGTCACATTGATGATACATCATGTACTTTGAAAATGTGAAGATACGAGCTGGTCGGGGGAAAAAAGAGCTGAATCGCGGTCCTGTTTCATGCGGATGCCTTTTTGATTGTGCCACTGTCGATCTCAGCTGTTGCTGTTGACGTACATGGCAACCTGCTTACGGCAACAGCTGCTTTCCAGCTTTGTAAAGTCAGTCTAGAAGGCTTGGGGACATTTTGTATGATTTGCACTTTATTAAATTCATGCAATGTGCCTGGTTGTGGCAGAACATTATTTCTGGTGTGTTGTCTTTGGTCTCAGCGCTTTAAGCGCTTCAGTCGTGGTCACAGAAATACTTCATAAGCACTCATCGCTCTGGTGACGGCTCTGTTCTGTCCAGTGAGCCGTGACGATGTGAGTGTGAGCCGATGGTCACAGCTAAATGGAATACAGCCATCGTTGATGTTATTATTTGCACCTGTGCTTCCCCGACAATGACAGGGAGAAATATTGGCTGCAAAAAGGCCTGTGTGGCTATCTGCTCTGAAATCTATAATGTTTTCATTATTACTCAAATTATAGAAGAGCTGATTATCACATTATTCGAGTGGTTAAACAACAATAATAATCATTAAATCAATCATTTACGTCATTGGTCAAGCAAAAACACTATAGTTATACAAATAAAATAGGATGACATCTACAACGCTCTAGACAAGATGCATTCATTCATTAATGCACAAAGCACACACACTCTCTCACACACACACACACACACACACACACACACACACACGTTTGGGTATTCTCATCTGTTTAGGTGTTTACAGGATATTCAGTTCACCCTCTGGGTGTGTTCCGTCTACCCGTTTGGATTTTGAATTTGCACATAAAAACAATTAAACATCTAACATGACTGGCGTCCTTTTAATTGCCTTAGGAGTGCTGCATAACTGAATCCTCAAAACTGGTTGAAACCGGTTTGTGGTATGTTGTTTTTTTGGTTAGATACCTAAGGCCTGTGTTGGAGCCTTTCTTATATCTTTGAGGGAAACACCGGGTGAATTGGGACATGCACTTCCTACATGTGAACACAGGGTGGCACCGTAACATTAAAAGGCGTACAGGTGGGTGGGAAGCAAATAGTTTTTGACCGTGGTCGCGTCACGGTGTTAATATCAAGGTGATCCTGTGGTGTGATGTACATAACATAATGTATTTAAAGTGTATTGGACGTTGATAAATATTATGTTTCGATGTCACGCAGATAGAATCAAAGACACAGAAAAAGACACAGACATGTGTGAGCCATCAAGTTGCATCAGTATTAGTTCAAATTCACTCAGATTCTCAAAGGAATCCATATTCCCTTGATCGAGAGCCTGCAAATGAATCATTATAATTGAATTAATAAATTGGACTTAAACGTATATTAAAGATGAGATAAATTATACACTGAGTCCACCTGACAACGGAGTCAGCGAGTTTCAACCAATCCGTGTATATATACATGTTCATGACCGCCAGAGCAATTGCTCCATCAAAACAAGCTAATCTTTAGCAACAACAGGGGTCATGAAATAGTTTACATTTACACACTCACACACAGACACACAAGTAAATCTGATGATTAAACTTCCCGTAGTACTTGCCATGTCATATTCACTCCTGCCGGGGTAGAGGGGGAATCCTAGAGGAAAGCAGCGGCGCAGACCAGAGACCACACATCTGTGGCCTCGGTACACGGTGGACCCAAAAGAATCTCTGGAGACCTGAGAGCGGAAAAACAACCATGATCCCACTAACCATGATGACAATGTCCACTTATTTGAGAAGCATCTGTATTATTTACAACTTGAAGCATATGACCTCTACTCCGACCCCGACAGATCCAACATGGTTTCATTCCCTCACCTGTACGGACGGGTCTGAATGCAGGCGCCTGACAGCTGACATCTTATGGGCCAGGCCGAAGTCGATGACGTTAACTCTGTAAGGCTCCTGTGCATGGTTCACCAACATCATATTGTCTAACTCGATGTCTGCATGTATTATCCCAGCCTTCAAGTGATCAAGTGCATCGGCGAGCTGAAAGGTTATTAAAGTCAGTCATTTCCTAATAAGGGCAACGATGTCCCATCCATATGCTTATTAATTAAGAACTGCAGTAGAACGTACCTGCTTGACAACGGGTCTGATTTCCCTCAGAAGGTTGGAAGGATCTGTTCTTCATGATGTCATGAGGACTTTTGTCCAGGTGCTCAAACTCCAGACAGATGTGTTGTTTGCAGATGAAAACCTGGTACCATTGGACCCGGTTGTTTTTGTCAGAGTCCAGCAGTTGAAGTTTTAATAAGGCATCCACCTGGTGATAACAGGTCACAGACAGATGTTTAATTAGTATTATATAAAGCACAAATACACCAATGCACTTAGTTATAGTCACATTTAACCCTCCTGTTACCTTCACATTTACTAACATATTTTATCCCTGGGGTCAATTTGACCCCAGCAATTAAAACCTCCAGAAAATTAATAGAATTAATATTGTTTCCCAAGTTTAAGTGGGAGGTACTTTATGTTTGTTTGTTGCCTACGTAAACAGCCCTTTAAATATGTATAAAAAGTTGATATTTCTTATATGTTTGACACAGTGAAAAACAGCCTGGGGTCAAATGGACCCCAAAGAACATCAACGTTAAACATTGAATGGGGTCAAATTGACCCTGAAGGTAACAGGAGGGTTAAGAAATGGGAGAACAAGTATAAACACAAAGCATCCAATTTGAATTCACATAAAATACAAATAATATACGGGAATAACTGTATAATTTTGAATTGACAATCATGGGGAGAAATCCAACCCACACCCAGGGTTACAGTCGATGGTGTAACTAGTGTCCTAGAAAACGTCCCATTCTAGAATGTTCCCACGGTTGTCTTGGAGACTGTGCTCAGAATGTTAATTTTTTTCGCTGCATCGCTGCCATGACAACCGCTCTCCTGCGTTGGAGCACTCGTGGATGAAAGTGTGCGAAGAGGACCAGAGACGAGAGGCTGGAGGATTGTTTTCCAGTACTTTGAGTTTAGGGAGACGTTGGCAACTCGGGTATAGCTTACAAAATATGAAGAAGAGCCAGACCTCCTGCTCTGGGCTATTTATACACCTCTCTGCACACATCTAAGGCTGATAGACAACAGGAAGTTACCTCATCCCAGCAGAGAGGTCGCCCTCTTCTGGACTTGAATGGGTAGGCTACTCAGTGTGTGTGTGTCTGTGTGCGTGTGTGAACAGAGGGCCTGCAAGCTCGCTCACAGCTCCTCTCGTCCATGAAGGGCAGACACACAAACACAGACACACACACACACGCACGCACACAAGACACACAATTTGAGCCTGGTAGTTTCACAGCGAGGACGGGGGAGCCTCGTGCCGTAGAGGACGGACGGGGAAGCTCAGCTCTCTGATTTCTGCAGGAGGAACAGCAGAGGAGTCTGGATGAGATGACTCAGACCGGCAGTCTCTCCCTCTCTCGCCACCGGCTGGTAGGGTCCATAGATTGATTACACAAAGGTCATTTTGACGCTGTGTTGCTCTTCTGTTGTTTCAGATACCTGAGAATATTCTGCTGTTTTGATTAAGACATGTAGCCAAATAGCTGAAGCCGTGTACTCTTGTCTGTGTTCCAGGATCCCCAGACATCCAGCAGCATGCCAGAGCTCATCTGATGAGATTTAGTCACCAAGGTTATCCCGTCCTTTCCTCTGTAAGGTGACACTACCGCAGGGACACTTCATAATCTGCATGTCATCAGCTGTTGTCTTAAGTCTTATGTTGCTCGGCTCTTAGCTGCTTGCATTTGCCCATGCCACACAAACAGACACACGCACACACACATTGTTATACTTAGCAGCATCTACAACTAAAAGTATATTAACGCCGGGCAAAAGCTACATTAAAACTAATAGAACTGCTGGTTGAAGCTGGTAAAATCAAATAAAAATGATGTTCCTTATTGTAACTAAACCTGTATAAACACTGTGGTGTTTTCTTCCATAGGCCACCTGCAAAGTTGTCTTGCAGTTTCTTGCACAAAGGCACCATGGGAAACATAGTCCAGTGCTGTCGCACTCTGTCAACATACTTTAAGTGTAAGGATGCACCGGCCCATGGCGAGGCGGAGAGATCCCCTCTGCTGTCCAGCGAAGATGGCGAATGGGAGTCGTCCAGCATGCCGGACGACTTGGAGGACGATCTGTCGACCCTCTCCCTCGGCGGGAAGAACCCTGCCCTCGAACCCGAGCACTTCCTGTTTCCTGACATCATCCTAAGCAGCAACTTGGGAGGGGACGTGATTCTGGTGGAGCCGATGGTGTGTCTGCTGGTGTCCGAGGAGGAAGAGGGAGCGAGGCCGGGCGGGCCGAGAGATGAAGGACAAGAGAGGAGCGACAAGTGGAGAAACACTGGGTTTTCGGAGGCTGAGACACAGACTGAGGTGGAGACACAGATTGGGACGGGGGTGCAGACTCAGACGGAGTTGCAGGCAGAAATAATCTGCAACGTGGAGAGAGAAGTAAACACGAGAAGAGATACTGCTTCAAAAGAAGAAGAACACGACCTACAGATGCAGGCGGGTGTGCTAACATCTCAAGACAGAGTCACTAAAATGGCAAAAAAAAGGATAGACTCTGGGACCTGGGCTGACATGGAGGTTTTTAATCAACAGACAGAGAGAAACAATCTGACCTTTCGAGATGGAGACAAGAAAGCCCAACAGAGAGAACTGATAGAGAGTCACACCCACGAGGAAGTCACCCCCGATTCAACAGAGAGTGTATTTAAAAACAAACTAAATACCGAGGAGTTGAACACGGATGAAGGGAATGTCTTTAGGTCGCAACAGACAACTGTTGCTGCTCAGGGAAACACAGACTCCGTGATGCCGACTGACCCCCACAGCGATACGGACGAGGACATCGGGGCACAGAAGGAAGCTCGGCCGATGAAATGCAGCGTCACCCGCACTGAAGTGGTGGAGAACCTTGACCTTCAGGATACTGAGCAGTCGGGTCAGCCCACTGTGGAGTCGGGTCAGAGTGTCGATGAAAAGGTCTGTGATGTCAGCCACACAGAAACAGACGTAAATCTGTCCGAGGACCGCAGAGATCAGCGGGATTTAAATGCAGATCCCATTCAGGGCCCCGACCCAGTGGAGAGAGAAGAGGGCCACAACAGGACCGCTCCGCCACACAAGGAGGAGGAGGAGGAGGAGGAGGAAGAGGAGGAAGAAGAGGCCAAGATGAAGCAAGCATTGTTTTTAGTCGACAGGCTGTTTGTGGCAGCACCACATGCTAAAGGTGCGTGGCCTTTGACGTTCTACCTGCAGCTTTGGAGGATCATTTTATTCTGGATTCAAATTTAAAAAGAAAATTGTCTCAAGTCACATCTACTGTTATTAGGTTTCAGTAGCCTACTCAGGATATATGGGCCATAATTAAATGGTAATGAGAAAAGGTCCACTTGAAAATTAAATTGGGAATTGAAATGGCAGATTGACAAATGATTTTTGAAAAAGTGAAAAGCCAAACAGGGGCACAAAATAGAGGGTGGAAAAACACTGACTTTTAATCTTTTCACATTGATTTCATCTTAAATAAGATGTTTAAATCACATGTTTAGCATTTCAGGTTTCAATTGGAGTATTAACATTCAAGCTTCTTATGTTTTCCGTTTAAGGGATGGACATTTCACTTGTCTTTTTTAATTCTTCTTCAGAAATATCCATCATTTCAGTATATGATTTCCTTTATTGTCCTGTATTGCGATGTTTTCATCCTCACATTGTATTGACTCTCTTCTGTTGCCAACAGCACCTCCCAGTCAGACTGAAGAAAGCCCCGAGGACGACCGTGGACCGGAGTGTGACGCTGATAAAAGGAACCTCAGCATCGAGGACGTCGTCGCTCTCCAAGAGACAGACTTCACTGTCCGGATTCAACCTCCTGGAAAAGAAAGTTTTGAGCTTCAGGTTCTGTGTCCCCATTTATTATTTTGAAGATACCTTTTTTTTTTAAAGCTGTATATTCATGTTTTTTCAAAAAAAAATCCCTCCAATCCAACTCTGCCCCATTCTCAGGTGTCAAGCCAGATGTTGGTAGCCGAGCTGCACCAGCTGCTGATGGAGCACCAGATCAGCTGCCATTGCACATGCTTCTCCTTCCAGCTGGGAGGCATCGCCCTCGACAGCCTCACAGAGCTGCGCTCCATCCAGAGCATCCGGGACGGAGCGCCGATCAAGGTGGTGGAGGGTAACTGCCTCATCCTTTATTTTACAAGTTTCTCCCACTGGAGCTCCGACTTTAGGTTGAAGGCAGCAGCAAAGCCGGATCTGGGTCGGGAGGTGGCGGCTGGTTTCTGTCTGAGCTGAAGGGTTTTCCAGGGAAAGAAAACCTGTAGCGAAATAGCCAATATTCTCACTGATGGTCTGGTTTATGTTTAGCATCTAGAGCAGAGGTGTCAAACACAAGGTCCGCGGGCCAAATGCGGCCCGCCGCGTCATTTTATGTGGCCCCTGATGGCTTCAAAGACATGTGATCACCTTTTCTTAAAGAAATTGAAGAAAAAAGTTCCCATGCTTTTATTTTGAAGATTTCAAATTAAATGGATTTACGTTGTAATATTAGTGACATTTTCTTATCTAGAATATATCTACACTCAAATAAACCATAATCAAAAGCAAACAACATGTTCGAGGAGCTTCTAAAGTGTTTCCGGCCCTTTGAGAGGGCGGCCATGATGCTGATGTGGCCCACGGTGAAAATGAGTTTGACACCCCTGATCTAGAGCAATCTGTTTTAAATTGATTATTATCATTTGATCCTATGATAACAGTTCTCCACTTGAGTCATTTTATACTGCACTGGTTTGACATTGTCTTTTGTCGATATATGCGTGTGTACTGATTTGTTTCTCTTCTTCTATGAAATGCAACACAGCAATTATATATTTGTATTTATCTTGTGTAATATTGAATCCAACCCTTTCAAAGTTTCTTTTCTCATCTTGTTACAGATCCTTACACCGTGCGCGACGCTCGTCTCCACCTCAGACATGTCCGTGACCTTCTGAGGAGCCTTGACCCAGCAGATGCATACAACGGAGTGAACTGCAGCTCCCTCTCGTACCTCACCTTGTACACAAGAGGAGACCAGGGTAATATAGTCTCTTAATACCTCTTCACTTCAGGTTTAGTCTGAGTATTGCCGCCTGTCGACGTTTCACCTCCATATTCACCCCTTCAGACGGTGACAGCGTGGGGAACAGGCGAGCTTCTGAAAAGGAGTCTGCCAACTTCAGCCCCCCAGAATACATCCTCCCTGGAGGTAAAGACCGACCCCTGACTCCTCTGCAGCCGCTCAGAGACGACTGGAAGGTGAGGGATCAGGTGTAACCGCAAACACAATTAGTTAGATATATAACATGCAAATGAAATGAAGCGCTAAGTTGAAGTGAAGCAACAGATGGACTTAATAAAAGTTTCATTACAGCCATTACAGTGCCTGCGGGTTCTGACCATGAGCAGCTGGAACCCTCCTCCAGGGAACAGGAGGATGCACGGGGACCTGATGTACCTCAATGTGCTGACTGTGGAGGACAAAGAACTCAACATCACATCCTCCACTCGCGGTTTCTACCTCAACCAGTGAGTGCTGAGACATTTGTTTGTTTAGCTATGAATATTAGAGTTTTTTAACCATGCTAGCAGCAGAGCTTGCATGGCTGGTCGGTCCAGGATGAAATATTAAACTATTTGATTGATTGTCATGAAATTCGATACAGAAATGTCAGTTGTCAAAAAGAAAGAGTCCTTTTGAGCATCTCAGAACTTCTTTTATTCTGAGAAATAACTTATTGGCTCTCAATATTTTGTACAAACTTGGTTTCCAGACGATGTATCTGATCTTAAAAAACAATGTCACGCAGGTGTTCATGTCATGATGAAAAATGTAATCGCTTTGGTGAACCCTTCACTTTTCATCTTGCACAATCATCATTTTTTTGGTCCAATTTGTCCAACATTTGCTGGACTGCTTCATGTTGGCGTATCAGCGTTGTCTTTGTGAGGGTATTGGCATTTAGCATTTAGCTCAAGGCCCCACTGTACAGCCTCACACAGCCGTCAGTAGGGCTGTAGACTCTCAGTCTCTTTCTCATGTTGTATTTCTTCCAAGATCCACAACTAAGCAAGAGTTCATTAGAGCAACAGCGCCCACAGAGAGCAGTTAACCAACGACAACAATGTACTCTGAGAATAATAAAACCTACCTGGATTCAACTTGTGCTGTGCTCTGACTTCTCCAGGTCAACTACCTTCAACTTCAACCCTAAACCTGCACTTCCCAAAATCCTTTGCCACTCTCTAGTTGAGCTGCTGAGTCAAGTCAGCCCTGCTTTCAGGAAAAACTTCAGTGCCCTGCAGAAGAAGAGGTGAGCTCATCAAGCTGGAACTAACTGCTAAAACACTGTAACACTGTTAACATCAATATAATATGTAGATGTACTACAGTAATAGCAGTTGTCGACATTTACAAGACAAACACAAATAACATTTAATAAACAGATTTTCTCACTTCCAAACTAATACAATATTTTTCTCCGTCACTTGTTGTGAACCAGAGTCCAGCGACACCCTTACGAGCAGATCGCAGCACCTTTCCAGGTGTTCACCTGGGCCGCTCGTCATGGAGACCACACCCTCGACTGCGTCAGAGCGGAGGAGACACACACCAGTCGCATGGGCCAGGACGAACACACAGCCGGGCAGGTTGCAGACATAAAATGTGCATGTATGTGCACACACAGGTGTCATGGGGGCATCTGATGCTCAGTGGTAGTGATGGAGATGCTCATATGTAGGCTGTGTTTTGAACACAGAGCCGGGACTGGAATGAGGAGCTGCAGGGATGCAGAGAACTCGCGAGGAGCTCCCTTCAGGAGCGCCTGCTCAGAGAGAGGAGCATATTCAAGGTAAGGACACCGATTTCTAAACATCTACTTTCCATCTGATATGTGATAAGAGAAGCAGATGTGACAGTGAGATCATCACTGAAGCAGTATCCATGCGTATAGATGTTTAAGACATTTACCTTGTGTTGAAAGTTTTAATAAATTTAAAGTGAGATTATTAATTTCTCTTCCTGCTCTAGGATGAGATTGTGTTGCTCATATATTTAAAGTAGTGACAAAAAAAAAATGCTTACAGCACCTGGTATTCCCAGGCGGTCTCCCATCCAAGTACTGACCAGGCCCGACCCTGCTTAGCTTCCGAGATCAGACGAGATCGGGCGTGTTCAGGGTGGTATGGCCGTAAGCGAAAAATGAGTCTACAAAAGGGCTTTTTAAAATCTCTAGCAAGTTGCCGGGGACAACAACACATTAGTAGTAGTGACAAATTGTCTTTTCTCCATAAAATACCATGCCAATGCGACCTTAAGGCTGAGTTTTACAACTCTGTATTGGATTATTAGCACCGATCCTCGTCTCTAGCCTTCAAAGAAGATATGATCTTAACCTGAGATCTTCACCCCTCCATCCAGACAAACAGTGACTTCGTTGCCGCTGCAACACGAGGTGCTGTCGCTGTGATCGACGGTAACGTCATGCCGTTAAACCCCGGGGAGGCGCCTCACATGCAGATGTTCATCTGGAACAACCTGTTCTTCAGCCTCGGGTTCGACATCTCCGAGCACTACGGCCCCCTGGGGGGCCACACAGCTGCTCACGCTGCTGCCACCTGCGACCTGAGGGGAGCTCAGGTAGGCGCTCACGTAACACCTGCGTGAGTGGTGGAGCGTGCGGGATGCATTTAGTGTTTTATCTTACCCATTAAAGGTTGGGTTGGTTCCAGACAGGGCTGTGTTACATTCAGCAGTTCTGTAAGGGTAAGATTACATTAAACAATATTAATTTGTACACTGTACTTCTTATACGTTCACCTTCAAATATACTGATTGTAATACAATCCATTCGCTCATAAACACTGGTTCACAACTCACAGGTGGATCGCTGGAGATTGTATTAGATTGTATTATTGTCGTCAAATAAATTAATTCCGTAGTGTTTTATTCAACGTTCATATCTGCAGTATGACCCATGAAGGACCCTTCATGTTCATGTTGTTCTGACAGTTGTATTATATACTTAAATCATTGAATCTAACATAAAAGACTAACATGCATTCTGTTGGTTTAACTGATGGGAGGAACATTTAAATAATGAGGTAGGTGTTCACACTGCCTAAATGCCTTTATTTGGTCACATTTATATAATATGTGGCCTCAATATGTGATTATGTTTTCAATAACACAACAATAAATCAAAGTTTATTCATTACAACATATATATATATATATATATATATATATATATATATATATATATATATATATTAAACATGGCGTGTTTACTTAAGATAATAAAAGGGAATGTCAAAATGGCAGTGAATATTTATTCACGCACAAATTCGCTCTTCTCACAATTTATAGATATGGCCCGTGGTTAATTGTTGTTTTACGTTGGGTTTTTTATTTTTTATTTTGGTCCCAAGAAATAAAGTTTGAGAAACAATCATTTAATCCCTTCGTCTTCTTGCCATCAAATAGAAATACTTCTGTTGCTCTGCTCCAGGCGTACGCATCCGTGGACGTGGAGGGTCTTCACACACTCGGGACGGCTGTGGTGGATTATCGGGGCATCCGTGTTATCGCTCAGACCATCGTTCCTGGGATACTGGAGAAGAATGAGGAGCAGAGTGTTGTCTATGGTTCTAATGACTATGGAAAAACAGTTTTTACACACCCCAGGTAATACAGACATACTCACACAAAATATATACATTATATGTTATTCTTATATTTTTTTAGCTCAATAAAGTGTACATGAAACCTTTCATTTTCTCAACATTACTCCAGGTTTCTAGAGCTTCTGGATAAAACCAGTGAACCGCTAAGAATCCAACGTCACCAGGTGCTCGACCACAGCAAGAGCCCGGTGGAGCTTTGCTCTGGCATCGAGACCAAAGGCATCCTGGGTAATGACGGAAGGCCATACATTTTGGACCTCCTCCGAACCTTCCCCCCTGACCTTAACTTCCAGTTCCCAGAGACAGAGGAGAGGAGGGAGGTGCCGAAGGAGTGCCTGATCTTTGGTTACCCACGGCGACACCATCACAGCCTGGCCAGTCTGAGACCAGAGCTGATGGAGGCCTTCGTCCAGCATAGGTGAGGAAGAGGAGATGTGGACTCCAATGCAGCTATCAAGCAACAGGATGAACTGAGCTGAGGAAATGAAGTATCTCATGGCTCCAGACTTGTGTTTTCTGTTGCAGGTATGAACTTTATGTCAAGATGGTGTCCCAGGATCTTATCCAAACAGAAGAACAGGATAACGCCTTGGAGCAGAATATTGGGGATACAACCACCTCTGTTGCTGATACGGGTGAATAAGGCCAGCTCAATGAAGTGAAATGATAAACCAGTAGATTGTTTGTGCGAGCGCGTGTGTCTTTAAATGGAGAGATATCAGAGGACAACCATCTACAGTTTCTCAGGTCACATTTAACCCACACAAATAACAAACATCTTTTTTTATTCAATCAAGTATCAATTTCCCCGTCACGAAAAACAGGCTCCGGGACGGAGCCTGTTTTTCGTGACGGGGGAGGTGGCGCAATTTTCAGCAGGAAATGCATTTTCTAGTTATTAATTAAACTAACAAACTGTGTTTGGAGGTAATTCCTCTTCAGGCTATACAACAACATTACAATGCTGCTAATGCTTACATGTTTATGCATCAATAATAACTCATTGTAATTTTGCTAAGCAGAAGTAATGCAGTGTTTTTACCTTTAATTGAATGTTTTTACGATGTAGTTTCTATATGTTTACTTAAGTAATACAAATATAAATAGTCATTGTTAACTAATGATTGAGGCCAAGGGAAGTGGTGAGGAAAGTGAGATTGATAATGCATTCCTGTGTTACTTTTGAAGAATTTCAGAGAAGAAATGTGATTCTGAAAGCCTGCGAGGCCGTCGGATCCGTGAGCGACACCTCCTTCGACATCCGCTTCAACCCTGACGTTTGCTCTCCGGGTATTGAATACACGTGTGCGCAGACACAAATACTTTCATGTTTATAAAGTTGTTTTTAATTATCAAATTGAACTGTGTGTCTTGGCTGCAGGTGTTTGTTTCCCCTCTGAGTGTGTGGAGGAGGTTCAGAGGCAGAGGCAGCTGTTATGGGAAGTGGCTGCTTTCCTATTGTCCAATCAGATTCCAGCAGTGGTGAGTGTGTGGAACAAATGTTTAGATGTATCATGTGCATGAAGTCCAACATACTATTTCTAAAACTGTGTGTGTGTGTGTGTGTGTGTGTGTGTGTGTGTGTGTGTGTGTGTGTGTGGTAGCTCAGGGACTTTCTCGACCACTCAGTGGTGCCGATGGATGGAGCGACCCTTACCTCAGTGCTACATCAGCGGGGTGTGAACGTGAGATATCTGTGCACCGTATTGAGGGAGCTGGACAGGGTGGAGGACGGAGGAAGACTCAGCCACATACGGGTATTTGCTGCAGCCATTGTTGTCCTTAAAACACGTATGTAAAGTCATATAGTGACACGTCTTTGTGATGGGGTGAGGCTCAGAGAGATCCGGCAGGATCAGAAACAGCAGACAGAACAACGGAAGAAAGCACACGGAACTAGAGACGACCACAGACAACAATCCGACAGGAGACATGGGAAAGACTGACACAATACATAGGGGGTGAAACAGGTGTACGACATCAGACACTAACGAGACAAGAGTGTCTGAGGGCAGGTGCAGGGAATTAAACAATTAAGACAGAGAAGACAGGAGACATGGAACACAGGACACAAAGAAACAGGGCGTTACATACAGATGCATACCTCTTGCATTTGAGTTTTCTTTTTGATTGCCTTCCATGACACCATTTGAGTTTGTATCAGATAAATGTAGCCTGACATGAGCGGCAGATCTGTACATTTAGTGCCAGGCAGAAGATGAGGATGTACTGAAGATATTAGTATTAGTACTAATATTATCATCAAGTGCACAGTTGTTTTCCTGTCCTTGACTATTAAGATCCACGGCTAGCAAGAATGTGCTCTCATCTTTCCCATCTTAAGCTCAAAGATTTTATTTCTAAAGTTCTGGGTCAAGGAATGAAGTTATGTCTGATTGCTCTCCTTTGTAACATAATATAAAACTTCTGTTTGAACATGAAAGAAACACTATGAAATAAAGGATGTTAACTATCTGTCAGGCTGCTAAAATCCTCCTGATCACATAACTGACCAAATGTTCCCTCACAGAGAATTTGTGTCAGTGAAGTCATCATCAGAAGTGCAAAGCACATCTTCAGGACATATCTACAGGTGAAGTGCTCAAAGTAAACTATTAAAATAACATTTTGCAATCTATCATACATTTTCTAATACCCACACATATCTTATTTTCTCCCCAGGACGTGGAACCTGCAGCTTTCTCAGCTGCTGTCAGTCACTTCTTGAACTGCCTCCTGAGCTCCGCCTCCTGCTTCGCAGACTTCTGCTCAGATGAGCTCGTCTCTCGCCGCAGGAGCCGACGGCGGCGGAGCAACGGGGGTCGAGTCCCCCTGTTGACCGACGGCGTGTGGGCCAAACTGACCCCCAGCGAGCTGTGGGGCCGCATCAGGACCGAGGCTGGAGATTATTACCACTACACGATAGACAGGTGTGTGTGTGTGTGTGTGTGTGTGTGTGTGTGTGTGTGTGTGTGTGTGTGTGTGTGTGTGTGTGTGTGTGTGTGTGTGTGTGTGTGTGTGTGTCTGTGTCTGTGTGTACATGTGCAACAGCATTTGACCCTGCCATCCTCTCTGTGCCCAGTGACAGTATGGATGATGTGATAAAGAAGCACAGCCTTCAGAGGATCTCGCTCCTGAGGGAGATGGCCATCAAGACGGGCATCCAGGTCAGACATCTCGCGCCTCTTCACTAAACATATACCGATAGAATTTAGTTACGTCTGTCGGTCTTAAAAGGAGACACAACTTTTGAATATGGTAACAAAAATTAAGAAAAGATGTCTGATAATTATCACCATGAAACGTCCTTAGTTAATTACTTACATTACGTTTTCTGAAATGTTATGTTTAAATAGGTAAAAGAAGCATTATCTCATGCAAACTTTAGTCACATTTAGAAGAAATCTAAATGTATGTGTTCTTCTAACTTTTTCACTTTTTCACAAAGTGAGGATCTGTTATGGATGCAAAATAGCCCAGATCTCAAAATGTACACATGTTAATGTTTTTGCCGAGGGTATCTAACCTTTAACCTGAACTAATCTACTAATCTTGGATGAATGTATCATCAATAACCATATCTGGTGCTTCAATAGATGCAAATTGAGCTAGAGAGAACATTTCTTTTTTAAATGTATATACATTTACAAAAAGAAATCTTCATAACATCATGTTCTCTTTTAATGTAAATCTAGACTTACCAATAATGGCGCAGATAATTGTTGATTCTGCTGCAAAAGCCAAGATGATATTTAGGTTAATTTTCTTGTCAAGCTCAAGAGAAAAAAAAGGATCTGCACATATTTGATGCTTAATAAAGCAGGTGTGGTAACATAAATTGAGAACTTACATTATGCTTCTGTGTTTCTTTAAGTCCAACAAAGAAAATAGCTCCAGCATTGACTTTGGGCAACCAAAATGCAACATAGTCTAACAAAGCTTTAAAACAACAGCTGTTTTCATTGTTCCCTTTCCTGTGTGTTTAGGTGCAGCTGAGAGAGTATGTGTTTGAGTCTCGACACAGGCCGGTGTTTGCTGAGGAAGATGTCGTCAACATGTTCCCGGTGGTCAAACATCTCAAACCGACAGCAACAGACGCCACGCGGCTTGTGCAACGCGCACAGGTGGCGGGCCAGCGGGGTGAGGGACACCGACACTAAAACATGCACTTAAAATGCAAAGTGTATACGTTTACCCTGAGGGAAGCATGGCGGCCTGGGCGCTTCAAGTGAATGACGAAATACATCGTTATCTACACAGGCATTGTGAGGGATGTGCCACACAAGGTTTTCCACGAGCATCAACACACAGTAGTATCACATTATTTAGAGTTTATCAACTGCACACACTATCATAGTTAAAAAAAACATGAGGTCATGTTTCCGATGAAGGAGGTAAAGTGGTCAATGCTTTAAGAGCATTTTTAGTACACAACTACCAACGTACATTGTGGAATAATCTTTTTTTTGCATTTTAAAATCATGTTTAGGGATGAGAGACATTTAAAAAAATACTCCAGTAAATACTTAAATGTCTTCAGACACAGCCAGACATCAGGATTTGGTTTAATTCATGTTTTTTGTACATTTAAGGCTCACTAATAGTACTAATATTTGATTTCAGGGCTTCTCAAAGACAGCCATGAGTTAATCAGCCAGGCCCTGACTCTGTTCAGCGGCGTCTGTGGCGTCCTGCATGAGGACGTGTGCGTGTGCCTGCGTCTCCTGGGACGGATCTGCTACATCCTGGGGGAGTACGCTGATGTAAATATGCATTACAACTCATTTCTACCATGAGCTTTTTACCTAGCGTGGTTCCAGACTTCTGAATCTTCACCCACAACAATTTGTGAGTTTTCATACATTTCATTTCTCGGTGTCTCACAGGCCATCAGCCACCAGGAAAAGGCTGTGATGAGTAGTGAGAGAATACAAGGTATCGACCATCCACAGACCATACAGGACTATGTGAGTTCCTGCAAACACAGGCCTATGACATGTCCTGTTGTTACTTAACTCTGTCGTATTTAACGTGTGACTTCACAAGGCAGTATTATCCTATGTGTGATTCAGACTCACTTGGCCCTGTACTGCTTTGCTGGCGGCCGGCATTCGACCTCCCTGCAGCTTCTGTATCGCGCACGGTACCTCAGCCTGCTCGTGAGCGGAGAAGACCATCCACAGGTCGCACTGCTGGATGTAAGTGGGACCTACAAGGGGTTGCTCTCTTTCTACTTTATTATTCATTCAAATCTATGTATATTATCTTCTTACTTTAGAAATGAAAGCTAGTTTGAAAACACTCTTTGCTTTATGGTATGTTAAGGACTTGTTTAGTTTAGAATATCTCAATACTCAGATCTTTTTAATTAAAGAATGCAACAAATTAGTTAGGAAGGAACAAATGAGTATTTAGTTTTACACAAACTCCAAAAAAGGAACAAAAGTTAAAGTTGATGTGGCACCTGTCCACCAAATTAGCCTTTTTATTCTTAGATTAATAGATAAAAGAAGAAACAAACATTTTACAATCATACAATTGCTGACAAAAGTGACAAATAAAGAAAAATGTTTTTAAAATAAAAAAGGAAATCCCTTCAGGTACTTATAAGATGATCAACGTGTTGCATCAAATAATCAACATTAACTATTTTTTTTAAATAAACAACTTCCGGTGGATTAGACACTGGGAGATACAAACAGGCGATAGCAAGCATTGACAGATATAATAATAGCACACTAAACGCAGGCCTGAGAAATTTACTTGATAGCGTGTCTATATTTCAGAAACCAGTCCATATGACGTCCAGGCAAAGCTTCTGTTAACGTCCCTGTTGTGCTCCTCCACGTTAGAGTATGCTGGGCCTAGTGCTTCATGGCCTGATGGAGTATGAGCTTTCCCTGAAGTTCCTAAAGAATGCCTTAACGTCAACTTCAAAATACCACGGTGCCACTTCCCTGAAGCATGCACACAGGTAAGACAGATGGTCGTCCCCCTCCTCTGTTCTCTAACTTCAGAAGCCGATAGAAAGATTGCAACACAAAATCAGACATGCTATGAAATACAGGTTTCTGTGATGGTTCCTTTCCTTCATGTTCTTTTAATCAAAGTGTTCATTACTCCCCTGTCTTTCTCTATGTATCTTCTGTGCAGCCATCATCTGCTTGCCACTGTGTATGAGAGTAAAGGAGACTTTCGATCAGCTCTGCAACACGAGAAAGAGGCCCTTTCAATATATAAAAGCCAGGTATGATAAAAAAAATCCAGAAATGCCATGTTTTCTTGTGTTATAATGATGTCATGTACTCATCATTTTAACTGAGAGATTTACTTGTTGGACACATGGAGTTTGGAGAGAACCATGACAGTACGAAGGAAAGCTCTACGTACCTAGAGAGCCTCACTCAGCAGGCTGTGGCTCTTCAGAAAGCCATCAACCACATCTACAGGAACACACCTGCCTGTGTTCCACCTTCAAAGGTTTGTAAAGTTGTGTCGCACACGCACATATGCATCAAAGCATATCCGGTTGTGTGATGACATATTGAATCTGTGTTTCTCTTTAGTTTTCCACGCCCAGCTTCACCACAATCCTTCAGCAGCTCAACCTGACATGTGGAATCATTCTCGTTACCTTCAGGTAAACACTGAATAAGTTCCACTAATGGAATAAGAAATAACAACTAATGTTTGGGTGTTAATGTTCATCTTACCTATTATCTTTTTCTCTGTAGTGCAAAAGAATTTGCAGACCTGAGGACTGAAATAAAAGGACAGGAACACGTTGAGTAGGAGAGCTGGAAAAAGACTTAAGAACGGCAGACAGCAACCCTGAACTATGGACAAAAAGGACTAAAGCATCTGATTAGTCACTCTCAAACTCCTGAAACTGTCCGCGGACAATGAGAAACAATGGCAATTGGAAACCTGGCACATTGATGGTGTTAACACGTTTATCTAACTTTGAAAATCAAAGCCAAGATACAAACAGATGCAGCACTCTCCTTTTGGAGGAGGAGTTTGTTCTGCTGTTGTCAGCAGAGGAGAGAAGAGCCGTATGACTAATTAAAATATGTTGAATCCACATATGAATATCACATGTAAACTATTTTTTCTTTTCAGACACTTGTATAAAACCTCCAAACTAAATCAAAGTCTATTGCTAGATAAAGAGACAAGTTCAGCGTGTTAGGCCTCCTTCTACTGAGATGGCAACAGTGTATTCACAGGTCTTAGATTTGTTTAATGATCTTGCAGTCCCCTGTGTGTCCACTGGGCTTCACAGTTGTGCCATGGACACGTCTCATGATATTCCGAAATTAAATTCTAATTGTTTTGAATGTGTATTATCTGGGTATTATCGTTTAATCCATGTTGTTGTCATTAATATCCAGGTGACTGTAGATAAATAAACATCCGAGCATCTTATATCTTCATTTTACAAGAACCAGTCTTATTAATGGTATCTAAATGGCGCCCAGAACTGGAAATGAGTGCATTACACGTTAAATGTATTGTTGTTTAGTTACATTTATTCAAGTTAGTCCACTGACGAATTGTGCAATTAGTGAATTTCATTTGAGATATTACCCCACATAACTGCTATTTGTATACATGTCTTAAGATTGTTCAACTATACATGTACGCATACAGTACATTTTAAAATGCGTTGGCGGTTTTGTTAATTTTATTTGAGTTAATTCAAAATCTACCATCATTAGAGCTTCATGATTTTCAAATTAAATTAAAATTAGTGACATTTTCACAACAGGTTGTCCCTCAGCTGCTAATATCAGTGAGAAACTTGTTTACAATAATTGTAGAGAATAAAAAAAACATCCTGTGAGTTAATATGCGGTGTGTGTTCCCTTTAATGCGCGAGCGAAAGACGAGCACGCTGCGCGCCTCCGCTCAACTCGACGTGCGCGCGGCCGATATCCAATCGCGACCGTTAGCTGGGGCCGAATGCAGTGGTACCAAGGAGGAGAACAATCTGACCGACCGTGCCCAGTGATGTGAAAAGTCACAATATCACATCTAAACCAGCGATTCCGGTCATGCTGTCAATGGGATACGAGAATGACTATTCGTCAGATGGTACGTTCGTGTTCTTCTACACACGCCTATGGTTTAGTTTTGCCACTTGGAGAGACTTGTTGTATTTGACGACGGGCTGCAGTCTCTGCGCTTTCCCGTTCCGATCTCAAAATGGCGGAGAGGCCGACAGCTAAGCTAAGCTAAGTGGCAAAGTTGGCATTCACAAGAGCATCGATTAAAAAAACTGAACGTCAAGATAACGTAACTATTCTTATTTAACGACGCTGAACGCGGTCGTCATCTCAAACCCTTGCTCGGCGCTTCCCGGGTCAACGCGTGGTGTTCACCACTTGTTGTGAGCCTCGCTTTGCATTTGGCGTGAGACGTTAGCGACGTCTATTTACGGAGCTGCTCTCTAACGCGGTGAGTTAGCCGGGCTGCCGGGGTTTATATCGCCCGGTGGGAAATATCACGATGTTGCTAGAAGATGCATACTTCCAATGCTACGTGTTTTATTCGAGACGATGGCCGCGTTTGTTGTGGACGTCTGCTCGTTTGTACGGATGACGTTATGCAATAGCGGCAATGTTGTCAACGTTACCGGGGAAGAGCCGCTAATAATAATCAAACGTGGGTCACATATTCTGCTCCCTCTTGTAACGAATAGTTTTATGTGAGCCGCCCCGCTGCCTGCTGTCCCGGACCAACGCCCTTCGTGTGTGTTGCTCGCGTGGCTGTGGTGGAAGTGTAGTCCGCTCACACTGACAGCTACGTGATCGTGCTAAGCTAACGTTAGCCTGGAAGGGCGTTGCTGAGCCATTGCTGCAACTTTGCCCTTGTGGCCATAGAAGCTGGAAAGACGTCACTGAACCACATATGTTGAACCAACTATAACGTTACTGTTCTCACATTAATATTATAACAACCTTTAGCACATTAAGGTATTTGATAAATACTGGGACCAGAAATATTGATAATCCGGGGGCTGTGATGTGTATCCTCACCATTTGACTGTGTGATATGTTATGGTTTCACTCCTTTTGTGTGAGGTATATTGCACTTTAAGTCTTGTTTTGTAATTTCTATAAATAAATCATATATAAAAAAGAGAAATACTGATAATCAACAAACCTGCACAGATTTCACTTGACATGTATTACAATTATATGAGCTAAATTTCACGACCTAATTCAAGGCCCTAGTAGTTATCCTAATGCATGGCATTACATGTGAGAGTCTATGATTGTAGAACAGGTTATGAACCTCTCAATATATGTTTTAACGCTGATATCCTATATTCTCACTTGTTCTCCCTTTTGTAGGAGAAGCTCCTCACTTATTAAATGATGTTATAATTAAGCGACCAATCAAATATTACTGGTATTGTATTTTGAACAATCTTGTTTTGATATTCCATCAGTCTTTTAACATTTACATATTGTACTGTTGGCATTGAAAACATGTTTTGGATGAAGCTTGAGTAAGATATCTTGTTATGGGGAGACATCAGTGATAAATGCACATGTCATGATAAAGTGTAGGCTGCCAGTTTAGGTGAAAACATCATTTGCCTTTAATGTTTGATTTGTAATCAAACCTTGCGTTGTGGTTCAGTTGGTGTGAGCGGGGACTTGTTCAGCCTGAAGGTCACCCCCATACGGAGGGCCATTGTACAGCAGCTCGACACATTGAAGCATGATGACTCTGGATATTCCACCAGGATGGATGCCGGGGCCCGATTTCATTGCCCTGATGTTTTATTAGATTGATTCTCTTCTAAATTCATTGAAATAGAAAATTATTGTTTGTTGATTTAGAGGGAAAACATCTGCCCAATTTAAATAGTTTGATTGTCAAGCGAAAATGACGACCATTCTCTGGTGTTGCAGCTTCAGCGTGAGGATTTGATTTATCTTTTTATAAGTTTGGAGATTTTATATAGACTACATTATCTATAGAGATTTCTAATACTGGTATTTGTTGTTCACTAATTGTCCATCTGTAGAGAGGCAGGAAGTAACTCTTCACAGACCACGTCATGATCTCTATGCTGGGGAGGAGCCCTGGAGATGAAGTCAAAACATCCTCATCCAGGGTTCGTACGGTCATGAATAACCTGGAAAAGTCATGGAATTTTATAATGGTCATTTCCAGGCCTGGAAAAGTCATGGAAAAAACTTGCATCATAACATTTTTGGAAAAGTCATGGACATTTGTTATAATCACATGTTCATTTACACCGAGTTTGAAATAATTAATATGTTTTTTAAAGAAAGATGCACAAAATATAAGTCGGTGTACGCTCTCAATACACTAAATGTTCAAAATTGTTCATGTTTTTACCGAGATTTCAGTTTGGTCATGGAAATTTGGGTTAAAGTCCTGGAAATACATTGGTCAAAATGTGTAAGAACCCTGCTCATCTCATATAAAGATCCCACCTTTACATTTACAAATGAATTACTACACAGTTTTAGAGAATGCTGCAGGTGTACCTGACATTTACACGTGACTCTGATCCAGATGTTTGTCCTTAACGATGGGGTATCTGCTGATCCTGGGTCTGGTCTGATTCTCATTTACCTAAATTATCATCTAATACATATTAGACAACAGACGGTAACATTATAAAATAATCGTATCACAATACAAACGGAGCTGATTGACAATATTTAGTAATTGCTAGTCCCTATTTGTAGGTTGCCGTGACACTATCGATGGATTAGTGTGAATCAGTGGCTTTTTAAATGGTAAATTGAATTTTGTAAATTTATTCCAAACCATCTAACATCTGTACCTGACCTAAACTGTAAATTAATAATCACCATGGCTATGCACTTGTAGACAGTTAGTTTATTTAATTTGTGTACTTTCTCTCTTACATTTGTGCAGGAACAATGACGGTGATCATTCTGCAGGTCCCGACTGTCATTTCCATAAAATGAATTCAAAATGATCTCTAGTTGGAGATGTATGCCAGTGATCTGCAAAGCGATGGTGATCTTTCTGCTTTGGTTGCCATGTCAGCGTGGTCATGGTGCACAGCTGAAGTCCGGTTCAATTCAATGTCTTGCTGCAGGACACTTCCCTTTATTGTATGACTTCAATAGAGATCAAACGGAGGCCCTTTAGTTGTGTGTTTACTCCCTTCCACCAGGCATTCATGTCCATAGTCGGCTTTTTGGAAACACTTGTCAGACACTTCATCACCTCATCAAGGCATATTGTAATAGATCGGCATCTGTTCAAATAAAGCGGAACAAATTCCCTTTTATTTATTTATTTATTTATTTATTTATCAATATGCAAGTGAAAATAAAAAAAAAAATTAAATCTTAATATAATTGTTAGTGGTTGTCGATTCGGTTTCCCCTCTCACGGTTTGGCATTTATTTTAACTGCAGATTAATTACAGTGTGAATTTAAGTTTTACTGACTGTTGTTTCTGGCTAATATTCAGTTAAATTGTAGGACCAGGAGTTTGTCATTAATGCTTTTAATGCCGATCCTTGATGATGTTGTAGTGAACAACAAACCGTTGTTGAGCTGGAGGAGAGCTCGTAATGCTGGGGGCGCCATGGCCAGCCAGATGTTCCATTCAGTTACATTATGATGCGTTCAGGCTCTGTTCAATGAACATGTGTATTGGGTGAAGGAAAATGATAACCGTATCGTGATGTGTTCAAATACAATCTTGAAAAATATCATTTTGGTGAGTTAAAAGAATTCAGTTGTTTGAAAGAGATGTTTTCACAGCAATATAAAATGGATATTAGAGATTAACCGGTTTAACTTCCTAACACCAGCTCTGAGCTGCTTATAATACATAATTAATATCTACTAATGGCAATGGTTTTAAGAAATACAATACAATATTGGATTTCCTAATCATTTGAATTGTGTGTTTTTATGAAAGAAATGAAAAATGAAAGATGACTATTAAAATATAATAGGATAACCTTAGGAGTTTGTGACTGAAATTATTAGTTTGGACTTGCTTATTTTATTATTAATGTTTAATTAATTAAATATAAAAGTAGTAAATCCTCACATTGTAGAAGCTCTCATCTTCTTCATAAATGACCTTTAACTGTCTGTCAAAGCCAAACTCCTGACCACTTAATCTTCATACTAACTTAATACTTAATAATAAAGCTTATCTAGAGGTTGAAGTCCTACGGCACATTATGTTTACCTCCAGTAACTCACTACAGGTGGCGTCCACACATACATGTAGATATGTATTTTATAATAATATTGTAAACCTTTTGGCTATCCTCCCTCCTTCAGTAGAATCTCTACAAATTAATTCAAAACAATCATTTTATTAAAATAAACGGCGTAATTATATGATCGTACAGGTTGTAATACATGTGTACCTTTTGATAAGCTTATGGACGGTCCTTGAACTCTTCCTCGACGGAAACATTTAACTTTCATACACCAACTGGAGGACTTTTGCGAGACTGAAACCAGGCCTCATACTCGTTTATTTATGTATTCCTTTTCTAATATTTACCTGAAATACAATTGCTGGTGAAGCTCAGCGGTCTCAGACGGGTGCGGACGCTACGGATATCGTCTTGCATAACAGTTTGGAGGCGGGTCTGTTTACAAACGTCTATTTCTGAACATCACCGAGAGAATCCTGTTCGGCTGAAGCGAGATTATCTCGGTCTGGTCCGCTCGCCGTGTTTGCAGCCTGGGTAAATGTTTTGGCTGCGGGATATAAATATGCAGTATATAAATACAATATTTGCTGAAAACATAGAAGTGTCAACTTTCTACAGCCGGTGAAGCGGAGGAGAGCGAGGCAGCAGACGATGAGGCGGTCGGCCTGCTGCCCGAGCCCCCGCTCTGTGTCGGGGGTAATCCTGTTAGCCTCTGTCCCCGTCCTTACATTGCACTGCCAGCTATATAGAGGACTTGTGGTCTCTATCACTTAGACACACACACACACACACACACACACTCACACACACCCTCTCTAGGTTGTCTGGTCTAGCCACTTAGCAGCTTAGTGCTGTTGTAGCCCCAGGTGCCGGCAGAGTTGAAGCTCTGGAAGTTGTTGGCTGTGGCTTTGAATCTTTCATTGTTGCTGTTGATCCCGATCATCTATTGGATTAGTCAGATTGTCCCAAAATTAGTGTACACATATTCCTTTTACCTATGAAACATCCAGAGGCTCCGATCAGGTGTGCAGAAAGAAGAGAGTTGCTATTCCAGTTTTTAAATTGTATTTTTTATTTTCTCAGGATAAATTATATTGTAATAATGTGGATGAGAAATGGATGTTGTGAAGTTGGGGGCAGGTTCTGAAGTGAAATAGCCCCAATGTCTTTTTTTTTCTACTTCATTCACTCAAGTCTTGTTAAATTATTTATATTTGAAATATCTTCCATCTAACCTAGTTATACATGTAGCTGTCAATCGAATGTACTCACTCATTTCTATCTCTATGTATTTTAGTTTTGCTGGCCATCAGTTATTGTTTCTAACCACTTCGTTGCTCTCTCTTCATCAGGTGACGGACTCGTCTGATTGTTGAGTAAAATTTGGGCCGCTACATATTTGTGGAGCCTCGACTCGACCGTTGAGTGACAGCAGCATCTCCAGGTCACCTCAGAGTCTCTGAAGGAAGAACGCCACCGAGGGGGATCAGACGCCTCCCTACCGCACGCCTCCCAGCCAGACACCCCCAGAACATCACCTCACCCCCACCTCCCCCAAGAGGGAGAGCACCGCAGCCACCATGGTGCTGTCACAGAGACAAAGAGATGAACTGTGAGTGCCTAGAGATGCATATATGTCCCCAGACTCATTACACATGCAAACCAGAACAGACATGTAGACAATCGCCCGTGAAGAGTTGCACTTGCATTAAAGTGCGTACATGTTGGCTTTTTAGCAATACCTAGAAGTTCTACCACAAGATGTCTGACGCATGGAGATCAGTGGACTCGGTTTAGCGGTTCGGGCTCAGTAATCCAGACGCGGTTATTGCAGATGTCGTGAGAAAGGGCCTAGCTTTACGATAATTTGTAATCGTAGAGGAGATGTGAGCTTCAAGGTGCTTCATTTGATACTACTTAGTGAATATTTCATAACCCGCAAGACAGGGGCAAAGAAGTGAGGGGGATGGGAGAGGAGGAGGAATTTATGTGAGCAGCCCTGTGCCTGGCTGATTATACGGTATGCACCCCAGTCCAGACAGCACAGAACAGGAGGTGTTTTATACTTACGTTATCGTGTAATAACCCTTATTGGGTAAGCAAATCTAAGTTGTTAATGTTCTGATATTTCAGTGATGGCCCAATGTTCACACAAAGTCTTATCAGGGTTACATTTCTAGAAGCTGCAGTCTAAATAAAGCACCGTTACTCATGAAATATTCACCCTTCTTCTCACTTATGACTTATCTTGTATGTTTGTGTGTATTTGTGCAAGTCTGTGCTTGTTCTTTAAGGGTGTGATTCCATGTGCGTTGGGCTTCCCCATCCCTTATGTCGTCCATATTCAGTGGTCTCTTTTTGTGACTAGTCTCTGGTTTCCATAGCAACACAACACAGTTTCCCAGTGATTCGATCCCGATGTTATTTTTCTCGGCTGAAGAATCGTAGTTCCTTATAGCACTTACTCACATTTATTGCCACTGAAACCTGAATCCCATTGCTCCCACTGGATGAACAGGGTGCGGTCTTCTCTCTCAAAAAGGAGCCTTCATTTCTGTTATGGCGGAGCTCATATTTAATAACGGACAACCTCACTTTGACTGTATTGGTTGATGCTAATTCATTTAGCACAATTTTGAACATATGTAATATGTACTGACTGCATAAGATTGGTAGAAGCGATGTGGAGCATCTGTGAGGACCACCTCTGGGTGACGGTCGTTAAACACCTGAAATGTGTCAAGATTCTTTTATTTCACTTCTTCACAGAAACCGGGCTATAGCCGACTATCTCCGTTCCAATGGATACGAGGAGGCATATTCCACCTTCAAGAAGGAGGCTGAGCTGGATATGGTGAGGAGAGACGGTTGCACAAAAAATCTAAAAACTAATTTAATGACAATCGTGGACATTTATTTTGACAAAAAAGAATGCGTTTGCTATCCTGTGTCTCGCTTTTCTCCATCAATAGAATGAAGAGATAGATAAAAAGTATGCAGGCCTTTTGGAAAAGAAATGGACCTCCGTCATCAGATTACAGAAGAAGGTAAGGAATATATTTAGTTGCTTCCTCAGTGTATTTTTTTAAAGAGAGAGGTTTGATAAATGCTATAAACCTGCCGCTTTGACACAAAAACAACAAATCTACACTACTAGATGGACGTTAAGATTGTAAAAGAAAAAAAAAAGGTTTCCCAGTCCTCTGACTTCTCCTTCTCAACGCTCTGCCACAGGTGATGGAGCTGGAATCTAAGTTGAATGAGGCGAAGGAAGAGATGACACATGGTGGGCCTGTTGGTCAGAAGAGAGACCCCAAGGAGTGGATCCCCCGCCCCCCAGAGAGATACGCCCTGAGCGGGCACCGTGCCCCGGTCACTAGGGTCATCTTCCACCCCGTCTTCTCCGTCATGGTCACAGCCTCCGAGGATGCTACCATCAAGGTGCGTGTGTAGAAATAACCGTGCACTACGGTGCAGTTGGCTACATATGATTCAATGCAATTCGGCGTTCTAAATCTTCACTTTATGAATATTATCATATCCCTTTTTCGTTGAAATGTCTGTATGTCACGACGGGATTAGGGTGGAGCCAAATGCACGACTCAGGAGACAGATCATGATAAAGATCCTTTACTGATAGTATCGTCAGGAATGGACCAGACAGAATAAACAAACACACTGTGGAACGCTCGAGGGCTCGGTCTGAGAAACACAAGACAATCTGGCAGAGGACAAGCGTAAGAGAGGGAACCTAAGTAGACAGGGACTAACGAGGGAATAGGCAACAGGTGAGATGGGCATGAGGACCAGGTGAAGGTAATGAGGGACTAACGAGGTGATCAGAGGCAGGTGAAGGGAGTTGGACTAACAAGATGGGAAGCAGGATCTGGAACGACATGATAGTTAGTGACAGGATGAAAACAACTAATACATGAAAGAAGGTGTGGAGCTAAACTGTTACACTGTAGGGGATGACAAAATGTTACTGACAGTATTCAATCTATTTCAGTTGAATTTGCATCACTTCAGCCTCCAGATTGAGCGATACCTGTTGACTGGGTTGTGTGTTTGGGCTGTTTATGTGTTTTTAAGGAGAGCATCTTTGATATGAAGTGATGGCTGCGTGCAGCGGCACGGCCACTTCAGCTCCGACCCTTTAGTTCAAAGCTGTATTGCAGATCTGAGGCTGTTCTCTCGTCTTATCCTCTGTGCCTCCTCCCTTTATCGTCCTCCCCCTCCCTGCTTCTCCGTTTCTTTTTTCTGCTTTGTCACTAAACATCTACGTGGAGACGAGCTGCTGCGTGCGTTGTCAGAGGCAACACTCCCGGAGCGCGGCACCTTGGGAGACATGCCAATCTGTTTATCTTTCAACTCGGCCTCCTTCTTCCTTTTCAGCACATTATTTCTATATTGTTAAATTTAGAAAACTTGATTTTAGCTGAAAGTGTTTAAACAGTTCAACTTACACATCCTTAATGCATTAATGTATAACATGCACTCCACTCTGCCTGTTGAATTAAACACAAACATTTGGAATCTGACTTTACAGCCATGGAAACATAACCAATCACTCAAATCCCAGGACTTGATTTGGGACTCGACATTCAATCATGTCAAAATAGCATTTTCATTAATTTTTTTACTGTGAGCCCACTCGACTTAATGAAAGTGGCCCAAATCAGCAAAGTCATAGTCACATCTGCTTTGAGGTTTGATGATTGGATTCGACTGCCTCCTTCACTGACTATCGCCAACCCTGCTTTTAGGTGTGGGACTACGAGGCGGGGGACTTTGAGCGGACCCTGAAGGGCCACACGGATTCTGTGCAGGACATCTCCTTCGACCAGACGGGGAAGCTGCTGGCTTCGTGCTCCGCCGACATGAGCATCAAACTTTGGGACTTTCAGGGCTTTGAGTGCATTCGAACGATGCATGGTAAGAGACATCTCCAGAATCAGCCAATGAGAACGCCTGTAAAAGCACAACTTAGAAAAATTACAATATCTTTACTACTTAATTCAAACATTTGTTGTTCAATTATTTTGGTCAGTTGTGCAGGAAATTAGTATGTCAGATTATTTAAACAACGCCCATAGTTTTTTCAGGGGCGAGTCCTAGACCTGGGTTCACCATGAAATCTCAGGTGCTTTTTGACACTGTGACTCTGGGCCACCTGACCTGGTGGCTCAATTATTGAGATAAACTCTGACCGCTTACTAATCTCTTGACTTTCGTCCAGGCCACGATCACAATGTGTCGTCTGTAGCCATCATGCCAAACGGTGACCACATAGTTTCGGCCTCCAGAGACAAGACCATCAAGATGTGGGAGGTGGCCACTGGGTAAGTTCCTAGAGCCTGGTTTGAACTCTCAACCACAAACTCTTTTGTGACATTTTGAGAGTGCCTGATAATATTGCAGTTCCCAATACATTTTTGCTAAAAGCTGCTCATGATTTGACTTTATTGTCCACGCCTACAGGTACTGTGTGAAGACCTTTACGGGCCACAGGGAATGGGTGAGGATGGTGCGTCCCAACCAGGACGGCTCGTTGATTGCCAGCTGCTCCAACGACCAGACGGTGCGCGTCTGGGTGGTCGGCTCCAAGGAGTGCAAAGCCGAGTTGCGGGAGCATGAGCATGTGGTGGAGTGCATCGCCTGGGCCCCCGACACGGCTCACCCCACCATCCTGGAGGCCACAGGCTCTGAGGTATGTCCTAATATTTACCTGCAGTACATTTGGTTCAGCTGGAGGGTTTTCCAATTGTTTAAAACGCATGCAGCAGTCGTAACGAGGACCTCATATGACGCTAATTCAATTTTAATAAATGGAACCAAAACAAAGCCTTTGTGTGTTTTTGTGAAGATGGGTTCTCTAGCTAGTACTTGAGTTTAGATAAAGTCTGCAGGTTTCAACAATTGCTCAGATTTTCACGTACGATGTTGGCTTTGTGGTAATTAACACGGAACATTTCAAAGTTGAGGGACATGTGAGGATGTGTGAAGAACAACTTTTATTCATCTCATCGTGTTTGCTTTTTTAAAACAATGTATTTACATAACTGCATATATGTGATGGGGAATTCATCTGGCCTCTCCTCTCTTCTGTGGCCAAACGTGACCTTCGTACCTTTTTATTTTTTTAAAGCATCTCTTTAAGAACAAACGGTCATGTAACTAATCCCTGGTCTTACAACTTCACGGTGTCCCTGTTTTGCAGAGCAAGAAGAGCGGGAAACCTGGCCCCTTCCTTCTCTCCGGATCTAGAGATAAAAAAATTAAGATGTGGGACATCAGCATTGGCATCTGCCTTATGACTCTGGTGAGTCTCCTGCTTTCTACGCTAGTCTTGTGTGTGTGTGTGTGTGTGTGTGTGTGTGTGTGTGTGTGTGTGTGTGTGTGTGTGTGTGTGTGTGTGTGTGTGTGTGTACACTTGCTGATGAGGGGAGTGGTGGGTCATTCTCTTGTGTCTTCAGGAGGGACATGACAACTGGGTGCGCGGGTTGTTGGTTCATCCTGGAGGAAGATTCATCATAAGCTGTGCTGATGACAAAACCATTAGGATCTGGGACTACAAGAACAAACGCTGCATGAAGACCCTTTATGCCCATGAACACTTTGTTACCTCTCTGGGTAAGACATCCAACCTTGACCTGCACTGAACCTGTGAAAATACAGAACCCTAAACCTGAGCTGAAATGCACACTAAGCCTTTTTCTGCTTGAGCTTTTCTTAAATGCACCTGAGCAAATGTGTTTCTCTCTTGCAGATTTCCACAAGACTGCTCCCTACGTGGTGACGGGCAGTGTCGACCAGACAGTCAAAGTCTGGGAGTGCCGCTGAGCCCGTCTCCGTCTCTTGCCCTGCCCTGCCCTCCCCCCCCCCTCCCCCTCCCCCTCCCCCTCCCTCCAAAAGCAGCCCTTAGGCCCCGCCCTATCCCACCCCTCTCTCGTCCCTCTGTCCCGACATCTAGCCCCGCCCCTTTCCTATCGCACTCCAAACCATAGTTGACCATGGCGCTTTATCTTCTCCCCGTCCGCTCTCCTTTCCTTCCCTCCTCCCCTACATCGGTCCAGCCCTATTAAGATGACTATTGTCCTTTTATGTAAATTATTCTGGATGTAGGGTTACGCTTAATAAATGTCACGCAATCTCTGACACATAAACACACTCAAAAGATGAGAAGTATTCCTTGCATGGTGATTCAAACAAAAAAAAAGTATACTGGTAAATTTGCCGAGCTCGCATCCCGGTCCCGTCGGGTCGAGGGGCGAACGTCCCCGTGTGCTGGCGCAGGCGGGTTCCAGAGAACTGACAGCGCACGGAAACCAATGGCACCCCGTGTTCAGGGGGTTTAGCTTTTTGTTTTCCTCCCTGCTTTCATTGTTGTGCTGCGTGGACGGTGATGGAGGAGGTGTGAGGAAAGCACGCAGAGAAGAAAGAATGAGTGGAAGATGTCTGGCGAAAAAACTAAGCAGGAAGCAGCTCCCTATCGAATCGCATCTGGTTCAGTGGGCGATTGCACGTGTACATGTGTGTGTGTGTGTGTGTATACTTTGAGTGTGTGTGTGTGTGTGTGTGTGTGTGTGTGTTTGTTTGTATATTATGACAGGAGAATCTCTCCATCGTCTCTGCTCTGGCGGTCAGAGGAGAGCGAGAGGAGGCAAAGTTTCTCATCCACTGTGTTCATTCATACTACTTCATCCCCTTTTTAACAAACTTGCTTTCTCGTAGACACTCACAGGACCTTAATGATCCCCAAGCTGCTGAGCACAGGCACACGCCCCATAGCAAAAGTGTGTTTTACAGAAGTGTGTGTGTGTGTGTGTGTGTGTGTGTGTGTGTGTGTGTGTGTGTGTGTGCGCGTGTGTGTGTTTGTCGCCCCAGAGAATCGCCTAGTGCCCTGTTGCTCACTCTCTCTGCCTTGTTAACCCATTGAGTGCTCCCTCACACATGGGATCTTCATTCTGCTTTCTGTGGTCTCACTGCTCTCTTTACACACACACATACACACATACATTCACAGATGCACATACACGCACAGTAAAAATTGTGGATCAATATATCTGGATGTCATTGTTTGCAACATAATGAAATAAAATTCTGTAAATATAAGTTATCTATTTGTATGATTTCTTTGATGAAAGGAGGTGAAATGAGATGACGGAGTGTGACATAAATGACCTCCCGGAATGTAACGGTGAGGTCAGACTGCAGTACATTTTAAATGCACCGATGACCGTAAGGAGCATTTGTGACTGCGCTGGTTTAATTTTATTGAGCCGTCTCCAGATAATCAACCTGCTTTTATTAGCATGACTGTCAAACTTTAGGTTGTTTCTGACTCCTATTGTTTGGTGGACAAGGAGACGGCCTTAAGCGTTGATAAAAGACTTTGGTCTGAAAGAAATGGGTCACGAGACAAACAGGGAAAACCGCTGCTCTCTGCAGTGAATATTATTAATGTATGCCTGTCTAGCTCTGGTGCTACACTGTGGCCTCTGAGCTGGGGTCACAAGTTGATGAAAGCTACAAGAACAAATCAGTCCTGACCTATTTTTTTATGAAAGAGGAGATGGGGAGGATGTGAATATGCTAAGTGTGATGTGGAGAGAAGACTAATACATTCTGATGGCTGTTCCTCCGATACGGCCCGGTTACTTCCATTGCACGCTCATGCTGGAGAAGCAAAAGGGGACAGATCAGACTCCCTTATCAATAATGTACGGTACCCCAGCCTACTTCTGTGTGCACACACACACACACACACACACCTGCACACACACACACACACACGCACACCTGCTCACTCTCACCCACACAGCAATTACTCTTTCTCTGTGCTCTGCGGTATCCTGGCAACAGTTGCCAGGAACGCAAGAGTGCAGGCGCCACACCTTGCTCTGTCCTGCAGGTCTGAGGGTGGAGAAACCTGGAGTGGTGGAGTAAATAAGGAGGCAGATGGCAAAAACTAAAATGATTACAGCACATGGTTACTATAATAAAAAGACACCGACAATGGAAACCAAGTATGGTGGACTGAAAGAGATGCGTGAGAGGAGTGTGTGCGGAGAAGTGGCTTCATGGGAACCACTAAAAGGATAATAAACCTGTCGGAGGCTGGTGTTTCTCAACAAAGGCACTGGAGTAGAAACATTGACCTACATCTGCCAGCCTCTCTCCTCTCGTGCCTTAAGCCTAGTTTATGCTTCTCCGCGTGTCGCGCCGCGTCGACGCTGACCCGACGCTGATCCTGACGCGCGCCTCCAAAAAATCCTAACTACGCGTCGAGTTGACGCGGACCGCAAGCGCTGTGATTGGTCCGCTCAGAACGTGATTCCCGGCAGTAAGTATATTTTCCGGTCTGTCTTCCTACACTGCCATTTTTAAAAGTTATCGTGGACCGGTAGCAACAATGGACCAAACAGAAGACTGTGGCCGGAAGAAAAAGCACGGATTCGGCTATAATCCATGAAACCACACCGCCACACAGCCACACACCCCTGGCGACGTGGCGGTGAATCGCAGAGCAACGCGGTCCCTCGACGCAGAACTTCGAATGCTCAAGGTCCGCCGGAGAAGCATAAACTAGGCTTTAACTAGGCTTTACACACACACGTTTCCCCCTCATGCAATCTAAATACATCAAAATGGGTGAGGAAGAAGCTCACTTACTCATTTATATGTATTCTGGGTCACCCATTTCTCCTCACGAGACCAAAGAGCGAAAGTAAAAGAAGCAGAGAGGTATAAACCAGCATCGTTTCCGATAAGCCGGGGGGGGGGGGGGGGGGGGGTAATATGGAGGCGTTGAGAGGGTTCAAGGTCACTGTGCAACCGACCTGATGCAGCAGTATCGATTCTCTCAGAGAGGATTAAAGTATTATATCCTTTGATAATGTATGCCAACCAGATACTGGTACAGACAGCTGCGGGGTCTGTGTTCATAATATAGGTTTGTGTGTCATTCATCGTATATTTTACGTGAGTTTACGTGACATGCATTCTAATCTCTCCAAAGCCTGAGGGAGGACGGTGGGATGAGGCATTTCTTTTCCGGGATGTGGCGCCCTCTAGTGGTGGGATGTGTTGAGAGGCCCCGACGAGGAAAGAAACCGCGTCGTTTCCCTGCACTGTGCACAATGTAGCGGTGGTCCCGTGGATGATGAGGCCATGGAAAAGATATTGAGGTCGAGACAGGAAGTGACGGGATCTTTGTTTGTCTCAGTCCGGTGGAGCGAGTCTAAGGACAAGTATGAATGAATCCAAGATCTGATAACGTGTTCATATCCGAGAAGTTCACAATTGTAAGTAATCACCCAAAGAAGTGAAATAAAGGAAGGCTCGTTCCACTGATGCAAACCGCCTTCATGGAGGTCACACAATGACAGTCGTGATGCGGGTGTAAATGATATTGTTGGGCTGCCAACGTTAGAACACCCTGCTATTGACTGGCACTGTTTCTGCACATTCATCACATACAATACAGACAGATCATTGAGCCCCCCCCCCCTTCTTGAGTCTGTGACTCCCAACACTCTTTGCTGCTGAGTCTATTTCTTCTTCTTTAAAGGCGTCCTCTGTTTAAAGTATTGCATTGCTTCCTCTTTGTCTCTCCTCTTTAGATCCACTAGTGATGCAGCACTTCTAACTGGGTCAGCCCCATCTCTG
This sequence comes from Liparis tanakae, assembly GCA_036178185.1. Lineage (NCBI taxonomy): Eukaryota > Metazoa > Chordata > Actinopteri > Perciformes > Liparidae > Liparis > Liparis tanakae. The sequence continues at coordinate 6,781,353 of CM070088.1, read as the reverse complement.
CCTCACATCCCTCCCTCCTCACCGTTTCTCCAAGCCACCCCCTCTCCTCCTCCTCCTCTTTTTCCTCCGTATATGCATACATTCCCTATGGACATTTTTGTTGCAGCTCATGTGCTTACCATGTGCTCTCTCTTCCCTATTCTCTCCCTCCTCCTTCCCTTTTTGCTGAATTCATTTTCTGTCATCCATCCTGCAATACAGCCTGTTGCAAAGTGAAAAAACACACACACACACACACCTTTACGATTATCTTGCATTACAATTATTTAAATTCAAGCTCATGGTTTGACAGTCTAAATAGAAATGGTGTTAGTAGGTCTGTAAGTGCAGGTGCGTGGCGTGCCAGAGGCAGCTCTTATGTTCCCCTGATCTGCTGTTTTGATTGGCTGAGAGTCAGAACCTGGGATGTGTTAAAGGATATATAAGACGGAGCGGTGTCCAATCAATGACTGTTACCATGCAGCAACACATACATACATACATACATACATACATACATACATACATACATACATACATACATACATGCATACATGCATGTGGGGACAAACACAAAACTGTAACATAAATTATTAATCACAAAACTGAAGCCAGATTTATTTTCCACATTATGCATCACATGTTACATGGAATTACAACATTTCACATTCAACATTGGTCTCAGCTTTGCTACACAACATGCAGCATACATTGTGGAAATAAAAAGAAAGACAAAATCCTTGTGATACTAAAAATAAATGTCAGTGTGCGAGATAGAAACAGTGGGTGTGAGTTACAAAAATCTGGAAAAGAGATGCAGTAAACTTGAAACATGTGTAAAGTGACATGAATGACATCTTAAAGAGAGATAATGGTCAAATAAGAAACTGCAAGTTCTAAAACACATTCAGACATATCCTTAAAATATTTTTATAATAAGATCACTTCATGTAAATTATGTGTAGGTCTAACAAAGTGTGTGTATGTCATTATAGTTTATAATTTTCAATAAAATTACCATTACATTTGGGTTAAGAGAAAACTAAAATAAATCTAATTTATTGTTTTTAAATTCAGCTATTTATAATCTAACAGTAGTTGTGCATCTACATGTTCTTCTAAGATCGTATGTGTGATAATAATGTAATAAAACAACGTGATGTTCGGTTGCCTGTCCTCAGCATCAGACAGAAGTGAGCCCGCCCCCTCGTCGTTTGAGTGGCATCTCTGATCCCGAGACAGCAGGGTGGCCAGTCACGCTCTCGCCATGCAAATGAGCCGCGCTCGGGCCGGGCGGGTGCCCATGTGGACCATCACCATGCCTTGTTGTTCTGAGCGCTGATTGGCTGGCCGCAGCCCGATTGTTCCCCATGCGCTGCGGGCCAGCGGCGAGAAGGAAAACCCGGAAAACCGACGAGTGGACCGGACTTCTCTTTCCCGATTCCCACGGAGATACGCGATCCCACCGTGAGATTCACTTGACCCCAACGTTTTTAAAGAGATGTTTAGACATTGTTCGTGTACATGTGTAGATTATTTGGGAGAGTTAACGGTTGCTGCTTAAGCGACAGCGCGGAGTCAGTGGGGTCGCCTCGGTCGCCGGGTTTTGCTAGAGGCCGTAGTAACAGGGCGGGGAAGGAACCAGGGAGGGCGGGTCTTAACGAGAACACGACTCGCCTTGTTGTGTGTATTCCCGTGCTCACATCGCCATCTTGTTGCAATCCTATTTTTTTTTATTTTTTTTTTACCTATGCGAGGATCTACTTTCCGTTCGGTCGGATTAAAAATCGACCGTCTGGTTTCGGGAGAAGCACCGGGGACGAGCAGCTCGGGCCCGTGGGTGTGAACCGTGCACACGGCGCTTCCTACAGGGACGCTACCTACCTACCCTCTCGGTCTTTTTCCTCCTTCCGTCCCGAGCCACCGGTTCGCCTGTCGTGAGGGGTTTACGCGCAATGAGCATCGATACACTTCTGGAGGCGGCCAGATATCTGGAATGGCAAGCCCAGCAACAACAGATCACACGTGGTGAGTTCAACAGCAGACTGGTGCATCGCGCCGGACCTACGTGACAGTGCGTGCTTAATCCTAAACTGCGTTTGGGGGGGTGGGGAGGACCGTATCCCGTTACTATCAGAGACCGGGTTTACATTTTCAACCGGCCCGCCGATGATGAACGGAAGCATTCGCAATTTTAGTTCATCGACCTGGACTCAGGAAATAAAGACTAAAGTCACTGCAAACTCTCTGCGAATCCCGAGGCGATAATTGTTGCACAAACGCGTCTTCCCTTAATGCGGAAACGGGCAAAGTTGTTTTCGGAACTACTTTGCGCGCTCTCAGTGTGCGTGTGTGTACGTGTGTGCGTGACAGTTTGAACACTCGTGACTCACCGTGTGTGTATGTGTGTGTGAGAGACCCACGGCAGAGGAGTTCCTGTCAGTACCCGAGGTCCATGTCTCTGTTGTATCTTTGTTATGAAGTAACTCGCTGAAGGCAGCTTGTGCAGTTTATTGCAGGATGAAACACATGTAAACGTCAAAATACACTTCCTAATTGTTAAATTGCTTTTAATCGTTTGAATTACAGGTTAACAGATCCGTTACAAACGAGTTATCGGGATCGATTTGCCCCATTTTCTCGTGCGTCGAGCCCCGGCAGGGCGGTGGCGAGCAGAGGCTGCTCTTTACATAACACCCTGACATTGCTCAGCTATCTTGTGACACACACACACACACCGGGGAGGGCCCGCGCGCGCACACGCTGCCTCCCTTTTTTTGTTTTTCTGCGTGCAAGCATATATATGTATTTGTTTAAGCTCCTTCAATTCATTTGAAACGATCACGAGTCAATCGAGATCAAGCGATGCGTGACTCGCTGGGAGGAGACCGGGGGCTGCTCTCCGTGTTGCTCCCCTCTGATGACGTGTCGGACAAAACAACCCCCTTCCCCCCGCATACTATCCGTACCGCGTGCTAGGATCCGCCCACAAAAAAACACGTGCTCTGAGTCCCCCCGCCGCCCCCCTCCTCTGCTAGATACACACCTACGTGCACACGCGCACACTCCTTGCCCCGCCCTCCACACTCTGACCCGCCACTGTCAGTAAAGGGGGGGTGACCCCCCTGGCCCCTCCCCCCCAGCCTCGCTCAGTGCATAAGTCATAAACTAAAGGAACTACTGGTATGCACCAGTACATGCCAACGTATTCTCAGCTGACATCAACTCGTGTCTGTATGCTGGACATCGTTGTGTTGACTCCTGACCCTCTGGAATGTAGCTCTGTTGGTGTCCTATTTATAAACTAAACAACTAACACATCCACTATAACACCAGTGCAACGTTTTAAAAAGAAAACCATGTAACATAGTTGCATTAATCATGATCTTATGAAGGAATTTTTTTAATATTCTTGTAAAACACAATATGGGTTGTATGCAACATCTGATTGTTATTAATGATAGGTGACTACATTTGGATTTATCGATAAAATAAATATCTGGAATGATACAATTAGGCATGCGCCAAATATTTTTTTGGGTGCAATTTTAATGAGTTGTTTCCCTGTGAAATGTCAGAACTGAATGTTTTCAAGCCACTGTGACGATACCGCATGCAGTCACACTTCAAACCGAGCATAATGTGTTACGAAGAGGGAGTTGTACTTGTATGACTGTCTTCCACTGCTCAGGAAGAGTTAGAATAGATGCTCATGAATAATTGATGAGTAACATTGTTCCTCCAAGGTAGCATTAATAATACACAACTTCGACAGTCGAACAATCCCACAAATTAAAACTCAATATGTGAATGAAAAAGTGCAGAATAATATTGTTCAGTACGTCATCATATTAAACTGCAGGGCGCCTCTGAGGGCTGGAAGGCCTGCAGGTCAGAGGGGAATCGCATCATCGAGGGGGAGGAGGGAGTTTTATGTGGAGAAGAAATTAAATTATTACTTAATAGGGAGCCAGGCATGTTTCTATTTCCTTCATAATGGTGGAGAGTGTTGGCGTTTTTGAGGAATCCCTGGGATTTTCTGTTCTTAATGTTGCTGTTTCCATGGTGACGGAGGGCTTTCCAACATTTCTTTGAGCCCACCTGTGTGTGTGTGTGTGTGTGTGTGTGTGTGTGTGTGTGTGTGTGTGTGTGTGTGTGTGTGTGTGTGTGTGTGTGTGTGTGTGTGTGTGTGTGTGTGTGTGTGTGTGTGTGTGTGTGTGTGTGTGTGTGTGTGTGTGTGTGTGTGTGTGTGTGTGTGTGTGTGTGTGTGTGTGTGTGTGTGTGTGTGTGTGTGTGTGTGTGTGTGTGTGTGTGTGTGTGTGTGTGTGTGTGTGTGTGTGTGTGTGTGTGGACATTGTGGGAACATTCCCGTCCTACGATGTGACTTTTAGATTTTTATTTTTCGGGGGCTTTTTTTTATTGGCGCCGATGCGTCATTCATATGTTGTTACTGTGCCAACACTCGTTGACCCGGGCCAGCGGAGCGGCTCCTTGACAACAGTCCACTGCTGTTGGTCAGATGACCCTGATGTAACCCAGCATGCCGGAGCCGGAACGGTCCAATCACGGCGCAGACAGAGGGGTGGTTCTCTCCCTTCAGGAAATGGATGCTTGTGATTTATATGATTATTTCCCCCTCCCTAAAATCCAATTGCCCGATGACATCATTTGTGTGTGTGTTAGTGTCGTTGCACTCTGTGTGTTCGGGTGTGAAAGCCAGATTTAACCGTGCGTTTCATTCTGAACTCGGGGCATCTTGTCCGCGTTACTCTTCTCCTCTGTCCCTTTTGTCCATTTTCTATTGCCCACTCATTTGCACATCTTCTTTCCCCCCCCGCCTCCATACAGAAGAAGAGGAGCAGCGCAAAGAGAAGGAGCTCATCAACAGGGAGGCCGAGTCGAGGCGCGTGGAGCTTGTGACCGCGTTGTCTCAGCCAATCAGAGCCAACCATGTCGCCTGGGGCAATGACACTCACCGCCAACAGCCGCACCACCCTCCTCCTCCCCCCTCTTTCCCACCCCCTCAAGTCCCCATCGCCGTCATCCCAATCCTCCCGGTTGTCACGTCGACGCCCTCCGCCCCGCTCCTCCCACTCGCGACGCAGATCGCGGCGGCGGCGACGTTGCTCAACGGCTCGCCGGCAGTCAAGAACACTTCCTCCTCCTCCTCCCCGCCGCGGCAGCAGCAGCAGCATCACAAGCTCCAGCAGCCGCCCTCTCCTCACCTGTTGTGTACTCACCAGATTAAGGTAGAGACAAGTCCGCAGCTGATTGGCGCAAAGCTCAGCCAATCCCCGCCGGAGGTTCAGATTCAGTACTCGGCCTCCATCAGCACTAACGGAGCCGGCTCTCTACACGCGCTGGTCCCCCATCAACTCCCACCATCATCTCAGCCACGGCCGAACGGAGCGATGCTGGAGGATCTGAGAGGGTTGGAGGGGAAGAGGAGGCCAGGAGGGTCAGTGTGTGTGTGTGTGTGTGTGTGTGTGTGTGTGTGTGTGTGTGTGTGTGTGTGTGTGTGTGTGTGTGTGTATGTGTGTGTGTTGTACTTGGTATTAAAGTGTACATGGGTTCTTTTTTTTAAATTTACATTTTTAAATTTGTTATTTTCTATTATAAGACAATACAGACATAACACCCAGAGGACAATGAAACAATGCGGACGACAAAACAATGGACATAACATCATAAAGTCAGAGTATTGTGGGGAATTTTTTTTATAATAAAGAAATAATTAGAAGGGGAAGAAGAAAGAAAGACAGATGCATGTATATATGTGTGTGTGAGTTTAAAAATAATATATATATATATATATATATATATATATATATATATATATATATATATATATATATATATATATATATATATATATATGTATGTACATGGGTTCCTTATTGTATTAAACATTTGTTTTGTGTTTCCAGAGCGGGGACCAGAGAGGTGCATAATAAACTGGAGAAGAACAGGTTAGTCATAATAAACTTCTCATTGTTGTTGTTGTTGTTGGTGTCAAATCATCAGGAATAAAAGGAAAGCAGCCATGTTTGTTTTATCTTGACCGCCACATTCACGCAAAGTTTTGTGTTTACCAACTTTGTGGTGAAAGAGTTTCATCAGCCCAACAAGTCATGACATTTCCTCAACCCATACACAACCATGACATCCCTCTCCAGCATGCACACTTAGAGTCGTGCGGTCTAGTCTAACGACAACAACGTGGTTAAAGCTCTCATGCCTTGCTAATTTAATGGTGAATATTGCCCCAGACAGTAAAGCCTAATGACCATGTCAAAAGTGTGACCCTTTCTCGTTTCTGACTCTTGGCCCTTCAGGCGAGCGCACCTCAAAGAGTGTTTTGAGACGCTGAAGAAGAACGTTCCAAATGTTGATGAGAAGAAAACCTCCAACCTCAGTGTGCTCCGCAGCGCTTTGCGTTACATACAGGTAGAGTCTCAACACATTTCCTCAGCTTTCCCAGCATGGAGAGGCCGACGACCTTCACGTACTGGTGCGCCACGACACATTATGTTGGCTACTACTCGCTTCTTGCTTTTTTTTTTTTCTCATCCTTTTTTACTTTCATCCTTCTCTGGTCTTGAATTGGTTTGTCCGGCTCCAGGTACGGCACACAGGCGTCGGTCCACGGCAGTCCAGACACAACGTTTGTGTGTGAGCCGTTCAGCCCTTTTGTGTTGTCTCTTGTTGCGTCCTCCAAACAAAGAGTCAGCCCACAACAAAGTAGTGAATAAATCCTGTGTTTTACTGAGTCTGAACAATGTAATGAGTATTTTTTTTATTAACACACAGTTTAACGGTACTTTTTTTTTTTTTTTTTTTACATTTAATTGACATTCATATCAAGCGAAAGTTATGTAATCTCTGAGTCATGAAGTATGTTATAGAATAGGGTGTGGTTGTAAAGAACTAAAACAGCTGTAAAGAATAAAGAGTGGGTAAAGACTTTGATCTTCATATTGAAGCGTCACATTGTTGAGGGTGGTGTGGGCGGAGGGAGCTGTGTAGCCTGAAGAGGTGAGTTTCTAAAACAGGGCGGTGAATGAAGTGCAGCCCGGAGCTCCATTCAGGGCTTTCTTTTTCTTAGTGGAGCAAAAGCTTCGTGATTTTGAGCTCAGTGGAATATGCGATGGGGTGTCCGTGGGAAGGAGTCGAGTCAGAAGAAGTTCACGCTGCCAGATCGTGGGCCGGCTGCCAGGGAGCAGACACGAGGTTATGATGCTTTGGATAAAAGAGAGAGCTGCTGCTGCTGAGGAAATCCACACAATGTAGTCCAAGTGTCCATGTGTTTTAAATGAAGTTGCAGGAGAGAGGTCCCTCTTCATCAGCCAGTAAAACCGATGCCGACAGGATGGCTGGTGCTGGTTCTGAAACAATTAATTAACAGATTTGATAACCGATTCATGATTTATCAGCATAAATGTTAAATATTCAGTGACTTCATCGCCTCAAATGTGAAGATGTGCTCTCCTCTATTTTATATGAATGGGATCATTTCAATTTAAAAAATGTGTTATGGCCATGTCTCACTATTTTACTCAGGAATTTATTGATCAATAAAAAATTGTATTAGTAAAATAATTGATAGTAAAAAATAATCATTGCAGTGTGGGTAGCCACACAGGTACCAGTAGACGGTCCAGTTGCTTCCAGTGGCTCCCTCAGCCGACACTAAGACTGCTTAATACACACAATATTTAAAGGAATATTCAATATCAAGAAAAGACTCGAATGGGAAATCCCAATAAAAACCCGATGACTCGTTTCACTCCTTCAACTTCATCACATCTGATGAAACTCTTCGCATGTCAAATCCAAACCGAGAGGCCTCCTTTGTGTTTTAACCTGACATCTTTAATGCGGATGACAGACTTCTATAAAATAATAACACAATGTGTGGATATGCACACAATAGGATTCAACTGCAAGCCAATAACAATACTACAGAATTCTTTAACAAAATGGCCGTACACAGCTGCACTAATCCCAAACTGCTTATAGCTGAATGTCTATACCTATCTCTATGTTTCTCCACCGTCTCCTCTGATCTGTAACATAATCAGTTTTTATTGTCGGCGAGTGGTTCGCCCCCTCCTTTCCTACCTCTCTCTCTCTCTCTCGTGCTTCTCCTCGTGTCACCCCTCCCCCACCCCTCTCTCCCGGAGCCATGTGAGCTCTGAGCACATGGCTAGCCCCGGCCCGGTGACGTCACCGTGGCTCAGCCGCTCTGCTCTGCGCCTCTCGACTGCAGAGGCCGCTATAGGTGTCGGGTGCTGCAGCGTTTCCATGGCGATGACACTGGATTAGGTGCAGATCTGCAACAGCTGTATAAGATTTGCTTTGTCTTTTAACCCCCGGCCGTCTCCACCTTTTCTCCTCTACATCGCCCGACCCGCTTCTCCTGCTGTCTCTTGGTCACCATAGCAACAGGCAGCAGGTGGCCTGTGTGTGTCTGTGTGTGTTATATTGGTCTTTTATCAATGGTTATGCTGATTTCCTTTCACTCCTGTCAGACTTTGTTTGCCTTGTCCTCGTCACATGTAATAAACCACGCGTGTGAATGAGACACTTTTCAGACCCGACATCATCACGCTCGAGTCATTTTCACCTTTCTTTTCTGAGAGAGATCATCTTGAAAGAGGAATGCGTTATAGAGGAGGGGTAAAGGAAGAAGAGGTGTCGAGAGGGCGATGGATGAAGGAGAAGAGGAGGTGGAAGTGTAAAAGAGAGGGGGGGGGGGTCTGAAGCATCCGACTGGCAGCCAACCAGTCACATCACTCCTTTTTATGTAATTACCTCCGTGCTTCACCCAATTAGATTGCTCCTTGTGTATTTCCCCCCCGTTTTTTTTTTACAAACTGCTGCTCAAGCAGCCAAATCCTCACGGATGAGGTTGCCAAGGAAACTGCTATGGGTGACAGCTGTTTCCTTGGTGATTTGCTGCAGGCCTAACGGTGTCTGGGTTTTAAGACCTTGGAGTGATGTTCATGGACGCACATGCGCACATAAACAAGCAGTTGTAGTTCCTCGGTTGTGTGTGTGTGTGTGTGTGTGTGTGTGTGTGTGTGTGTGTGTGTGTGTGTGTGTGTGTGTGTGTGTGTGTGTGTGTGTGTGTGTGTGTGTGTGTGTGTGTGTGTGTGTGTGTGTGTGTGTGTGTGTGTGTGTGTGTGTGTGTGTGTGTGTGCGTGTGCGTGCGTGCGTGCGTGCGTGCGTGCGTGCGTGCGTGCGTGCGTGAGTTGTGAACTCTTAGAGAGCCACTTGAGAGAGACATGGAATAACAGACACAAAGTAGCTGGAATAAGTTTTGAAGTAAATGTCACAAGGCCTCCGCTGTAACGAGCGGATGCTGTGGATGTGAGCGGTGAGGTCATCGCTCTTTTGGTTGCACCAGTGGAACAACAACAACGGTCTTATTTTTTTCAGAATTCATGACGATCATTTAACCGCTCAGATCGATATTTATTTCCGGTGAGGCCATCCTCTCCCACCTCGCGTCGCCCTTCTTTGGCCCTCCCCCCCCGCTCCCCCCCTCTCCCCCCCTCTCCCCCTGGTAATCTGTTAATGACCTTAGTCTGCGTGGTGCTCACGCATCAGCTGACACACACAGCAACTAGGTCACCGGGACGTCTTTCTGTTTGTCTTTCTGTTTATTGTCTCTTTATGTCTAATGTGTCCCTCTTCCTTCTTTCATTTATAAATCTACAAACACACATTCAGCTTCAGCGCTCGGCGTGAGTCGTTCCATTCAGTCAGTAATGTTCAGGCCAAAGTGAACCATTTATATTTGAATTGTTGGGACGATGGTAAAAAATGTGAGTTATTGGTGGATATAAAACACGGCAGGACGATGACTCCTACTCTGACCCCGTCGGCTCGAAAAACAAGGATGATATCCAGGAAATGGGAGGAGCTTAAGTAGATTATGCGTGAGGGGAGGGGTGGGGGTGGGGGGTGGGGGGTGGGGGGGGGAAGCAATGCGAACATGCTTGATTTCTGCATGCGTGGCTTCCTCCTGGTGCATGAAACCGAGAGAGCATGGGGAAACATTTTGTTTCAGGATTGTGCAAGCTGGGAGAAATGTGGGAGTGGCCAAGACTCAACAGACCAAGATCTTAATTCCCTTTTTTTTTTTTGTTGCCGTGACCTTTCTTGAACTACTTCTCGCTCTAGCAGTAATAATGGCCTGAGACGGTTATTTACTTCTGTATTTTTTAACTATATTGTATTACCCTCTTCCCCCGTTTTATAATCTCCTCCTGTTTTCCGTGTTGCTCTGCTGTTGCTGGTGTTAACTATTAGTGCAAACTCACGCTAATATTCCTCCGCTCCATCTGTTTCATATTAACACATGCCTAGTAGTTCCCTCCAAGGCTTTTCTTGAACATGTCTGCAAGCTACTTAAACAGCTTCTGATGGTAAACAACAACAAATGAACAGGAACAAATGACGCGAGTGAGGACTCATTCATTGGGAAAGAAAAGTTTTTGTTTTTGAACTGAAGATAATACTGCCGTGGAAATCAATACTATGCAGAACTCGCGTGATGATGTAATGAATCCCCTGTTTTCATCGTGACTTTTATGTGTTCGTGCAGATCGCATCCTCTGAACACAGCCTTGTATTTGAGAGTCGATGCGTACCAGTCCCAGGATCCTAATCCTGCTGTGTCGGTGCCGCCGATCCTCATCTCTGCGCTCTGTATCTCATAGACGTTGAAGCGGAAGGAGAAGGAGTACGAGCACGAGATGGAGCGCTTGGCCAGAGAGAAGATCGCCACGCAGCAGCGGCTGGCCGAGCTGAAGAACGAGCTCAGCCAGCGCATGGACGTCATCGAGATCGACCGAGTCCTCCGGCAGACCGTCCAGCCGGAGGACGACCAGGCCTCCACGTCCACCGCCTCGGGTACGGAGACCAGCACAGACGACTCGCAGCACAGACGCACCGATCTGGGCTCGGATAGCACTTTATTCTTTTGCAAGTCAAATTCACACACACCAGCGCTGCGTGATGGTTTCACGTCGCGCGCGAACACACAAACAACGTCAGTCGCACATCGTGCCGTTGGGTCCTCGACGTGACGAGACATACTGTAGCTACAAAGATACGTTACGGAGAGTGTAGCGGCCATTTGTCGTCCGAAATCAAACAAAAATCTAAACCAAACTGATGCCACTGATGCACCGTGGGTTTTGGTGTTGACGCACGCAAAAGAAAGTAATGTCAGTCTCCGTCCGTTAGTGTTGTGATCATTTATTTTCTAAAGCAACAAAAAAGAACAAACAAAATGCAAATATTTCCTCCTGTTGTGTGTGGTTAAAAAAAACATTGGCCACCCTGGTGCATGCTGGTCCTGTGCCTATCCACCTCTACATATAACCACAGGTGCCCAGTGTTACCCAATCAGTGAACCTACAACTAAATATATTAAACTAAACTACAACTATCATAAGAAATAACTAACATATCAAAATATAACCTAAATAAGCAATAAACAATCAATATTACTTCACAATAAAACCTAAATATAACCTAAATAAACAATCAATATTACTTCACAATAAAACCTAAATATAACCTAAATAAACAATCAATATTACTTCACAATAAAACCTAAATACAAATGTCAAATAAAATAGCTCCAACAGAGAGAATAAAAAAAAAAGCAAGGTAACTTGGAAACTGAACTTTAAACTTGGAAAATGTAAGAATGTAAGAATATAAACAATTTAATTTCATATTTCCGTGAAAGAAAAGTTAGATTTTTTTGTTGCATATGTGGTCAATTGTAGTTCTTAGAAAGAAAGCAAATGAGAAACCGACCGGTCGGACGTGTAAACGAGTCTGAGTCGTCCGAGAAGATTAAAAGCTTCGCTTGTCTCTCCTGATTCTTTGTAGTCTTGTGTATTTTCTATTGACACACGCCTTCGCGTACACACGCTCGTGGCCCTGCGATGGTTTGGTGATGACTAATGGTTTCCTCTCCGGTTTCCTCTCTGCTCTCCAGAAGGAGAAGACAACTTTGAGCAGGACATGGACGAGGACGTCCCCGCCCCTCCCAAAGCGTTGCTTCCCGTCCTGCAGGTCCAGCCGCTCCTCAACCACCACCTGTCGATCCAGCACGCCGCCCTGCCTCTCTCCGGGGTCCTGAGCACGCCCTTCTCCTCCGCTGCCCCCCCCGTCATGGCGCCCGCTCTGGCGCCGGCTCCGCCCCCTCCGCCGCAGCCCGCCCACCCCATCCAGCTCCAGTCCACGGTGATCGCTCACGCCGCCGTCTCCCACCCGTCGGTCATCCAGGCCGTCAACCACAGCCTGCCGGCGAGTCACAAGCACCTGACGTACATTGCCCCGTCGCCCGGCCCCGTCTCCTCCATCCATCAGCCGATGGCGGCGGCGGCGGCGGCGCCGACCGCCGGCGCTCACCAGCCCATCGGACACATCACCGTCCACCCGGTGGCTCACCTGGGGGGTCCCCTGCCGTCGAACCTCCCGACGCTCTACCCCCAGGGCGTGTCCGTGTCCCAGCCCACCGTGGTGGGCCACATCACGCACACCTTCACCCATCACACGCTGCCGCACGTCCACGCCAACCCCCAAGCCAACACTAACGGGGCGCAGATGAACAGCCCGTCGCTAGGGAAACCCACGGCGGTGCTGGCCCCCCACCACCAGCTGGTGGGACAGGCCACTGTCCTCAACCCCGTCACCATGGTTACAGTCCCGACTTTCCCCGTCAGCACACTCAAACTGGCCTGATGGTTTAAAAAAAAAGAAGAAGAAGAAAAAAAGAAAAGGGGGGACTGATGGAAGTCGGTTGAAGGAGAGAAAAGCTCCGAACTCCTGGAATGCGTTTCAACACTCCGAAAAATAATCAATTGCAGAGAAACTCTTGCAGGCAAAGATTGACAAAAGAAAAACATGAATTGTTTTTTTTGGACAACTTGTGGTAAATATCTCCAGAGATATGTCGGTCACAGCTCTGTTAGCTTGTGAACAATAGCGTCAAAGCAGTCAGTGGGTCAGGCCATTGTTTGTGGAAAACAAGACACAGGAATTCTGTTTTACCTTCCTTCCTACTTCTTTCCTTCCTCCTCTCCTCTTACAACCAGAAGCACTAACATAATAAGCTCAGTCCACACTCAGGCATCAAGGAGCGCACCGTATCTATTCATCCGCTCATCCAGGGGAAATGAGAGTCGTTTGTCGTTGGGTCGTTGTCGTGGTAATTCAATTTGTGCCCATTTTTATACTCGTACTAACCATGATGTCACGTTGAACAATTCTGGTGGAATAATGTCACTGATGAGTTTGAGAGCAGGAGGAGGGGTTCTCGTGGGCGAAAGTAGATCCCATTACATCGTCGGCTGAATAGAACTCTTCACTCTTTTATATTGCATCCCGGTTGTTTTTTCGGGCTGTTTTTTCTCCACAAAGTGACTGTTAATCCTTTTGCCTCCGAATGAAGGTTCCTTGCATATAGTTTAGTAAAAAAGAATCAACAGTGCAATAATAAAACCAGATCTTCAGTTCAAAAAGAAGACAAGGAAAACCTCCCTGACGTTGGTCACACGTGTCCCTTCAACCTCGTAGTTTGTGTCCATTAAACGCGGAGCAGCTCCAGATATGAGGGGCGGGTCAAAGGGGAACCGTTTGGGCGATGATTGCGTGGTTTGCTCAACGGACAGAAGCATCTGTCTTTACTGGCCTTCTGGAGATATGTAGGGACAACATGACCTTTGCCTGTTGCCTATTGGAGATTCAGAGAACACGTTTAAAAAAAAAAGTTAAAATATATAAATAGTTGAGACCTTTCTGATATGATGCTGAACCAGAATCTACAATATCCCAAACGGCTGAAACGCGTGTGGTGAATTTAATGTCGAAGAACGAAAAAGACTCCCGTAGAACTGCTCTCATACCTTCAGTGGCCGGTATTCCTCCTCCTCCTCCTCCTCCTCCTCCTCCTCCTCCTCCTCCTCCCTGTGATGCAACAGCTCCCTCTGCTGCCTCGGCAACACAAACCTCCCGCACAGGCTTTTAATATCTGAGGATGTTGAGAGTTCCCTCTTGACCTTTTGAAGAAGAACTTCAAATCTTAACTCGAGGAGTTTTCTGCATTTTATTACATGAAGCCACGTGAGAAGATTGTACAATTGTGAGATGTGGTGGCAACTATTTAATGGTAGTAAATGGGCCTTGAGTTAAGATTTTGATTGGTCAAGAGAGGTGAGATACAGTTTTCTCATTAACCATTGTGGATATAGCACAAAGAAATGTTAAAAGGACTGGAAAAAATATCGTTTTTAGGTTTAAAATTAGTTTACATATTGCAGTTTTGTGACAATTTGGCAGCAACATGATCTTTTGTTGTTCTCTTCTTTTTATTTTACAACACACACGATGCCAAATCCTCTCGGAGAAAATCTGTTTCAAAATGTTTGAATTTGAAAATGTGATGCGACACCCACTTTTTCTTGGTCTGTGTCTTCTGCGTGTGAGTGTGTGTGTGTGTGTGTTGATGTGTACACACTCAGTGTTCATGGCCTCACCGCCTTCTTGCCAGCCTATACTTGTCGCACCATGAACTCTCCCATCATTGTACGTGTTCGTTGTCAACGTTGCGTGGATCTGCGCCTCTGCTGTTTCTGTGTGTTACGTCTGTGTATGTGACCGTATCCAATATGTTTTATATTCTGTACTATAGTTAATCCTACTGTACCTGTAGCATGGCTCTGTTTGTTGGTTCTGTGTGTGTGTGTGTGTGTGCGAGTGTGTGTGTGTGTGTGTGTGCGTGGCAAGCAAGATATTTTTTTACAGAGGCTATTTATGTTATGAGCCCGTTTGAATGCTATCGTGTGTGCCTATACTCAGTTTTCCTGAACACTGTGACAACTCCGGCAAAACACAAACACATCGAGCGAATGCAAGAGACAAAGATTTACCGTCATGATTGTTTCTTCGTTTTTTTTATTATGTTTTTAATTTTTCCATTTTGTGATTTGGACTAAGATGAGGAGTGGAAAAAGTAAAAAAAAAAAAAAAAAAAGATGTTACTCTTTTCTTGATAACATGTCTAATATTCAATTTGACTTTTGTAATATTTGTATTTACGTATGAAAGAGTTGTGATGGTATGCATGTTTTGGCATATGAGTTTTATGCATCTTAAGATTTTAAATGCTTGTTTCTTTTTGGTTTTGTTTTGCATGTAGATTGCCGTTTAGTTTACTTTTGTTTAAACGTTTTGTTTTTCTGTTTATTTTTGGGACCATGTACAATACTGTATAACGTGGGCAAGATCTTGGACCTCATGCTACATTGATATTATATATGAATATAGAAACAAGTTTTCCCTATGGAGAAAGTTTTAAGTTATATATCGCCTGTACACTTTGGGCTGCCTTTTAGATCTAACTGTCCACTGTTTAAGATAACAATGATGATAATGGATAAAACATATTATTGATGAAGAATTATGCTGATAAAATAATAAAGATTCTTAATAAATCTTATTACATTTACAACACATCTTGCTCCTGTTTTTATTGATATTGTGTGGAAATCGAGACAAACTGCAGTTGTAAAGATTTTTTTTCAAAGATTAATAATATATATAATTGACTCAAGTAATAAACATGAAAAATGCTGTTTACAAATTAAAAACCCAACTTCAACATCAATGCAAAACCCCTAGATCAGTGGTTCTCAAATGGTGGTATGGGTACCCCTGGGGGTACGTGAAGGCACTTTAGGGGGTACGTGATAAAAAAAAAGAAGCATTTATTTAAAAAATGTAGTTATAAATAACAGAAATAAAATAGATGGTACACCACTATATCAAACCTATTTTTTCAACCCAAAATGCTTTGCACTGGTGGGGGTACTCGGCTGAAAGCAGTATGTCACAAGGAGTAAATCACTGAAGAAAGGTTGAGAACATTTTTCAGGTGTCACATCCTTATCAAGGTTACTACTCAAGCTGCAGTCCTGGAACACATTAATAACATTTATGGAATAAAGGTGAGCTAGTGTGGCCCGCTAAAGTCTGGAGCATCTCCTGGCTGCAGGTAAGCCAACATGCACAGGAGTAAACGTAAAGCTGCATCTTTATACTTGAAAGTTGGAGCGTAAAGTTCACTTGTTTTTCTTGGGGGAGAGGGGCAGCCAATCCCTCAATGTTGCTTCTTTTGTTTCATCTCTTTTTGCTCGTCATGCGTTGTAGACAAGGCCTCCTCTGTGTTCCTGGGGGCTCCTAGCTGGTCGTCTCCTCCTCCTCCTCCTCCTCCTCCTCCTCCTTAGAAACCACCTCTCTGGCTGTGCTGCATGTGCTCCTGGACCCTTTCCAGCACCTCCTGCATTCTCCTCAGCTACAGAGGGGAGTAAATGAGGTGAGTGGTGATAACTCCTAGAACCGAGCGGATGAAGGAGTGCGTTGGCAAGAGGGACGTACCTCTTCGTCTTTCTCAAATATGATTCTTTCCGAGTTGTGAGGGTCAGCGGGAGCCAGCGACAGAGGACAATCGGCCTCGCTCTGATCTCGATGCTTCTCGCGCAAACTAAAGCCGGAAAAAGAAGAACCAAACATGCATGAGCATCCGACTATTCCTCACAGAAAATATCAGTGTGCAGTGCATGTGCTGCATGGATTTATTGTATTCTCGTTTTATGAGCCTGTATTGTATTTAAAAGGTCCTGTAAACAAACCCATGCTTTAGTGCTGTGATTATTGAAGTAACGCAGCAGTTGTATTAACGTCTGTATCTCAACAACTGACTGTAATCAAATAAAGAAGGGAAAATATAATTATGAATAATAGATATTCTAATTATAAATGTTCTTATCTTATTTCAATTTACAATAAGTTCTGGATTTGATCATTAAAAAAATATTAAAGCTTTTGAAAAATGTTTATCTTTAAATAAAGCACTTCATTTTAGGAAAATGAATATAACTGAGTTGTCCTTGCAGCTTCATTATTTCAGGTGTTCAGTGATGTCACACACAAAAGTCCCAATATTATATTCTTCTCATCTTCAAATAAGAGAAATGTGTGTGCAAGGACTTTATCTGTGGTTATGGAAACCTTGTGTTTCAGCTCGATTCGCCTCTCTGTTAACTTCACTGTTGGGCACTGAGTTAATGTGTTGATAATAATATCGGGCTCTTAGATTCATGTTCTGTGCCTTTATTTCAGATGTGAGTGCTTTGTCTGATAGTGGAGCATCACGATGCTGCTTTTATTCATCACTCTGAACATATGAGACATCCTGGTGTTGAACTTTCCGAGGGAAGAATGAAGATATATGAGGCTCTGATTTCGGTATCTACATTTCTCTTTTGGGAGAACATGTGAAACAACCTTTATGACTCTCATACTATTCCAACTCTTCGGCCTCCTGTGTTTATATCTCACTCAAGCAGCGCAGCAAGATTAAGTAGCATCACGTGATGTGATCTACAACTTATGTTATTACCGTCGCATTGAAAATGCGGAAGGTTATGTTTTGATCGCTGTGTATTTATTTGTATGTTTGTGTGTTTGTGTGTTATTCGCATAACTCAAAAACTATTAAACCCGAATCGCATGAAATTTGGTGGGATGATTGTTTATTATCTGGGGACCATTTGATTAGATTTTGGGATCGATCGGGTCAAAGGTCAAGGTCATGAACAGGTCAAAATCTTCTTTTTACCATAAGGTACATTTTTATCCAATTGGCATGCAATTAATGCCAAAGTGTGGCTGCGGCGAAGGTATGGTTCTAGTTGGTTGATTTGTTTCCTGGACAGCAGAATGGGAAAAGCCGTGGCAGTTAAGATTTAAGTGTTCAGTCAAAATGTAATTTTTGTAAATAAAAGGTAATCGGTGATAGGTCTCAGTCCGTAAACAACGGCCCCCTGGGACTAGACTCGGACTGCGGGTCTGGATTCCTCTCCTTTAAACACCAATGTAAAAGCTAAGTGTGGGGAATAATCTTTAAGGCGTATGTTGCCCACAAATAAGCAACTTCAGAAACAGAGTTTTATTCACTCATCAAAGAATCCCACGGTGGCCCTCTGCACCCTGACTCCACCCACCTGCATTTCTTCTGCTGCACCACCATGTGGGTCATGTTCTGGATGCACTGGGCTCTATAGTTTTCATAGTGCGTCTCCCCCGTCACGTCTTTCAGGTCCTGCATGTGCGTCCTCACCAGCATGTTCCTCAGCAACAGGAAGTCGGAGTGATCCGAGTTCTCCACTGACCATGCAACGACAACGTGAGACGAGATCACACGTCTTTCTTCTTTATCAAATAGAAGAAAAGTCATTAAAAAAAAAAAAATTCTACAAAATCAAGTAGCCACTCAAAATACCACGAAAGTACAAAAGGTCCAAAGACACTGTAAAAATCGACTCAATAGAAATAAATCAGGAAAACATTAGAAAGAATTGAAAACTATGTGTATTACCTTCTACCGCACCCCAGGGATAAACGCGGCCCCTGAACTTGCGACCGTTTCTCTCCACCTGAACATTACTCCCAATGACTGCAAACGGGGCGCTGTCCTGCAGAGAGAATACACAAATCAGCAGCGGTCAGTCTTAACATGGATGAGGCGGCGCTTATTAAACAATGCAAAGATAGGGTCAACAACAAAGAACCTTGAGGATCTGGTCCTGTATTTTGAAGTCATCGTCCTCATCTGAATCACACTCAGGAAACTGGTAGATGTTGATCCCGAACTGATCAATCTCCTCTCGGATCTAGAATACGTGGACACATTGAATTGAAATAGACATAAATACAAATATCTTTAAGGTGTGTGTGTTTAGGGATGTTATACCTTCATTTTCTTTCTGCGGACCTCTGCTTGTGTCAGGCAGTCAGCTTTGGCCACAACAGGAACAATGTTGACTTTGTTATGCAACGCCTTCATACACGCCACATCCAGAGGCCGAAGACTGATGTTTACGAAGAGAAACACAAGTATGTTATTGCACACAAGCAGAACCCGGCCAAAAAGGCATCTACACTACTTTTCGGTGACTTTTAGTGACTTTTAGTTTGGCCTCTTGGGCAGACGTAAAACATGGCGGCGGCGGCGTACCCGTGGCCGAATGGAGAGATGAAGTAGAGGCAGCAGTGGACTCTGTTGTCCTGGATGTTGCTCCTGTTCAACCCGCTCTCATCTCGGAAGTACTGTTCAAACTGCTGGTCGATGTACTCTTCTATTGGATTCCAGCTGATACAGACAAAAAACACGTGAGTAAAACAACAGCTCTATCATAGCCTTCACAGCGCTAATTGATCGACGTTTCATCCTTCTGATCGTTCCCCCACTGGATCAAAGATGTCATGTATTTTCGGCAGTGGCGGGCCGTGCATTTTCTACCTAGGCCTTCAATGCCGTCTTACTACAGCTGAATATGGTACACATCCTGGGTACCATATTCTAGTCCCCAGGACTCGCCTTCAATGCCGTCTTACTACAGCTGAACAACCTAATGTAAGATTAGTTCACCGTGTAGTTTAGCTCCCCCCTCCCCCACCCAGTGCTTGAGCATGCTCTATACACCTTCCCAGTCTACGAGATCCCAGGGTACTCATCCTGGGGCCCATGTTCTGGTCCCCAGGACTCTCCCAGGTCCTCAAGTAGACTTGAGACCAGTGCTTGAGCCTGCTCCACTCCCCCCAGTCTACGAGATCCCAGGGTACTCATCCTGGGGCCCATGTTCTGGTCCCCAGGACTCTCCCAGGTCCTCAAGTAGACCTCAGAATAGCGCTTGGGTTTGCCCTATTTATACTCCCTGGTTCAGTGCTCCGTGATGTCACTAGTGACGTTGCGTTGTGAGAGCCAATCAGCGCTGAGCTGCTCCGCTGTGAGAGCCAATCAGCGCTGAGCTGCTCCGCTGTTGGATCTGATTGGCTGCTGCTGCTCTCGTGGCGCTGGATGCGGAAGTCATTCAAAGCGGGGCGCTAGATGTTCCGACGTGTGTGGCATTTCCACAAGAAGTATAACTTAGAGAAATTGGTTAATTATTCCGTGACGGATGGCGGAAAATAACGGAGATAAGCCACGCCCTCTCACCGACGAGTATGACAAGGGCTATTAAATTCACGTGAGTATAATTATATCCTCGACCAAATCGATATATTCTCCTCCTTCCGCCATTGTGGGTTGAAAAAACAGTTTAGTTGTACGCGAATTGATCCGTCAAATTCAGTTTCTTGGTTCTGAGGTTCTGCATATACCTGCCCAGAGGACCCGCCTCTCAATATTGGTAATCCAATCAAAAGACGTGCACACACTCCGCCTGCTATCTGGCTCCTGTGCTGGTTCCGGGGCCAGCGAGCAGGCCTACAGGAGCCAACTCTAAAGCTGATTGGTTGACACTAAATGTTCATTTCCATTCACTTTAAGCTACCAGCGCCCGCAATGTTGATTCTGCAGGCCTGAAGGCAGATGTTAGACCCCTGGCAACACATGATGGCTGAATGTGATTGGACAAAAGACCAGCCCTCCAAATCTCAACCTGGGGCTGGCAGCAGTGCAACCAAGACGAAAGCTATGAAATTAAGAGAATTGAATACATATTTGTGGGGAAATAATATTTAAAACAAAATTACATTCTGATGATGTTTAGGCCAGCAGAGAAGTCCTTGCTGGCCCTGACAGCCCACCACTGATTTCCGGACACTTTAAAAAATCGAATACACCCTCAGAGTGTCCTCCCATGCCTTTAGTAAAGTATGGAGACCTTTTCTAGAATACTACGACTCCTTACAAGAATCTCTCGACATAGACTAAGGTGGATCCGCTCCAGAGCAACAATGAGCAACTCCCCCTCCCCCCCCCCCTCCTTCCTCTCCCCTCCCCTTGTTGTTGTTTTTTTTCTTAATTTTTGTCCTTTAGCCATTACTCATTCTCTTTTTTACATGCAACTTCTCACTTTGTTAATTTTCATTTCCAAATTGCTTTACATTGCCTAATGGAATTATGGAATTATTTGACTCTGTTTACATTTTTGTCTCCTGCTGAATGTACCTGAAATTACCTGAATGTATTGTATAAGTTCCGTAGCCTGTAACCCTACAACTGGTGGGTGGGTGGGTGGGTGGGTGGGGTCGGGAATGAGGTTCTAAATTTCAATCTGTAATTGCCCTGAGACATGTGTGAATCCTCTTCCCTGGTGGGATAACAACTGTGAAAATCAATAAAACATGTTAAAAAACAAAAAACAACAACAGTTCTAACGTTCATCACTGTGCAACAGAACCGCAGCGCCACCAAACCAGTGTCACGTCTGAGTCAAGCCAGTTGGAGGAGAACATGTGGATGACCTCACCTCTCTGTGTTGTCAACGGCGTCTCCGAAGCCCGGCGTGTCGATGACTGTGAGCCTCACTCTGATCCCTTTCTCTTCGATGCTTATGGTGTGTTTGATGGTGTTGACCGTTTGATCAATCCGTTCTGCAGAAACATAGAAACAGGTAAAGTAACTAAATATACACGGGAAACAAGTTAACAGTGTGGGCAAACATGTAAAACAGGGGTGATCGCGATTGACGTATTGAGCACCACTGATGTACAAGAACGTATGCACACCTCAGGGTTCAAATATGGAGGATTCAAAATTACTTAGGGATAAATAAATAAATAACTAAAGGCATGAATAAATATAGGAATAAATAAATACATGCTTAAATAAATGTATAAATAAATGCTTAAATAAATGTATAAATAAATACAGGAATGCATGAATATAAGTTATAAATCAACAGGATATCATTAAATAAATATATTTCTACATTTCTGTATTTCTTCATTTATTTATTTCTCTATTTATGTGTCCACATGTATTTCTTCATGTATTTATGTGTGACATTTACGTGTCCGTATATTCAAGTGAGCTGGGGCGGTCCGAACCTCTGTCTATTTATTTATACATTTATTTATTTATTCATACATTTATTTAAGCATTTATACATTTATTTAAACATTTATTTAAGCATTTATTTATTTATTCCTATATTTATTCATGCATTTATTTATACTTAAGTCATTTTGAGTCCTCCATATTCAGAGAGGAGTGACAACAAAAAAGAGAGCTAACAGTCATTTCTTACACAGAGCATTGATTGCATAGTCCGGTGTCACTTGTTTTACCACCACATATCATGAGCCTCACATGAATAAATAATATAACTGATCTCACCTTGTGCATTGGGAACCTTCCTGTCCTTGTAGAGGTCGGTGAGGAATAGACTGTTGATTAGTGTGGATTTACCGAGGCCAGACTCCCCTACAGAGAGAAAGAGACCGCCCGACCTCTTGAAGTAGCATGAATACAATATCACACCCAAGTGTGCAATGTCTGTATCTCTCTCAATAATCTACTAAAAGTAGAAAGAAAACATAAAAATAGAGGGTATCTCTTCACACATAAAACCAGATCACACACTGACGAAGCCGCTTTAAATCACGGTTGAGAAATGTAGAAGTCAGAGCCGGTGTGTGTATAATCGACACTGATGAGTACACGTCTGAGTATTGTATCAGTTAGTTGACATGTGTGCTGACGTTATGCACAGATTGTAAAGCCCTCTAAAGATCATTTATAATCTGTGGCTGTACAAAATAAACTGAATCAAATTGAATTTGTAGTGTTTTTTAGATGTATGCTATACAATGCCAATTATAGGGGAGATGCGACAGTCTTTCATGATAACATTAAAGTGTCCAGTGAGCAGACATAGGGACGGACTCACCTGCCACCAGAAGCGTGAACGTGAAACCTTTCTTCATCGTCTTTCTGTGAACCTGGTTGGGCAAAGTGGCAAAACCCACATACTCTCTGTCCGGATCCTAAAGATTGAAAACACAAACATAACATGTATGTCATTAAGCGTCTTTGTGTATTTAGAAAAGCACTATATAAGTTTGAATTGTTATTATTATTATTATTATTATTATTATTGTTATTATTATTATTATTATTATTATGCATATTGTTTATAAGTAAGGGTGTACTTGGAGTGACTACTAATGCTACTTTACGTTATAGTCATGGTAACACGTGGTAGGTTCAGATTTAAATAAATGTACTAACACTCACTAATTGATTGGCTGATTTATCCAAAAATCTGCTAAATTCACTCTCTCCACAAAGAACAATTCAAAACCACCCAAAACAATTATTAATCGATTAAAGCAAGCTTAGCCGATTAAGACCAAAACAACCGATTAACCCATTAAAAGTGGGCAGCCATATTTAAAACAGAATTTATTTTTACTTCTGGGCTTTTTGTGACGCACCTCTGTAGATTCGTAGGAGTCAAAGCGTCCCCAGGGGCTGTGTGGACGTGATGCGGGGACGAGTGGACAATCCATCGAGTCTTGAGGGATGAGCGGCCTCCTCAGCGCCAAGGGCTTAAGATCTGTGTTTGTTCCCAAGCGACTTGGCCTATGGGGCGCTGTCGGAGAGCCAGGGGGGTCACACAGCACGGCACGGGGCAGGGCGGGGGTCCCGGGGAGGCCGTTGGCTGCTGTCCCAGGTCTCTCTGCCTCCCGGTGGACTGGTCCCTGATGGTCTGGTTTCGGATGCCGGTCACCAGGCTGAGAGACGGTAGGCGAACCTCTCACGGCGGAAGGGAACCGAGTATCCTCCTGGTCCTCAGTAGGCGGACTGGGCAACTGAGACAGTGGGCACATTATGGAGGTTTGTGTACGATCAAAAGTCTAAAAAAATACAGCTTGCTTTGAATCAAAACTAAAAGGAGAGTGATTTATTTCTTGGAAATCCTTTTCCCCTTAAATTTTATATACTAATCTTTAATCCATGTATGCATCTTTTATATCACACACTGACGCTACACACATGGCTGGGGGAACAGTCCTCTCCTGTTCCCTGAATACAGCTTAATGAGTCTTCTGGGGCTTCCCTTTCTTCACTGATTAGTCCAGACTTGTGATCCCATTATACCATTAGGCCTCCCTCCATCTGTCCATAGGGTCAAACTGGAAATACTGACTCAACTGAAGTCATATTTTGTTTAAAGAATTTTCAAGGTCCATCTTATAGTGTGGAGCTTATAGCTAGAGGCAGTGCCACCGCTCCCATAACACACACTACGCACTTTACATAGGGCACCAAGTCCTGAGGGGGCACCACAAAATAGGCAACTAAAAAAAATCATCATAGTTATAAGAATTATAACGCCTATATTATTTCAGTATGAAATATTAGACACCTTTTAGACATGTATATCATAAAACAGCCAGAACAAGAGATTCAATTGTTCAAAACAAGTTAAGACCCCCCCCCACCACACACACACACACTCGCCGTGGGTGCCCTTTCCTATCTCAGGGGGGGCATCATGAAGGAATTATGCTTCGGACACCAATATGGCTAGCAGCGGCACTGGCTAGGGGATACACATGTTGTACTGCTCTGGTTACCTCTCAGGTGAAATCCCCACAGAGCAACTCTACTCTCTATGAGCAGTCACACACAGCCCACACCTGCTGTAGAGGAGGCTCACGTGGTCCTGTTGAGGCCCAGAGAGCAGAACCCAACACAGCTGCTGGCCTGATCAGGGTTCGTCTGACGGTCCCTCTATCTGTCAGCTCTCATTACCCACAAAGCTTTGCAGCAGGCTTAACCCAGCTCCTAATGCTGTGGCAGGCTGGGCAGTTGTAGATTTAACTCTTAAACACACACATATACACACACACACACACACACACACACACACACACACACACACAAGAACACACACACAAGCTACACACACTACCATTAAAGACTATTCTACAAACGTGTCCTACCTCCTTTTCTGAGAAAGTTGCATCTTTTTTGAGCAGAGGATAGAATATACAAAAGGGAAAACATTTAATGTTTGCAAAAGAGACAATACAAATGCAAAGAGACTTGTATACACTGAATAATGAGGAGAACATTTGGGCTTTTGGCACGAGTGAAATAAATAAGCAATTTGGTGACAACCCTCTGTTAACAATGCACACACTTTAAACTCATGGAACATAACACTAAGTGGTTTGTAACAACATTTCCTCCCATAGTGTATAATACACACACCTGATGCAAACTCAATGATGCACTATACTTATTACTACACTTGATTAAAGAGCAAAATCAAAATATATAATAATAAAAACAGTTGTAAACGCTAAAAAACACCTAAACAAATTGTCTCTGGCTGCTGTTGTGATTCTTTGATTAGCTGACTAATTAATATTGCAGAAACCATCGGTTACAATACATTGGTGCTGCAAGCTGCGCGTTACAGAGGAAGTCACCTTTACTGCTGCTGCTGCTGTGGAACCTGACCGGAGAGGAGAAGTGCTGCATGCTGCGGCTCCAACCGAGCAGAGGAAGGAAGTTGTGAGTGATGCCAAAAGACCAAACTATAGAAACAAACTACAGAAGGACTAAGACAATGTGATGAGGCATCTGGTGCCCGCGGACTCATGCACAGACTAATCTCCGGGTGCAGTCCGCTGTGACGTTGTTTATTAAGTACCAGAGCAGGGACTCAGCGCCGTGATAAGACCAGCAACAACAACAACAACAACAACAACAACAACAACAGCAGCAGAGGCTACGGACTATTACTGACAATAGTCTTAATAATAATATTAACACTATTAATATGTATAACAGCAGCTAGCTACTATTAGTGACAATAGTCATAATAATAGTTATAATAATTAGAATTATAATTATATATAATGTACAGCAGTAAATTGTTCCAAAGGTGATCCAATGATAATGGTACTCTTTATTAAGTTACAATTACACATGTATATGTTGCTCAGTACGTTAAATGTGGGCAGAAACATTTCAACAGAAAATACAAAATGCATTTTCTTAAATCCTTGATGCCTGCGGTGAAGCTGGAAGTATAAAGTGCCATGTGTTTCACAGCTTTGGGACAACGTTGACACCGGAGCCCAACCAATACATTGGTCAACCAACCTTTACTAGCATCATAATCACTGTTAGCTGATAAGTAAAGATAAACTGTCAAAGGAAAATGAAAAAGATATGACGGATCATTTAAACAGTGTTGCCATTATGCAGTCTGTCCACCAGAGCGCACTGCCAAACATGTTTTAAGAATCCTTATAAAAAATTCTACTTCCTGTTGTGTCTTATGTGCTTATGCTTATGAATACCAGCCAATGTACTGCAGTCAAATTAATATTGAAATCTGAAATGCCAATATGGGTATCAACTTAATCCAGTGTTGGTCGGCTCTTGTTGAATCATCATGAGCCCTGGTCCACAGAGCAATATGAGGTGAATGTAATATGCTCAGCAGTTTTCATTCAGCAGCATACACATATGAACTGCTCTCCTTAGCTTTCCCAGTGTTATCCCTCCAAAAGTTCTCCATCCGTTAATCCTCCACACACCTTTTTATGAAACCTTCACTTCTCTCCCATTTGTTTGAAAAGGCACAAATGTCTTTAAAAAAAAAGTATTTTCTCCCTCAGAAATGAGCTGCGCAGTCAAAGAAACGAGTTGTCCTCTGTGGATCGGTCCCACAGCACTCTGCATGTCCTCCGTTGGCGGTTGGAACGGCCCAGCAGCGAGTGGTTGACCTGCAGCGGGGGTACGGGCTCGTCCTCGGCCCTCGGTTGTCCTGAGGGGTTACTGCACACGGCGGTCTCAGACCCATCCTCACCGCGGTCTCTGCTCGTCGACCTGTAGCACGTCTCTCCATGTGCGTGTCGCTCCCCCTCAGAATGGCTTTCAGGTGTGGTGTTTTGGCTTTGGCTCTGACCGAGGTGGTTAGACTCTATTTGGGGATTCGCATCGTCCGGATGTTGCATGAGGTCTGAGCTCTGTCTCTGTGGCGGCGAGCGGGGGGGTTGTTCGTGAGAGGTCCCATCCTGGTCGCGAGAGTGGTTGTGAAGGCTGTTTTTCAGCCAGAAGGCTCTGCGGTGCTGCTCCAACTCAGAGAGCAGAGGCAGGCCGATGTCCAGATGCATCAGCAGGTTATCGAGCCACTCCTCCAGCTTCGAAAAGGAAGGACTGACAGACAAAGAGTTGTGGCGATTAGAGGTTATAGAGCTGTCCATGCTTTACGGCAGCAATGCATTTATTTAATATTTATTGGACTGTTTGTGTACAGTATATGAACTCCTATACATTGGGAAAGTAACCTCAGTACTTCCTGACTGTATGTAGAGGTAACGGATACAAAAAATACTTTCTTTTGCAATTTCCTTTCCAACATTAGACTACCAACCACAGCATTGCTGCTCTAATGAAGTGCCTATCGTCTAGTTTTAAGTAGTGTTAGCGTGGTTGTGGTGTTCACTGAAGCTAAACTGAAATGTACATTGTGTTGAATGTGTGCAGTCGTACCGTTTATCGGCGTCCATGTCGCAGCAGAGGACAGCCAGGGGCAGGAAGGCCGGGGGGCACCGGGGGGGGTGGAACTGCTGCAGGAACCCGGCGATATTCAGCCCAAAGTCATTGGACCGGGGAAGGTAGTCCGGGTCAGCGTTCACTCGACCTATAATCTTCAGAGAGACCGAGATAGATGCGAACTTTGCTTTAAAATTGATAAGATGCTTGATAACGAAATAAAATAATGAATAATATAAGACTGGGCAATACATTGATATTTTAACTAGATAGCGTCTTAGATCATGGATGTCATATAAATTATAGTACCCATAGTCAGAATATCAACATTATTGAAGATCACTTCTCAAATATCATGTTTTGTAAATATTTTTGCGAAAGCCCCAATAGTCCAATCTTCAATATTGTTGCAATAGCGATAGAGAAAAGTTTGGTAAAGAAATTAATCATGACATTTGATTTTATCCATATCACCCCGCCCAAGGATGATATAGGTTTGTTTGTTTTGACATTTCTAGAACATTATAATTCAGGAATTCCTCAGATTCTTCAACACCTCTTTGAGGAATATTCATCTTTTCCCAGATGTTCTTACCTCACATATCATGATCCCAAAGGAGAAGACGTCTACGCGTTCGTCGTAGCTTTTCCCTGAGAGGGGCAGAGGAAAGATTTGAAAACGTGAGCCGCATCTTTAGTGGCCCATGGTGGAGATGTAGAGATCACGTCTTCAGCGTATTCATGAAACCTGCAACTAGACCTCAGAATAAGTTCAGGTCTCACACCTTATTTGCATATTTTGCTATATTGCAGCACATTTGGCATCAAGGGGCAGGTTGAGGTGAGTCAGTACCGTTTCCAAATGTCACTTAGAGTATAGTATGTATTCTATACATTTTTTAAGTCATCATCGTGTACATTAAAACAACATTTTTGTTTTAATTGTCATATTTGGAAAGTAACATTTTGCAACATTTACTGTAGGAAGTAAATCGTACTTCTACGCTGTGAGGTCTCACATGAATCCAAAGTCCTTCACTCATAATCAAAAGTATTGTACCTGTGCCATTTGCCATTTTTTTTAGCTTTGATAAATAAGGTTATAATTTGTGTTTCCTTTATTATAGCATTAAACAGATGTAGTCCGTGTCACGGCTACGCCACGGGTAGCGAGGTGCAGAAGCTCATGCGCAGAGAAATCAAAACTTAAATAACAAAAGACACTCTTTAAAGCCCCACTATGTAACTTTTCCACCTTAAAATAACAGCTACATGGCTTATAATATGGTGATTTGCGCCTCCGCCACTGCCATCAGGGGTCTGTGGCCAGAAAACTGCTGAATGTAAGATGTTGGGAGCCGCCCGGTACTTCCGGCGGAAGTACTTAAACTTGCTGTCTGGCACTGATTACGCAACGTCTTATAGTGCCAGTCCACGCTCGCAGGTGACTTTTCATTTGCTCCGCTACGCGACTCGTAGAGACAGAGTGACATGCTGCTGTGGAGAACACCGGGCCGGGTCTGATGGAGACGAGCACGTCTCGATCAGCTGTTCACTCATGAGCCGGAAAAGCCATATATGGCTAGAAAGCCAGACGTTAAATACCTGAAGGGGGCGCTACAGGGGAAAAGTTACATAGTGTCACTTTAATGAGGCAAAAACAGGTTATAACAAAAACAACAAAGTCAGAAAAGGGGCAGGCAGGCAGGATCAGGGTAACACAGGAAAGACAGGATGACGGGAAAAAGACACGACCATAGACAACAATCCGACAGGAGACATGGGAAAGACTGACACAATATATAGGGGGGGAAACAGGTGTACGACATCAGACACTAACAAGACAAGAGTGGCTGAGGGCAGGTGCAGGGAATTAAACAATCAAGGAGACAGGAGAGACAGAGAAGACACAGTAGACAGCGAGGAGACAGAGTACACATAGAACAGACCCTTACAGTCCGGGTCCTTCAGGCTACCAAAGGTGTTAGAATTAGTGACATCATACTGGGATCTCTTTACTTTCACTGCAAACAAAAGCCTCTATCCAATCCTTCAGGTTGCGAGGTAACGGATAGACCCTCACCGTGGATCATCTCCGGGGCCATCCAGTAGGGGCTTCCCACCACGGTGTAGCGCTTCCTCCGGTCGGGCCTGCGGAGCTCTGACAGCGTCCCCTTCCCCCGCCGCTCCATTGAGGACGTCCCGGATGGATTCCTCTCCTTTTTGACCAGCCTGGCGAGTCCAAAATCTGCCACCACGACAGACTGGTTCTAAACAAGGAGGGAGGCGGACAGAGATTTGTGCCGCCTTGAAATCAATTATTTATGCAACAATAAAAACATTAAGTTAAAACCATACAGTAAGAAGAGTTTGGTCCTTTTGGTTTTACATTTTATAATTTGAAACATAATGAAATACACAGTATTTTAGCTTAGTAGCTTTAACTGGGAGGTGGTCTTGTTTTAATGAGATTAAAATCAATCATCCAAATAATCAAAACAACTTTAACAAAAGCTACATATAAGTTTTGAATATAAGAAATATATAGAACTATTGAAAATAACCCCAAATCTTTTTTTCCCAAGTTACATAATTACTTTCCAGCTAGATGACCTGTTTTGGGGATTTTTAAAAACACAGATTTGGTAAACTTGGAACAAATTTAACATTTATAAACTTGGATTTAAATCCAAAAAGAAGTTGGCTTTCAAAAGCTAACGCAAGTTTAGTTTGTTCACAGTATACAATTTAATGAAATGTAATGAAGCAATTAACATATGGATGTAGCGCCTCAACGTTTATAATGGCTTTGTGTATCTTTCAGTGAAGGAACGTGATGTGTGTGATGGAAACACTCGTTTACCTCTCTGACCAGGCAGTTGTGTGAATTCAGATCTCGATGGATGACATTCATGGAGTGTAGATAGGCCTTAGAAGGAGAGACGTTATACACGTTAGGGAAAGTTGGTATTAGACTAAGGGATGGTTTGGGATATGGACCATGAGAGACTCACCATCCCAGCTGCAATGTCCTTGGCATAACCCACTCTGGTACTCCAGGGGAAATCCTCATCCTACAATGAACAGAGCGGTCAACATGCTGTGTCCGTGGACTCTGGCAGTCCTCACAGCTTTAACGTACCATTTTTATGATGGTCTCTCGGAGAGTTCCTCCCTGAATGTACTCAGAGACAAAGTTGATCCGTTTGTCTTTATAAAACAGTCCAATGAACTTGAGGACATTGGGATGCTCCATACAGCGCATCACCTTCACCTGTACACGTTGAGAGGGAGAGCGTTGAAACAAATGCTTCATGCAACCATAGCAGCATGGACATAGCTCACAGATAAGATAGTGACCGAGGTCGGGTTCAAACTGGGTTTGGAGAAAAAACCCCAGCTTTCGTACCAACTTCAAACCTAAAGTGGGCTCCCGGGAGGATAGCACTTATCTTCCTTAAGGTAGACCCGTTTAGTTTAGTTTATTAACTGGATCCCTGTTAGCTGACGCCTTAGCGGACGCTAATCTTCCTCGTCCACAGAAAGTATGTGATACATACAAACATGCAAAACATGACGTGAAGCAAACATTGAAAATGGTACAAACAGAATTATAAAATAATAAAGGATTAGGATGTATATTGTGCAGTACATCAGTAATTTATACAAAGAAAGATCAAATGGCTACAAAAGGGATGGAAAATGTCAAGGAGTTAATATCACCTGTTACATCTTTTGTTGTTTCCTAAACAAAAATGAGCACGAGCAATGCATATGTTAACTTCCTGCACTAATGACCTCTAACTTACCTCCTTCATGAAAGTCTTCTGGGTCTCTTCGTCAAAACGTATCAACTCTTTCATCACCATCACCTCCCCTGTCTGCTGATGCGTTACCTTGACAACAACAGGTCGATCACAATGCCGATTAACATCAATCTTACCAAAAAACTGACCACTAGGCGTCGAGTCGTTATAATTTTAGTGAAGAAAGGGAAAAGTGACTGCGGTACCTTGACCGCCTGTCCAAAGAAGCCTTTGCCGAGCACTTCTCCGTGGATGAGGTCCGACGGTCTGAAGATGCGATGGGTCCGCTCTCCGGCATCCACACGAAGAGACTCTGAGCGCACCATGTCCCTCCTCTGAGATAAAGGCGACAGCGCCCCGGCGGACCGAGGACACTTGTCGATACTACAGCTGCGCCTGAGAAAGAAAGGAAAGACTCAGACAGAGAAAGAGAAGAGTGATAAATTAGCGTTAGCCGAGAGTCGGCGCTTACAGAATATGTCTGGATCGCATTCCCATGTTCTCCTGGTGCTGAGGAGGGGAGAGGCTCAATCTGATGGGTGCATCCGTCTCATCCACTGGACTGGGCTCTTCCTCCAGACTTGGGAGTTTGTGGGTTGAAGAAAGTTTCTCCCGGGCACAGGGGTCACGACAGCTGACGTCGTTCTGAGGGTTGTTTGAGCCGAGGAGGTCATCGGGAGACTGCGGGTTGTGTTCAATGGTCAGCTGCAGCGGTCGGCTTGTGTCCTGGATCACATAGTTTATCTAGAGAAAAGAATATTGCGATAACCTTTAGTGGCGTGGTTGTTTTTTCCCGTCTTATTTGTTACGTTTTATTTTTTTGTGGATGCCAGGAAGTGGAACTGCTTCTCATTAGTGAGGGTATCGTGGCTCGGTGAGGCCTACCTTGTCCGGAGGTATGTTGAGGACAGGGATGCCGTTGACCTCTAGTACCCGGTCACCATTGTGGACAGAGGACAGCAGGTCAGGGCCGAGGGCAGCTGTGTCCAACCTGAGAGAGACAATGAGTCAACGGGTGCAGGACAGGTGGGTTTTAGTTTAGTTTAGTTTATTAAGGATCCCCATTAGTCTACACCATAGTGGAGACTATTCTTCCTAGGGTCCAGGCAAAAAACATTACAATACAATACAAATACATAAAATGCAGTACAGCATAATACATTTTCACAAAAACACTTAGACTTAGAAAACAACATTTACATTAAAAGTAAAACAATGTACCTAAATACCTTAAATACCTAAAATAATAACCTAATCTAGTATAATTTCCTTTCTAATTATTGCTGCCTTAAGTTGGGGTGAGACACAACAGGACAAGCGCCAACTAAAGACACAGTTCACTCTGGGGCGTGGCTTGAGACTCAGAGACTCACCCGGTCAGAGTGACAAGAGGGCCTTTCTCTTGGCTGAGGTCAGTGGTGAAAGTCAAGGCCCGTCGGGCACCTGCATGGGGAGGGAGAGACACCAGCGCCACCATGTGGGGACTCTTGGTGAGTAGAGAAGCTGACCCCACAGATGACACTACACCCTGACTGAAACAATGGCCACTGCAGAATGGACACACCAAGAGACGGAATAAAGGACAATCATCAGAATCATACATCTTTGCACAGTTCACACATTTGTCAGCTTTTCAAATGGAGAAAAATCAGCTTCAAACTTGCTTCATTTCTTTCTTTTCAAACTCACCAGTAGAGCTTTGTGCGCTCGACGAGCGTGTAGGTGTCCCCGTCTCCAATGAACACTTCACAGCTCACACAGGTGAAGCATTCCGGGTGGTATTTCTGCTCTCCAGCGCCCTGTTCAGGCGGAGTGGTCAAAGTGAAATGCAGAAGCCGACGTCATAATATTGTTGTGTACAGAAGATGATGTTGAGTGGGGTAAAGGGACCAAATGCAGAGTTATTCCTGTGCATTCTTGCACCAGGGCATTGTGGTGTCAGGATGTTTTCAGAGGATATCCTCCGGTGGAGAAAGAAAAAATAAGCATTTACTTTCATACCAGGAAGAAACCGTGAGGCAGGAATGCTTTGAACGTCTGAATAGTTGACGTATCATGCTGAGATTGTATTGTTACAGAGATTATTGCCCTATTCCTAACTGTTACATTAAAGACATGTGTGGACACGTCTCAGTTGGAACAAACGGTGGCTTTGAATGATCAATCTTACAGCTATTGTTAAACTAGCCCACCAACTATCAATCTATTTTTTATTTGAAGAGTAGAACATTTTTTGGAGCGAGTAAGCAGAAAAACAGACGTGCTCAGGTGCTTCGGCTTGGGACGCCTGGTTTGGTCTTTAACTGCAATGTTGGGACTAATTATAATTAAATGTTGGTAAGCATCCCCAAAATAGGAGAGTACTGTTCGCAAATCAGTTTTTCCTCCTACGTCGTCTAGAAGTGCATTAACAATGGGTCGGCTTCTTCATAACTAAGGGTGGGTCAAATGTAGAAAAGAATTATCCCACGGGAATCAATAAAAGTTTACATTTCTTTCTTGCTAAAGAAAGACAGGCAATATTTTTTACTGTTTTTGATTATGTTTTGATTATCTAGCATATTGATGAATATGAATATATATGAATTGAACCCCTAATTTGAGTTATTTTCCGTGATTTGCCTTTTTGGACTTCAGATGAAAAATAGCCTCTTGCCTAACTCTGGCACATTTACAGAAATATTGTTATTAATGTGCAATGTCCCTTATTAATTAAAGCGACACTATGTAACTTTTCCCCTGTAGCGCCCCCTTCAGGTATTTAACGTTTACTTCAGTGTCGTAAACTTCTTGCTCTCGAGCCATATATGGCTCTTCCGGCTGGTGAGTTCACAGCTGCGCGCTTCGATCAGCGGCAGTGAGCCTCGTTCAGCCGCGGCGGTGTTCTCCACAGCAACATGTCACTCCGTCTCTAAGCGTCGCGTAGCGGAGCAAATAAAAAGTCAGCTGCGAGCGTGGACTGGCACTATATGACTTTGCGAAATCACTGCCAGAAAGCAGGTTGAAGTACTTCCGCCCGGTCCAAACCGGAAGTACCGGGCCGGTCCCAACATCTTACATTCAGCAGTTTTCTGGCCACAGACCCCCGATGGCAGTGGCGGAGGCGCAAATCAACATATTAAAAGTCATTGTAGCGGCACAATTTTTTTCAAGCTGTTATTTTAAGGTGGAAAAGTTACATAGTGGGGCTTTAAACAGATGGGGAAACATATTTTTTTGTATTTATTGTGTTACCATAATCAGTCCTGTGGTGATGGTGTCTCTGCAGCCGTGGCAGTGCTCTCCATAGCGGGCCCAGTAGTGCTTCTTACAATACAGCTGTCCCTCTCTTTCATAGTACCAGTGAGACAGGATGCAGCCACATTCACAACAACTAGAGACAGGAGGGAAGCAGGGAGGTGAGAGAGAGAGAGAGAGAGAGAGAGAGAGAGAGAGAGAGGGATGTGGAAACAAGAGAAAATGGAGATTCAGATTGGATGTAAGATGATAGGTACTTCAGAGGTGTGTAAGAGCGAAGTAACCTGAGCCTCATCAGTGACAGAAGTAGAACACATGAGACTTGAAAGTCGCCCTCTGAGATGGATTCACAGCGCCCGGGACAACCCTTTCAGGCTGGTGGGACCATACGTTACTGTCTTCAGTGGACTCTATTTATTTGACAGTTGTGTTCAATGTCACTGATGCGCGTCTCCTTTCCTCTCTCGACTTGACCCTCTGCTTGTGGTTGAAATTGCGTTAAACTTATTCACGATACAGTGCCTTGCAGAAGTTTGCAGCTCACTTTGTTTTTTCTTCTTGGAAAATTAAAGAATAAATAAATAGCCATAGAGCTGGGCTTCGTACCAAAAGGTATGTGAGAGACTTCAATTGTGTTTCTTCTTCTTCTTCTTCTTCTTCTTCTTCTTCTTCTTCTTCTTCTTCTTCTTCTTCTTCTTCTTCTTCTTCTTCTTCTTCTTCTTCGTCTTCTTCGTCTTCTTCTTCTTCTTCTTCTTCATCTTCTTCTTCTGCCACTCTCTATAAAGCTCAGCTCCGTGGAGATTACAGCGTAGGCAGGTTGGTTGTGGTGCCATATTCTTTCCATTTGGTAATAACAGATGTATAGGTGCACCTTTTAAATGATCTGTCACATGTCTTTATTTAAATTACGTGTTTTAAGGTGATTGCTAACACTAACCTTATGTTGTGGCTTTATATTAAAGATAAATACATAAACCCGCACAGCTTTCACTTTTACATTTTATAATTTCTTTAAACTAACTTCATTCATTTTTTTCACATCACTTCACCAATGTTGACTATTGTGTTTCCATTCATGATATAACATTTAGATGAAAAACCACAGGAGAAAACCGCCATGGGGATGAACAGTTTGGTGACGGAGCGCCTTCAGCCAAATGCCAAACTATCACTGCGCCTCACAAAAGGACGACTCATGCAGGGCCTGTGGTCCGTCACATGTCTTCACTCCAGAGGCACTCCCACTCAACGATTACAAAATACAGCTAAACAAAGAGAAAACAACACAGCAGTTTTTAACACGCTCCTTTTGCTTCAATGCAGCACAGCATGTTCATTCCTTTAAAAACTGAAAACAGAAACTCCCAGTGGCATCCTGGCCTTGAACTGAATGATGAATAATACCCAAAAACCTGCTTCCTTATCGCTTCAATGCAACAGCCTCGGTGGGAAGTGGCTTCCTGGGCAGAGTCCCGCCCCATGTTTCCTCTCTCCCAACCTCAACTGTAAATGTCATGCGGACCCGATAGCAGAGAAAGAAAAAGTTGTCTTTCCTCTCTAATAAAGTAGTTGGAGAGTTTCTTGTTATGTACAGTGACAATGTTTCACTGCAAACAACTATAGAAATTGTATTTATGTATTTAAAGTGGTAAAAAGCATGGCCCCATCTACACATACTACTGCTGCTTCAGTGTCACTAGTGTTAATCTTCTCTTTCTTCTCACAGTATTTACAAACTTCGTTAGAGATGGCAAATACTTCATTCAACTGGCAATAGGGGCGCTTTTCATTTACTTGATATTGACCTTTGTCGTCTCTGCTGCAGCTCGTTTCCAGTAGAACTTGAGTAACGTCACTGTCACTCACAGGAGTTTCTACTCAGCGCCCTATGGGAAGTACAGTTATGAACCATAATCAATGAGGAAATAATCAACCAATACAGTAAAAGCGCCGGGCAGCTGCAGGTTTTTTTTAGACACTTTGTCTTTGTTGTTCTTCAGCTGGCAGCGGATGTGGAGCCTCTGGGCTTCACATCTGCCGTTTCCACCCTGACGTCTGCTCGTGAGAAAGCTCTGTCACTTATCCTCTCCCCCTGTTTCCTACATCTCCTCACATTACTCTTTTTGACAGTATCGCCCTCACCTGTCTTGTCCCGTGTCACGCTTATTATATTTAGCCATTCATAAATCACCTGAGATATGTTCCTGTGTCACTAAGAGTGGCAGCACCTGGTGTTCATAGAACTAACATGTTGTGACGTCGGGACGTCAGATCTGACGACGTGTTTCCTCCATTTTTGGATTTCCTTTAAAACACTGGAGATATTTAAAGTGTTTTGGTGTTACAGTCATATTGTCTCAATGGTGGTATGAGATAACATAAGATATTCATTTATTAGTGGGAACATTTCAGGATCACAGCAGTGTGTGCACATTAGAGCATTAATTAAAAAACAATAACAATACTAAATACTATATACTAAAATACTAAATATAGAGAGGAAACAAAATATATACACAAAGCAGTGACCAAAGTGAATTTCCAGCAGGTTAAAATGTCCAGAAAAACACAAGTGTGCAGTATTATGTGTGTATTGTTTGATAGAGACCTGAGGAGGAGCAGCTGTTGATGGAGTAGAGCAAACAGGGATCCACACAAATATATATATTTTTTTGTAAAGTTATGTATTGTCCTGTAGACTGCTTGAATACCATAATAATAATGTTGCCTGGTATTGTTTTGTTTTCATTACTCAGAGCTGCTGTGAAAGTACCCGGCAGCTTCCTCGTGCGTCTGTCCGTCACAGTTGTTTTTGAGGAAGTATCGCAGATGTTAAACTCCAATGTGCTGAGATATTCAGACTTTTTCTTTTGGCTCACCCTCTTTCCTCTTCTCTCACAAACACATGGCAAATCGATGACAGTGCCTCTTACCGTCCTTTCATTCCTCTCCGAAACCGTTGGTCCCGTCGTGACATCCCGCCCTGTGGGTGAGCGACTCTCCTCTCAGAAGCGATCCACCCAGTGAGGAAAGGAGCTGCTCGGTTGCATGCGCTCGTGCACATTTATTCCGCGGCAGCAGGCGTTGTCTGTTGTTTCGCTCCCTCCATGCGCCCAGAGGCTTCCTGTGTGTCTGAGTTCAGCTGCGTGATAACGAGCTCTGACCTCCTGACTCTGAGACTCATGTCCCAGTTTAGACGTTCTGGTCCACCGCTCTTCTCCTGTTACCTCCAGTATGAAGACATCTGCAAGATACAGTTACGCTCCTCGAGTCCACCGAGTGTGGAGCTGCACACGGCTGTAGTTGGAGTGAGTGTGTGGATGTGTGTTTTGACATGAGCTCTGTTCCCACTAGGGCAGACGTGATCTCTTTATGAACGCTCCAGTTGCTGCGCTGTCCTGGTCTCTCAGTAAAGCACTCTGTGTTCACCACACACGACAAAAGGGAGAACGCTGTTAATTACAACTAAAACAACTTTATGCTCAATATGACACCTTCAGGGCGGCTCGGCTGCTGTTGGTTTGGCTTGAAGAGCACAAGATGTCAGAGGAATAAACTAACAAGAATCACTATTTATTTGTTGTTCATTTGTTTCAAAGTACATTTTAGACTGTGTGTGCGCGTATGTGTGTGCGTGTGTGTGTGTCTGTGAGTGTGTGTAGGTGTGTGTGAGTGAGTGTGTGTATGCGTGTGTGTGTGTGTGTGTGTGTGTGCGTATGTGTGTGCGTGCGTGTGTGATTGAGTGTGTGTGCGTGTGTGTGCGTATGCGTGTGTAAGTGAGTGTGTGTGTGATTGAGTGTGTGTTTGTGTGCGTGAGTGAGTGTGTGAGTGTGAGTGTGTGCGTGTGTTTGTGTGCGTGTGTGTAAGTGAGTGTGTGGGTGTGATGGAGTGTGTGCGTGAGTGTGTGTGTGTGCGTATGCGTGTGTAAGTGAGTGTGTATGTGATTGAGTGTGTGTGTGAGTGTACGTATGTTAGTGAATGTGAGTGTGTGTTTGTGTGCGTGAGTGAGTGTGTGTGTGGGTGTGTGAGTGTGTGCGTGTGCGTATGCGTGCATATGTGTGTGTAAGTGAGTGTGTGTGTGCGTGCGTGTGTGTAAGTGAGTGTGTGTGTGTGATTGAGTGTGTGCGTGAGTGTGTGTGTGCGTATGTGTGTGTAAGTGAGTGTGTATGTGATTGAGTGTGTGTGTGAGTGTACGTATGTGAGTGAATGTGAGTGTGTGTTTGTGTGTGTAAGTGAGTGTGTGAGTGTGTGAGTGTGTGCATGTGTTTGTGAGTGAGTGTGTGTATGAGTGTACGTATGAGTGTGTGTGTGAGTGTGTGTGTGAATGTGAGTGTGTGAGCGTGTGTCTGTTTGTGTGTGTGTGTATGTGAGTGAGTGTGTGTGAGTGTGTGTGTGTATGTGAGTGTGTGTGTGTTTGTGAGTGTGTGTGTGTGCTTGTTTGTGAGTGAGTGTGTGTGTATGTGTGAGTGTGTGTGTGTGTATGTGAGTGAGTGTGTGTGTGAGTGTGTGCGTGTGTTTGTGTGTGTGTGTGTGTGTGTGTGTGTGTGTGTGTGTGTGTGTGTGTGTGTGTGTGTGTGTGTGTGTGTGGAGAGGGCTGCTTCTATCAAACTGAGTATCTATTTGTTTTATGTTTTCTCAGTCTTAGTCTTCATCGTTGTTATTTAGTTTCCTCCCTTTTCTTTGTGGACTCGTTGTCCGATGCTGGAGCATATGAATACATATATATACATACATATGTCTGATAAGCTTAGTGTGCTCTCTGGCAGAGCCTGACTGCTGCTCTCACTTTGTCTGTAGTTTGTTTTGCAGCTCCACTTGTGGTTATCACTCCTCCACAACACACCTACACCACGCTGTCCTCTGAATGTGTCGCTTCCTCCTTTTACCGTATGCCTAACCCCCCGGTATTTCACATATTTGTGCATGGGCGACATGTCAGTTACTGTAGCTGCTTTAAAATGACAACAACCTGAAACCACGTTCATTGGTCATTTCTTTATTTCACAGAGCATTGTCTGAAAGTGTACAAAAGTGCATAATTTTCTTCATAGGAACACAGATGTTAAAACACATGCTGAGTTACATAACAGAGACAGATGGAAGCTCAAATGCAAGATCAGAGTCAATAACACTTTTTATCCAAATGGCATCACGGCTTACAATGTGATTTAGCACAATGTAGAAAACACTTATGTTAGTTAAAACAAACACATACAAAATATCTAAAATATTTAATGTATTTATGCACTTGACTAAAGACTAAATAGATAAGCACTACGCTTTTTCTGCTTTTTTGTCAGCATAATTTAAAAAGACTAGCAAGCGTGAACCATTTCCCAACAGTGTTAAAGGAGGTACATAAAAAATAGAAAAACAGTAATCAACGCTCCTCAATGGCTTCTAATCATATTCCGAACATTTAGTTTCAGTTCTTCCCTTAACAGCAAATGTAAAATCCTAGTCAAAGCCACATGATATTATCATAAACTCTTTGAATGAAAAAAAAAAGTATCGTGTTCACAAAAGGTTGACATTAATCCCAATTACTGTTATGTAGCTATAAAACGATGCACAATCTCATGCGTGTAAACAGCCGAGGACCTTCAGCCTCCACATGTGTTGTTGTTGCTGAGGCCTGAGCACAGCGCCGACTGCTTTTCAGAGCACCACCTTCACTTGTACAAGTGTTTGCACTTTGAAGTAAAAGCTAAAAACAGGGATTTCATAAAAGAAAAATGAGGAGCTGGGGTGGGGCTATGCATTTTTGAACATTGTGTCAGCACGCAGACAGGTCTGAAGGAGCTGCCCAGAGGGTGTCCTTGGTATCACTCTTCACCCACATGATGTATGGGGATATTTGCAATAGAACACAAATGATGTTTAACAACAATAATCAAAAACGGCCCGGTAGGATCCCCAGAGTCACAACGTCATTCATGGGGTTCCAATTTCATCCCCTGATAGACTTGTCTAGGATTTTTATTGTGAAATGGGAAATATTTGTAATTCTTTGACCAGAGTTTTAAATGACTGAAGCAGCAGCCTGCAACAAACGAATTGCACTAACACTAAGATGGTTGAGAGCCATCCATTGTATAACATATAAGCACATGAAAGGTGTAACTTGTGGAATGTGTTGAAGCCCTAACTTCTATGGCAGGTAAGACATTTACAATCTGGGATCATGCAGTAGCACCACTGTTGTTTCGATGAGGTCACTTCCTTCGTGTTGATCTCTCACTTCCTCCTTCGGCCGGGGCCTGAGTAGCAGAACAGAGAACAGTATTCTTTACTTAACTTACACTACTCTATGGATACAAACCACACCGTCAAACATGAAAACACAAATGCCCCTGATGTCTCAAAGATCTGAGTTGTGATAAACGGCAGCATGATCTGATGAATTGCATCCCAATGACATTATCTCAGATCACATTAGCTCAGTTTTTCATTTTGTTTCCACACAACCACAAAGTTCCTGTATTTGTGGCTGTACGACTGTGGTCATTCTTAAACATGTCAGTTCTCTGAAAACCATGTTTGTATCAGATTAATTAATTCAGAGAAACATGTGTGTTAAATTGCATGAAAAGCTGCTCCTATATTGGCTTTGTTGAGTTCTAAGTGTATAGAGATCATTACTGAAGTGGATATGAACTGGTATAACTCATACAGTTAGAAGCAATACTGTAAAGGATCTAGTTAAATCATTTCAGTTGACTTACAAAAATTCCAGTAAACTGTTTTACAGTTTATAAATCCATCTTACTGCAAAGCAATAACATGTTGTTGTCTTGTTTGTTTCTTACCTCTGTAGCCCTCAGCTCCCAGAAACGCCCTCATGGCTGCATATTTGGCTGCTATCTGTGACTTGGCTGAAGAGTAAAAATAAATGTTATTCATTAGACATATACAGGCTCTCTAAAACACAGCTCTAGAAATTTGAAAAACATACACACAAAAAGAAGCCCCCCAAAATAAATTCAAAATGATAATCTTTTTTAGATTTATTTGGGTAATAAAAGTACAGCACATCAGAAATGCAGATGCCAAACGTTCTCTCTTGTTTGCTTTGGATTTAAAAAAGACTAAACCAATATGAAAAATGTCCTTTAAGACATAAGGAATGAATACGTGACTGATATAAGTGTGTTATGAGACTGAGGCTAATTGTCTTACATTTTTGTCCGGCTCCCGCATATGCTAGAAAAGAATAACAGGAAAGACAGAGTCATTATGAACAATTGATAATCTTTACAATGATCCCATTTGTTATCTCAGCAGTGACATTAATGAAATATGCCAACACAAATATTCACCATGCAAGGCCGGACACACAGGATGAAAGCGTTTCCTGTTTCATACGCTGTGTGCATGTAACCGTGTGTGTTTCTTAGGTATCTTTAAGCTTCAACAATATTTTTTATTTTCAATATATTAAAAAAAATGTGCTGTGTGTTAAAAATAGAGAGAGAGAAAATGTGTTTTACCTGGGTAGTTTCCACCAGCCCCTCCACCAGCCCCTCCACCAGCCCCTCCACCAGCCCCTCCACCGTAACCAGGGACAGCACCCCCTGCTGGAACAATGCCCACATTACAACCTGCATCACCACACACTTCTCTCCCAGCAGGCATGGCGGTGACAGTGCAGTGGTCCGAATGGTGTGCGTGTTCTCACATCTCAAAATGTGAACTCCAAATGTCTATTAGTCTTGTGTCATTGTTCTTTATTTTATCAGTGCTACTTCTTAAATTGACCCGCCAACACCTCCTCCTAATCACTGCCCTGTTCCTGCAGCACCTCCTTCCATTCCTATTGCTCCTGTTTCACTACCTGAGCAGCTAAATGAGTATTAATGTGTAGAAGTCAAACACTCACAAGAAAAACAGAAGAACATCAGAACACACAATGTACTACTAGCGGAGCCAGGGATTTGATATGCAGATGCTCATGTTCTACTGACTTCTATCACACCTTTTTACAAAGACAACACCAGGTTCATTGGAGAAGAATATGAAGTGTTTCTTGTACAGTGTAGGAGCGATTTTCTTATGTTTTTGTTACTTTGGACCTCCCACCACTAGGTGGGGCAAGTTTGCTTCATGGTGTCGTTTGTCCCTTTAATGAGGTGAAGTGGGATGCCAGGTGTTGCTGATGAGACCTAACAGTTTTTGACCGTCAGAATGTGAGCCAGGTCTGTAGGTGATGTCTAAACTTAATGATTGTTAATAAATCCACAGGACAAATTATCGGGACTCTTGATCTTACTAAAAATGTGTCTAAACCTTTGACAATGAGCAGCCAGTAGTGGCCGACGTTAAACAGGTAACAGGGCCACTACATACAGTTTTTGTGAATATTTTCCATTATAAACAAGCAACTCACCTGAGCCTCCAGTGGCACCTCCTGTTCCTCCGCTAGGAAGTCCTCCTCCTCCAGCACCTGATGAACAAGGTGGGGTGGAAGTCAACTGTACAGACTATACATAAATGGCAGGTGCCATACTGGTTAAGTATCTAAGTAAGTTTATGATCTAAGCACATAATAAATGTGAAAAAGCAACATATGAATAAACTATATTAATAATTATGTATTTATAATAAAATAAAAGGAATTTAATCATGCATTACATTGTTTTTTTCCGTATGATATTATTACAATAACCCTTTTTTAATGAAATGTTTATTTATTCTCAATAGATCATTTTACCTGGTCCATAGCCATTTCCACCCGACGACGGGCCGTAACCTGACTGAGGAGTATTTGCTCTTCCTAAAGCTTGGCCACTAGGTCCATAGCCACCATCACCACCAGGTCTAACACCTCCTGATGCAGTTCCAGCACCTCCAGGCCCATAGCCAGTTGGGCCATACCCTCCTGGGCCATAGCTACCGGGTCCAGCTCCCCCAGGAACACTTCCTGCACCACCTGCTCCTGCTGGAAAAATATCTAAATATATCAGCACAACTATATAGTACATACGTGTATAAAAAGATAACTACCATTGCTGATCCTAGCTGAACCTCACCTGTTCCACGTCTAGCTCCTTCATAACCTGGAAAAAATGGACGAAAATAGTCAAACGATATTCCGCTAATTCCTTTAAACAAATTGTTTTCATCAAATAGGTGTCTGCATCTGCACGGGGAATGTTTGAATATCGCCTGCCTCATCGTTTTATTGGTATAATCCTTACTTACCAGATTTAGAAAGTTTTTGGTTTCCAAATCCTTGGCCCCCTGGTCCGAAACCAGTTCCTGGCCCGGCACCACCTGGTCCAGCACCACCTGGTCCAAAACCTCCTGGCCCGGCACCACCTGGTCCAGCACCACCTGGTCCAAAACCACCCGCTCCTGTCCCAGCACCACCTGGCCCGAAGCCTCCTGGCCCGGCACCACCTGGTCCAGCACCACCTGGTCCAAAACCACCCGCTCCTGTCCCAGCACCACCTGGCCCGAAACCTCCTGGCCCGGCACCACCTGGTCCAGCACCACCTGGTCCAAAACCACCCGCTCCTGTCCCAGCACCACCTGGCCCGAAACCTCCTGGCCCGGCACCACCTGGTCCAGCACCACCTGGTCCAAAACCACCCGCT
Organism: Liparis tanakae; assembly: GCA_036178185.1. Lineage (NCBI taxonomy): Eukaryota > Metazoa > Chordata > Actinopteri > Perciformes > Liparidae > Liparis > Liparis tanakae. The sequence continues at coordinate 6,737,335 of CM070088.1, read as the reverse complement.
CCTGTGCCAGCACCGCCTTGTCCGAAGCCTAAACAAATTGTTTTCATCAAATGGGTGTCTGCATCAGTACAAGGAATGTCTGAATATCGCCTGCCTCATTGTTTTATTGGTATAACCGGTACTTACCAGATTTAGCTGGTTTTCGGTTTCCTAATGCTTGGCCACCTTGTCCAAAACCACCTCCTGTCCCAGCACCACCTGGTCCATAGCCTCCTGCTCCTGTCCCAGCACCACCTGGTCCATAGCCTCCCGCTCCTGTACCAGCACCGCCTGGTCCATAGCCTCCCGCTCCTGTACCAGCACCGCCTGGTCCATAGCCTCCCGCTCCTGTACCAGCACCGCCTGGTCCAAAGCCTCCCGCTCCTGTACCAGCACCGCCTGGTCCATAGCCTCCTGTCCCAGCACCGCGTGGTCCGAAGCCTCCTGTACCAGCACCGCCTGGACCGAAACCTCCCGCTCCTGTGCCAGCACCGCCTGGTCCAAAGCCTCCTGTGCCAGCGCCGCCTTGTCCGAAGCCTCCTGTCAAATAGGTGTCTGCATCAGTACAAGCAGGCACGTGCACAGACATTTTGGGGGGCAGGTGCTCAAACCCCAAAAAAGGGCACCCAATGCCCCCAAAAAGATTCTGACCGAGTTGAAGCATAAGAAGCATGACACTAATAAATTCTCAAATAAATGCCCCGTCGGATATCAATGTTATCCTTGACTTGATGACAGAGAGAGTAACTTTTATTCTTAAATACTGATGAATGAAAAAAGTGGGCTCCAGCAAAAAGGGCACTTTACTCATCCAGGGCAAAAGGGGCTGGTGCTTGAGCACCACTAGGGTCTATCTGTGCATGTGCCTGAGTACAAGGAATGTCTGAATATCGCCTGCCTCATCGTTTTATTGGTATAATTGGTACTTACCAGATTTAGATGGTTTTCGGTTTCCTAATCCTTGACCAGCTTGTCCAAAACCACCTCCTGTCCCAGCACCGCCTGGTCCATAGCCTCCTGCCCCAGCACCGCCTGGTCCATAGCCTCCTGTCCCAGCACCACCTGGCCCGAAGCCTCCTGTACCAGCACCGCCTGGTCCAAATCCTCCTGCTCCTGCCCCTGCAGCACCGCCTGGTCCATAGCCTCCTGCTCCTGCCCCTGCAGCACCGCCTGGTCCATAGCCTCCTGCTCCTGCCCCTGCAGCACCGCCTGGTCCATAGCCTCCTGCTCCTGCCCCTGCAGCACCGCCTGGTCCATAGCCTCCCGCTCCTGCCCCTGCAGCACCGCCTGGTCCATAGCCTCCTGCCCCAGCACCGCCTGGTCCATAGCCTCCTGTGCCAGCACCACCTGGTCCAACGCCCCCAGGTCCATATCGGCCAGGTCCAGTTCCACCAGGTACAACTCCAGCCCCTAGAAAAAAGGCAAAGGCTCTTAACTTTAGTTCTGTCCCTTTTAGTTTAGCTTTGTTTTCCTTACACTTCAGCACCTATTGAGAAGTAGAAGGGTTTTAATTTGACAGCCATCGCTTCTCTTTGAATCAAGTAGCAGAAGTCCTACTTCATACAGCTAATTCACTGTTCATTTAAAAGTAGTCTACATATAGATGTATATACAAATATCTGAAGATAACATACACAGTTAATCATAACAACTAAAGTGTCCATGTTCCACTACTTTACTGCATTTCAAACAGAACTGTTACAAGTCAGCGGTATGAAAACTTGTTTTTATTAGAAAGGATAAGGTAGACATGGTGGTCATATCCAGAGGAAAACATTAAACAATCTGTATTTGTATGTGTTTTAAGTGTTGGAGGAATCAGATCCTCACCGTTCCCATAGCCTCCTCCACCCAGTGATGATCCATAGCCTTTCAAAAGGCGTTAAAAGCACATTTTCACACATATTTTTTCAAACATAGTACATGAATAATTCTTTATCCTGTGGGATAATAAATTACTGTACCTGTTTTGGATGGTTTTCTTGCCCCCAGTCCTTGACCTGCAGCACCATAAACACCAGGATTGACCCCTGCTCCACCAGCTCCGTAGCCGCCTGGTCCTGTGCCAACTCCACCTGGTCCATAACCAGCTTGCCTGGTCCCTGCACCACCCTGTCCTGTCCCGGCATTGTTGGGCCCATATCCAGTGCCAGCAGGTCCATAACCAGCAGGACCAGCTCCAGCTGGTCCAGTCCCATAACCAGCAGCCCCAGCAGGACCAACTCCAGCTGGTCTAGTCCCATAACCAGCAGCCCCAGCAGGACCAACTCCAGCTGGTCTAGTTCCATAACCAGCAGCCCCAGCAGGACCAGCTCCAACTGGTCTAGTCCCATAACCACCAGCCCCAGCAGGACCAGCTCCAGCTGGTCCAGTCCCATAGCCACCAGTTCCACCAGCACCTGCCCCATAACCTTAACAACAAATAGAGGTTCACTTTCAGTTGTCTGTTTACATAGTGTGTCTCTGTAAACATCATGTGTAGTCTGTGTATCCGTCAATTCTTATCATACGTTTAGGGGCTTTACCGGCGCCGGGGCCCATGCCTGGACCTGCGCCATATCTTGAACCTGGATAAGAGAGCAGATAAGATCATTAGACCGATATTTCAATGACATGTTACTTACATGATATGTTAGATGTTGATCCAATCAAAATGTAATTATTAATATTGAGTCACACTGTGAACTTACCAGCAGGAGCGACACCACCACCATATCCGGCCTGTCCACCACCGGCTCCGCCTCCTAAACCTCCAGCAGGTCCAACCCCTCCAGCTCCAAGGGTTCCAGCTCCCCCAGCACCAGATCTGTATCCAGCGTTGCCGCCATAGCCTCCAGGTCCAACTCCATATTGGCCAGGCCCGGCACCGTAGCCACCTGGGCCTGTAAGATAAACTGCTGGAACAGCACCATAGCCACCAGGACCAGCTCCATAACCACCAGGGCCAGCCCGGCCCCCTGCTCCAAGAGACCCATATACTGATAGGAAGATAACAAAAAACATACAGTAGTATTTAGCTTCTTACATTGCTCATTCCCTGAATTAGGAGAGGAGAATATGACAGTTTATAGAACCTTTGCCGGATTTCCCTGCTCCGTGTCCTACGCCGGCTCCAGTTGGGTAACGTAAGCCTGCAGGAGATAAAAAGATATACTCTGCAGTTGAGATATGTTTGGAGCATCGGTTTGCTTTAATTTAGATAGTAAGGATAGTGTCAGTGAGCATACCTCCACCTGGTAAATATCCACCAGCCCCATAGTCTGTGATGGATCACATATAAACGTCATTGTGGGTTTGGGATGAATACACACACATTGCAAAGAACAAAACAAGGTAGCAGCAGCAGCTCACTTTTTGGAGATTTCTGGGCTCCTGTTCCTGCTCCACCATGTACAACAGCCAAAGGTGCCATGCCGGCTGCTCCAGGACCTGCTCCTGCTGCCCCACCTGCTGCAACAGGTGCACCAGCTGCTGCTACAGTCCCATCAGGTACATAAAAACAAATAGACAAATATAATATATTGAGCATTTTTGGGTTAAAAAACTGTGTGTTAGTCTTTTTTTGTGTGGCTAGATTGGAAGTATAATAAAAAGCGGTGGGTATTGGATTGAGGTGTAACGGAGTGTACATTCAGATGGCAGAAACGGCACCTGTGGACGGTTTGGGTGTTCCTCCAACTACGCCAGGTGCAACTTGTGTTCCAACTTCAGTGCCAGTAGCGGGAGTGTCTCCTCTTGCCACTCCTGTTGTGCCCCCTGAAACACCTCCTGCTGGTACTGCACTGGTAGGACTCCCCCCTGTGCCACCAGTCTTGCCATCGGGACCTCCTTCTCCATCTCCTTCACCTGGCGTGTCTCCTCGGGGAACTCCTGCAGACAGAACACCGGTGAGTATTTTTTCATTTAAGTATATTGCTTTCTCATCTGCCATTGATAATGATCTACTGTTTGGTAACAGCGAGGCACTATGGGTAATTATCCTGAAACTCGAGTGGTACATTTCTTAAGGGTGAATTGGATTGGATTTTAATTCACCTGGAGGTTTGATAGGTGTGGCTCCTGGTAGTATCCCACTTAAAAGATCACCAGGAGAAGCTGCAAAATTATACAGTGTAATGTATTATTCTATAAGATCCATGCTGAGAGGATGTAGAAACTGTGGATGCAACTAAACAGTAAGACTTATAGTCACATATATATTTGTGTATATATATATATATATATATATATATATATATATATATATATATATATATATATATTCTATATTTATATGCACACATGTATATATTTATATACACACATACATATACATATATTGACATATATATATATATATATATATATATATATATATATATATATTTATATATACAAACATATATATATAGACATATACACACATATATATATGTATATACACACACATATTTACACACATATATATATATATATATATATATATATACACACATGTATATATATATTTATATACACACACATATATATACACATATATATCCACAAACATGTATATATGTATATATATGTATATGTATATATTAGGGCTGTCAGCGTTAACGCGTTAATCTATGCGATTAATTTGGCCGCGTTAACGCACTAAAATATTTTAACGTAATTAACGCAACTTTGTTTACTTCCGGTGTTCGTTGATGTTTTTTGCACTTTTCTGAGTGTCAAGTCCCGACAGTGTGTCTGACACTGTTTCCGTTTTTAAAACTATGAGTTTTCCGCGAAAATACCGAGCAGAAATCAGTTTAAACTCGTGGATTAATAAATCAGGTTTCCTCCTGCGCCTTCTCCCTCCCGGCTGCTGCTCCACTCCACAGACACACGCACACACACACACACACACACACATGACGTGTCGGGTGACGCGGCACGGAAATAACTCGTCACACGAAACCTTCACCGTGATTGGTCAAACCGTTTGTCTGTAACATTTTCTGAAAAAACAACCAATGAACACTCAGTAAATCACAAGGCCCGCCCACCTCCCAGGTGAAGCTCATTAGCAACCTGTGAGTCAGAGAAGACAGAACACGCGGAGGACAATGAGCCTCATGATATAGAGATGAGATTGTTCTGGAAGGTTTGATGTAGAACACGTGGGGTTTTGTTTTTTATATGCAAAATACTTTAAAAGGTGAATTATATTATATTTTTGTAAAATGTATAAAATGCCCCCAGCCTCCAGAGTGAAACATTTGAATGTGAGTCAGTTTCCAAAGCCACTGGTTCTGCTGCTGTTCAGTGTTAAAGATGACAGGACCAATGGGTCTCTAATGCACCTTGTTTTACTAATCTGATGTTTCACTGAAGAAACAATTTATCATCCACAATATTAAATATCTGGCTGTCCCTTTATAGGTAGGAGCCTCTCTGAGACACAGCTGTGTGAAGGTGTCTTTAAAAACAAATACTATCAAACAAGTGTCTAAAACACACGCTGTCTGAAGTGATTACTGCTTCATTTAGAAGATTTAGTCTTTAGAAGAAAACCCCCCGATATTTGCGATTAATGAATTTCAAAATGTGCGATTAATTAGTTAATTTTTTTTAATCGATTGACAGCCCTAGTATATATATATATATATATATATATACTTTAACAAACAGAAATACATGGTCAACGTTAAGCCAATGACCGCTGTGAACGCATTTAAGGGGAGACATTGGGATCTGTATCCAAATTTAAAGCATTGGTGATAATACCACTGCATCATATTAGGCCGATTGTATGTAGACATTATGCTGGTGATATTTTAAAATCCGTGGTCATTTTACTGTATGATGATAAGCTATATTAACCTCTCACAAATAACATATCAGTGTTCTGTTTACTTCATCCGTCTAGACCCTGAGAACAAAATGCTCAGTCTTGTTGATTCCTAACGTAAAGGAACCAGTTTCTCCCTTGTTACATGAATTACTAGTGTGGATGTTATGACCATACAATTCTAACTTGTAAATTATAGAACATTGAATATTTTTAAGGAAGCCAAACCAGTGGTGTCTGAGTTAGCTGAGCTGAAGCTTCAGGGGTCTATAATCATGCACTCCAAATGCTTTTGACACGCAAGAATAGTACCAACATGTTGTTCAGGCCCTTTTCAAATGGTCTATTATTTAAATCATGTTCGCAATTTGGAAATATTAAATAGCAGGTTAAAAAAAGTATCCAGAAATTATCCAAAATGGATAATCTGTGCAGGTCGAAATATTCCTGGACCCTGGGGATAATAATAATGATTGTGTTTTCTTCTATACCTCAAAGTTATGAGCGACAACCTAAAGCACTTTATAAATGGCCACATGGTATCACTGTCGACAAGACTATCTTAAGACAGGCTGATGTTTTGCTTTCCACCTGATTAAATTGAAATCTATTTGAAATCTACTTGCTGGTTGTTGGGTTGTCCGGCTGACTAACAGACCAATTAGAAGACAGGAATGGATGAACAACACTGTGAAATGAACACTGACCTTGAACTTGGGTGCCATTGAGTCCTGTGTTATAATGATGATTAGAAGAAAAAAAACATTTTTGTTAATTTTTCTTGTAAAACAATTTTACCATCAGATCAAATCAACACTGTAACTTACAAACATATTTATTTTGAATTTGTTGTATAAATGACCAAAGTACCTGGCTTTGGTCCAATGATGGGGAGTCCTGCTCCATCCAAGGCATCTTCATCATCTCCTACAGCCACTGCTCTGCCAGCTACACCAGTACCTACTGGTTTAACACACACACACACGTGTGTGAATTTGCAGTGTGTAATTAAAAGAATGTGTGTAAATACAGAACTATAACTATGAATTTTAGATTTAATAAAGCATATTGTTTTGTTGGTTAGTTTTCGCAGGTAATTGCCCAGCAGTCTTTGGGCCATCTTGTATAATCATCATATTATCACATCCTTGAACTTGAGTTTTAGTGTTTGTGATAATTGTGGTCATATAGGCCCACAATGTGTGCTTCATTTCAAAGTAAAAAAGACTCCTGCAAGTTTAAACACACCTTCTCCTCCAGAACTTCCAGACCCCTCTATCCCAATGCCATCCCCACCATCACCTAGAATAAGGTGAAAATAGCAATAGAAGCTGAATAAATCTAACAAAGACAATGACGATGAGCCAGTTTTCTCTTTCTTATTCATCTAATTTGGAAGCCCCCTCCATCACTGTCTTTTCCATCCCAGTTAATAATAGTAAAAGTAATAATAATACGTCTAATATATGGGACTCTGAGTGTTGTGGTAATATGTGACTTAAATGTGTTTACTGTGTATATATATACCTTCTGGTGCTGGGGCTGGTGTGCTTCCAGCAGCTCCAAGTCCTGTTCCTGTTCCAGCAGACACAGATTATGACACATAGAGCATCAGATTAATTATTAAGAATTGATTGTAACCTAAATGTGTATTTTAAATCCTCAAAACACAAGTTTACCACTGATTCCACCTGTTGGCCAAGCACCGCTGCTTGGGTCTGTGCCATTTACTGGCACACCAGTGCCAGTCACAGTGGCAGGTGCTGCTGGTCCAGTCTCTTTAACAGGTGCTGCTGGTCCAGTCTCTTTAACAGGTGCTGCTGGTCCAGTCTCTTTAACAGGTGCTGCTGGTGCGGTCCCTGCAACAGGTGCTGCTGGTGCGGTCCCTGCAACAGGTGCTGCTGGTCCGGTCCCTGTAACAGGTGCTGCTGGTATTGTCCCTGTAATAGGTACTGCTTGGCCCGGTCCTGCTCCTGCCCCTGCAGGTACAGCTCCAGCTGGTTGCCCTACAGTTTATAAAATAAATAACGTAGTAGATTCAAAAGAGGTGTTCTTTTTCCCATACAGGTATATTCCTGAGTTCAAACCATGACATCATATACACATAATATTGTTGTTGTCTAGTCAAAGTACACCTTACCGTACTTAGCAGCTTTGGATCCAGCGTAGCCTGAGGATCACAACAAATATAATGTGGTTTAAGTTTTGACTACTAAAAGACAGTGATTAAATAAAACTGTACAGATGATATAACTTTTCAGTTACAGGTAAGGTGTGGTAAACGGCATTTATTGCTGCATTTCCTCCTAACCACAAATAGAGGTCACTACAGGAATAGTTCAGACTTATACGTGATTGAGACTTCAAACATGACTCAGATCTTAATACTGACAAAATGACACATTACTGCACGTGAATGAAAACCAACCTTGACCTGCAGGACCTGCTCCAAAGCTTCCTGGTCCATAACCACCTGTAACATTACAAAAGATATTAGGTGGAGTATGAAAAAGTCCATATGTTTGGTGAAACTAAAATACAAGCAAACAAAGAAGAATCAGCACAACCAGAAAACAAATCTCTTCTGCTCTCAGCTTGTAATGCTCAAGGCCATCATTCATAAACAACTCACTAGCTCGTCCTGCTGCACCTCCAAGTACCCCACCAATACCATTTCCAACTTGACCTACATCAGGATCAAATTAAAAATATTTAGCTGTTACTGGATTTTGGATGAAACATCCATCATGATGTTTTAAGAAACCAAGAAAGGATATTTTTATACCGTATTTAGAAGGTTGTGACCCACCTCCATAACCTAAAAATATCAGAAATCATTGAGGCAAGTTAGGATTTAGCTAAATTGGGGTTTAAGAAGATTTATATTGGACAAAATGAATATGATCTCTAAACCTGTTCCATATCCAGCTCCTGGTCCATAACCTGTCCCAGGCACAGTTCCAGCTCCAGGCCCATATCCACCAGGTCCATATCCGATTCTTCCTGTTCCTGCACTAGGAAGCCCTGGGAATGAGAGAGGATGTTAGCTCCACTAAAGGCTTTTGAATGTATTGAGCCTCTTGAACCATTGGCCTCAGTTTGGAAACATCCATCAATCAGGCGTCGATACACGTTCACAGTTAAAGAAAACCAGAACCCAGTGGTCCATGTGAGAGCCAGGGCCTGTTTTGAAGCTCAATGCCTTTAGGATAATTGCATTACCACAATTCATCCACCAGATGGAGACATACATCATGTTTTTACATGAATGGCTGAGGATAGGCTGACAAATGCAAATGCTCGTTCATAACAATTACTACAGACTGCTGGAATCGACTCAGACATTTTCTAGAGGGATTGGATTAGGTAAGACAGTTTAGTTAAAGGCAGTTTGGTTCTATAAAGTACTCATTCTCTTCTTGGGCTGCTGGTTCAGTAAACATTGGTTGTAGAGTTATATGACTGGAATCTCTTTAATGTAAGCTTTCAGAGAGGTATCATTTGTGCGGGAAGCATAATGTAATAAAATTGCTTTCACTACTATGTATGCTCAATTGTTGGTATTGTCTTTTGTTTAGTTAAAATTGTATCATGATCCTTGAGCTTCTTCCCGTTATGTGGGTATGCAGGATGAATATGTTGCTCCATGTTTAATGTTACACATTACATGACATTACGGATTTACTGTAAAATAAGTTTGTTGTAAACAGATATATTTGCATTTAGTACATTCTGTTTTTAAAGTTGTTTCTTACCATATGGGCGGGGCTTGGCACCAGCCTGACCTACAAAATGCAGACACATCAAGGTATTTACATTTTTTTGTATTAACCAGATTGATCTTAATTTAGACATGCCTTCTTATTTTAGCTTTCATTCTCATCTTTCAACCCACCTCCAGGTAAATAGCTAATGCCGCCTGGTCCAACTCCTCCTGGTCCGTAGCCAGTACCACCTGATCCTACTCTTCCTGGTCCATAACCAGTACCAGCACCACCAGGTCTGACTGCTCCAGTATTTGTTCCCAGACCTCCAAGTGCTCCACTTAGCATGCCTATAAGCAGAACAGTCATGTTTGATTTGTTCTGATATTTTTTGTCAAATACAGATAATGATACAGTTGGATGTTATTTTTACAATGATATAATTATTACCGTATTTACGAGCTTTGGCATTGGCATCATACCCTAAAACAGAAATTAAGTAATTATACATTTGTCTTTGCATTGCAGTCTGTTGACGTTTTCAGATTGGCACCAATTGAATAGTTATAACGTTAGCCGCGAGTTTAGTAACGTTAGCTGCTAAATGTAAAACTGTGATTTGTTCATCTCAGCTACAGTAGAAATATGTCGATGCAGTACTATGAAGAGGACCTGCTCTCTACGTGGATATGAAGGGCTCATTTAGTTTCAGGTGGTTGTACAGCAACACAAACATAGTTATGAATGGATCTCCCAAAATGATATAGACTACCTTAAAGCCATAATAATATCTTAAGCCACTATTTCATAACTATAGGCTACATTTTCAAATAACCCCAACTCTACTGATTTATTATTACCTCCAGGTCCTGTTCCTGCTCCTCCTTGTCCAGGGCCAGTGCCAGCACCACTGGGACCATAACCAAGACCTGACCCAGGTCCCGCTCCTGTGCCGATTCCTCCAGCCGCACCATTGCCTGCACCGCCAGGACCAGGACCATAGCCTCCACCAATCCCACCATTGCCAAAATTACCACCGGCTCCTCCACCTGGTCCTCCTCTTGCAAGGCCTCCAAGTGCACCTCCTCCCGCTCCGGCTCCACCTTGTCAAGAAAGCAAACAGATGAGCTCACAAAAATCTGCAACACATTGTATTATTATGTAACCGCCACGTGTTGTTAAACCCTGAATGTATCTTTACCATATCTGGCTGCGTTTTTAGCCGGATTCTTTGATTTGCCCGACCCTGTAATTGAGAAAGTGAATTCTTTGTATATCCTTCTGCCTTACCATTGATTTTCGAAGTTATATAACTCTACAAGCAGTTGTATACTTGACTGCATTGCTAGGTCCCATGTACCTGTCTTTGGCGTTATGAGAGGGTAACCACGAAAAACTCCAGGTAACGGCTGTCCACGACCATCTAAGGTGAGAGATACACCACAGAGATGCTCATCCTGGGAAGTACTCAATTGGGTAATGTTCAAGTCATACATACAAAATCTGCTTATGATATAATATAGTTTCTCAGTTAAGAAATGTGACTCTTACTGCCTGCTCCTCCTGCTCCTCCTAATGTTCCTCCTGCTCCAGCACCCCCCTGGCCGAGGACTCCGGCTCCTGCAAGGAACAAGGCAATAGTCTTTGTTTTCAAGCCCGTCGGCCAAAATGTGACGTCCCGAGATTATGTAACATTGAGTTCATTCACGCACCATTCTGAGGCCCAACTCCAGATCCAGTGGCTACTCCAGGGAGAATACCGCGGCCTCCAAAACCTAACCAAGGAAGGTAAGGAGAGAATTGTTTATAACATGTTCTGTAAAATCCCAGATCTATGCATTATTGTGCTGTTTAATCAGTTTATTATTGTTGCTTCTGTTACAACATACCTTGGCCTGGAACATATCCACCTTGATAGAGTCCAGGCACCCCAACACCTGTGTGACAGCATGAGCAAAGATTCTGTGTTTCTGGTGGATCTGAACTGAACTGATGTTGCACATCCGTTAATCACCAACATTTTACCTGGAATTTGATTTGATGCTTTCTTCCCGTTCTTTCCTCCAGCTCCTTGGCCAGCTGTGCCCATCTGTGGCAGCATTGGAACTGAAACAAGAATGAAGTTGGCAAAATATACATATTATTTTTGTGTTGTATTATATATGTATTTGCTGTACTGAATTGCATCCCAGTGCTTTTCACGTTGTTCTATAAAGTTTAGCATAATGTAAATCAAATTTTTCCCTGCACCTTGCCCAGGACCGACTCCTCCGGCACCACCAGGTCCAAATCCAGTACCACCAGGCCCAAATCCGGCTCCACCAGGTCCAAATCCGGCTCCACCAGGTCCAGCCCCTGCACCACCAGGCCCATAACCGGCTCCACCAGGTCCAGCCCCTGCACCACCAGGCCCATAACCGGCTCCACCAGGTCCAGCCCCTGCACCACCAGGCCCATAACCGGCTCCACCAGGTCCAGCCCCTGCACCACCAGGCCCATAACCTGCACCACCAGGTCCAGCCCCTGCACCACCAGGCCCATAACCGGCTCCACCAGGTCCAGCCCCTGCACCACCAGGCCCATAACCAGCACCACCAGGCCCAGCCCCTGCACCACCAGGTCCAAATCCGGCACCACCAGGCCCAAATCCAGTACCACCAGTTCTAGCCCCTGCACCATTGGGTCCGAATCCGGCACCACCAGGCCCAAATCCGTTACCACTAGGTAAAAATCCGTTACTACCAGGTCCAACCCCTGCACCCCCGGGCCCAAATCCGGCACCACCAGGTCCAAATCCGGCACCACCAGGCCCAGCGCCAGCACCACCAGGCCCAGCACCAGCACCACCAGGACCATAACCTGTTTGGGGAGGTGAAAACAACATTTAGTCATATTTCAGTGATTGAAACTGTGAAGTTCTGTAAACGGCAAATACCCGTTTTAGAAGGTTTGGAACCAGCTCCACCAGCTCCTGGGTATTGACCAGCACTTGGTCCTTGACCGCCTCCATAGCCTCCGTAGCCACCTTGGTTAGGACAACAGTGTTGATACATATTACACTTCAAGGTAGGCAGTACATGAATGTACGGTGTGTGTGACCAGTTAAGGAGAAGACAATGTCTCAGTTGTAGGTGTCCAGAGGAGCAACCTGCTCAATGTGTGAGTCTTTGTGCGAGCAGCTAGGTATGATTAAAGTTTCACAAGCATGAGCCATCTCTGCTATTTCATCACAATGCAACACTTGGCCACCGACTTGCGTTACTAATGCATTTATTTATGCAGCATTAGAAACAAACCAATCCATTTAAACACGTTCTTGGGGGTTATGTAAATAAACAGATGGAAACCACTGACCTCCGGGTACGTATCCTGTTCCTGTTCCAGCTCCCTGACCTCTGCCAGTTCCTCCTCCACCCAAACCCCGACCCCGAGGCCTAATAAGCAGATAAAAGAGGGAAAAGTACTTGTTAATTCCTTTACTTACAATACAAGACATCACACATTAATGAAGTCAGCGTGTCCCTGTGCGGCTCCACCCTTTTGTAATGTTATACATGTACGATGGCTGCCCGAGAGAAACCTCAATAGGATTAACTTGTTCTCCGGAAAGGGTTTGAGCATTTGTTTGAAGTGTGCATGTTTGGCTTTAGAACTAAATCTCTCTTAGGGTTTGGCTGTAGATGGGCTAGTAACAAGTCTAAGGCTGCAGAGAGGGAACCGAAGCCTGTGTGGGGGACGAGAGAAAAAACACATGGAGACCAAGACGACTCTTTGTAATAAAACCTGTGACCGCATCAGGCTATAAATTGCAACACATAGTGGTCATTATTGTGCGTTTGGCTGCAACGTCCAAACTTTTGTTAAACTGGAAAGTGTGACTTATGAGTCTGTTTCCTTTGCTTATTGTACTGACCCCTTCTCCCACCGACACAATGAGTGGTGTTCAAAGGCCTTGAGGTGATGAACAAATTAAATAATGGTACATGTATGCAATCCTTATCCTGCCGCATTGAAATAGAGGGACAATATTTACAGTACGGGCTGACCACTGATCCATGTGTGAAAAGCAAAGAACTTCCTTTCATTGGGAATGTCACATGACACAAGGAAACACAACAGGCAACCTGTTTGTAGCCAATGAGGTTTGTAGATGTTAGAACTTGGTGTTGTTCATACAACAGTGTCTTTAAAGGTTATTGTATCTGGTGGTATTTGTCATTTCTCACTCTAACTAACACTTCATCAATATGACATTGTTATCTCTCTCTGAGAGCAAAGGTGTGGTCCGTGTCCATGTGCTTCATGAGGGTCATGTTTATCTTCTATATATTATCAAGACTTATCATCCGCTCCTCTGCACAACAAAGACACACCCTTACTGTAAATCATTCCGATAAATAAAGATATTATAGTTATCATTAAATAAATTCAGGAAGCAGAAAAAAATGAATTCCATACCTGCGCCTTGGCCACCCTGTCCATAGCCCCCAGGACCAGCTCCTCCAGCTCCAGGTCCATAGCCTCCTGGACCAGCTCCTCCAGGACCAGCTCCTCCAGATGCTGGTCCGTAGCCTCCAGCACCAGCTCCACCAGCTCCAGGTCCGTAGCCTCCAGCACCAGCTCCACCAGCTCCAGGTCCGTAGCCTCCAGCACCGACTCCTCTAGGACCAGCTCCTCCAGCTGCTGGCCCATAGCCTCCAGCACCAGCTCCTCCAGGACCAGCTCCTCCAGGACCAGCTCCACCAGCTCCAGGTCCGTAGCCTCCAGCACCAGCTCCACCAGCTCCAGGTCCGTAGCCTCCAGCACCGGCTCCTCCAGGACCAGCTCCTCCAGCTGCTGGCCCATAGCCTCCAGCACCAGCTCCTCCAGGACCAGCTCCTCCAGGACCAGCTCCACCAGCTCCAGGTCCGTAGCCTCCAGCACCAACTCCACCAGCTCCAGGTCCGTAGCCTCCAGCACTGGCTCCTCCAGGACCAGCTCCTCCAGCTGCTGGTCCATAGCCTCCAGCACCAGCTCCACCAGCTGCTGGTCCGTAGCCTCCAGCACCAGCTCCACCAGCTCCAGGTCCATAGCCTCCAGCACCAGCTCCACCAGCTCCAGGTCCATAGCCTCCAGCACCGGCTCCTCCAGATGCTGGTCCGTAGCCTCCAGCACCAGCTCCACCAGCTCTAGGTCCATAGCCTCCAGCACCGGCTCCTCCAGGACCAGCTCCTCCAGCTGCTGGTCCATAGCCTCCAGCACCGGCTCCTCCAGATGCTGGTCCGTAGCCTCCAGCACCAGCTCCACCAGCTCCAGGTCCATAGCCTCCAGCACCGGCTCCTCCAGGACCAGCTCCTCCAGCTGCTGGTCCGTAGCCTCCAGCACCAGCTCCACCAGCTCCAGGTCCATAGCCTCCAGCACCAGCTCCACCAGCTGCTGGTCCATAGCCTCCAGCACCAGCTCCTCCAGCTGCTGGTCCATAGCCTCCAGGACCGACACCTCCTTGTCCTGGCCCAAACCCTCCAGTCACTGCATTACCACCGTAGCCTAGATAGATAAGATAGCAAGACAAATCAGATATACTTGTACACAGCGGTTGAAGGTATCATGTTCTGTAGGTGTGTTCCTGCACGCCTCATACAAACAATATGCCTCTGCATTTAGCTTATGCCCTTTGGACTGTACTGTCTTTGTGAAGCCTCAGTAATTAAAGACTCTAATGTTCTACAAAACACAATGTTAAAGGTGCAGTGTATGAGTTTGGGTATGGTATATGAGGTATAGTGCACCGTTAGATCAAAACTCTAACGACAGGCGGGTCTGAAAGTCTTACCTGTTTTAGAAGGCGCTCCTCCTGTAAGAAACATATATCACAGCAGTTAGCTCACTGGAATCCTGCTCGACTTTCTAATCAAGACGTCAACCAGCCATATTTGTCTTACCGGCCCCAACTCCTCCTTGTCCGGCACCTCCTGGGCCAAATCCTCTTTGTCCGGCACCTCCCGGGCCATATCCTCCTTGTCCGGCACCTCCTGGGCCAACTCCTCCTTGTCCGGCACCTCCTGGGCCAAATCCTCCTTGTCCGGCACCTCCTGGGCCAACTCCTCCTTGTCCGGCACCTCCTGGGCCAAATCCTCCTTGTCCGGCACCTCCTGGGCCAACTCCTCCTTGTCCGGCACCTCCTGGGCCAAATCCTCCTTGTCCGGCACCTCCTGGGCCAAATCCTCCTTGTCCGGCACCTCCCGGTCCGACTCCTTGTGCAGCAACTCCCGGGCCAAATCCTCCTTGTCCTTGACCACCATATCCCCCTGACAAATACAATCATTGAGACGTTGGAAATTGAAAAAGGCATGAAGATGAAGAGAAACCAGATGCAATTCGAATTCGTAAATATATTAATATTTCTTGTGTGGTTTCTTGATCAGTTAAACACATCAGTCCTCACATTCTTACTTCAAACTGAAGTCATTATCAGTACTTATTCAATTATACAGAAAACACAAATGGTATCCACCTCCAGCTGCTACCGGTCCATAGCTTCCCTGACCAGTCCCAGCACCACCACCAGGTTGGTATCCAGTCCCAGCACCACCACCAGGTTGGTATCCAGTCCCAGCACCACCACCAGGTTGGTATCCAGTCCCAGCTCCTCCACCAGGTTGGTATCCAGTTCCAGCGCCTCCACCAGTCTGGTACCCAGTCCCAGCGCCTCCAGGGCCATATCCAGTTCCTGCACCAGCTCCTATGCCGGCTCCAGCGCCTCCTGCTCCTCCACCAGCAGGTATATATACACCTGAAACAGAACCAGTTCAGTAACAGCACATGACAACGTGAATCTATGATGGTTTCAAGGTGGAACTAGTATTTCTGTTCACAATTAGCAGAACACAAAAAAAAACGTTTAATAGTAAACAATGTTTTTAATGTTTAGCCTAACGGATGACAGCATCTGTACGTTATTGTTCAGGATATGTGTGAGCGTATGTGTGTGTATGTGTGTCTTCACTGTGTGTATGTATGCGTGTGTTCACTATGTGTATGTATGTGTGTTCACTGTGTGTATGTGTGTGTGTTGTGTGTCTGTGGGTGCGTGTTCACTAAGTGTATGTGTGTGCCTACATGTTAGTGTGCGTGTTCCCTGTGTGTATGTGTGTGTGTGCGTGTTCACTGTGTGTATGTGTGCGTACATGTGTGTGTGTGTGTGTGTGTGTGTGTGTGTGTGTGCATGTTCACTCACTGTGTGTATGTGTGTACTTGTGTTATCAACCCTGTGCTCTGAGTTTCTCAATAGCTGATAACAATGAAAACAAACAGCCGTCATCCAAAAGGCATCTTAGGTCATAATCCTCACGCGGTTCTGCACCTATGTTTGGTTCCACAAGCAGAAACATGGAGAGGGAAACTATAAAAGGAAAGGTTTCTAATCCAACAGTCCAGATGTGAAAAGAAGAAGTCTGTGGGGAATCCTGAGGAATGTGAGTAACTGATATCTCAAATTAATGCCTTACAGCATATAAACAACACACAGTAAATAACTCAACAGCTCACTCTGCCCGCTGGATGCTGCCGGAGGAAAGCTCCTTGCCCAAAAGCTTCGGTTGTTTTTGGAGAAATCTTTATTGAAATTAAACTTTGGAAAAAACTCTATATGCTCATTATTCACCAGAGTTGTGCATTGGAGAAAAAACAAACAGCAGTTGGGATTGCACTGAATAACAATAATAAATAATGGATAATTAACTTTAAAAAATGTAATCTGTATTTAAAAAAAGAAATATATATATATATATATATATATATATATATATATATATATATATATATATATATATATACTTTATTATTATAATTTGTTTTGCCATGTAGAGATTGTCCAGGCTTTCCTTTTGTTCTGGGATGACAGTAATATCACATAATTAAATTTGTAATGTTTGTATTGTTTTATTATTCTGTCCATGATATCATACTGCAACTATTATTGTTATTAGCCACTCCCGCAGTAAGAGTCCAGGGAGAACAACGTCAGTCTGTCATTTGGCCCACAACTCTACTAGAGACGGAAATATCTGAACACTGTTGGATGGTTTGTCATGAAATGATGTGCAGATCATAGGGATACCAAATAACTGGGGATGCCCAGAGTCAGAGTCCTCTGGGGATCCCCTGAATTTTCTTTGAGTGCCACCAGCAGGTCAATACTTTGATGGATAGGCAGTTTGGTGCACACATTCATGGTTTTAGTAAACTTTAGTGTTTCCCTGACATTTAATGTTGCACCACCATCAGGCTAACATTTCTAAATGTTCCAGTTATTAGTAAGTTTCTGTCATATTTTGTACAATGATCATCGCAACTTGACAGAGCTGCTACAGTAGCTGTTGATTCTTGATCTTGTTCAAGTGCCCATGTCATTTAAAATGAGCCTGTGAATGTGTGATGATGTGAAGATTCAGAAAAAGTCCAAACAATCAAGACATCCCATTGTTGGAGTCCAGCCGGAGATCTTTGTTAATTTCTCCCTACTTTTCCGTCTACTATCTCATACTTCACATCGTCTGTTTATTTAATGAATTGATTACCGTGTATATTTTGTGCTGAAAGCTTTTCAGATACAGACGTGTTCCCAAATACTTCAGTAAAACCAGAACCCAGAAACTAAACACCTAATAGAAAGTCTCCTCTCTTCCTCCTAAGTGGTTCATCCTGACCTTGTGAATAAATTCAAACTACAGAACAGCCTCAAGCTTTTTCATCCATCCTCTAACAAGACGAGGAAGAGGAGGACAGGAATCTCTTCGCAGCAGCCAACGCAAAGCCTCTGTAGGCAAGACTAAGAGATCTGGAGGGATGAGGTCCAGAGCACGCGGTTATCATCAATACTTTGAAATAAAGTCCATTCAGAGTCCAGTGCAGCACCTCATTAAAGATGTGACTCCTCACTAAAAGAGTTCACTGTAATCATGTCGGTCTGACCTCCCGCTGGAAGAGGAGACGCAGATGATATGATAAATACACCTGAGCAGAGAGCACGCTATGCTATTATTCTCTTATTTAACATGTTTACGTACTAGAGTGCTTTCAAAGGTTACTAGTGGAGCAACTGTACACTTTATTTTATGTGTGGAAAGTTAGGGTAACTTGTTTTAATCATTAAACAAAGCAAAGTTTATGACTAAGAAAAAAGCACTCTACTCTGGGAGGAGCTGGCAGTGCTTTGGAGGCATTGAAGATACCATCAGTTCAACACAAGCTCAGTGCAATATTCTGCACAATCACATTGTGAAATAATAGCAAGATTGACGATGAGTTTGACTTTTGGTTTGCAGATTTTAAATCCATTCACACAAGACAAAATCAAAACTGAGTGAAAGTGAGAAGTGAGAACTACTTAAAATACAAGAAAAACATACTGTTTTTTCTCTTCAAACCACACATATGGTAATAGATTCCTTATCATCATTAACGCCCTCAATAATCTGCAGCAGCAAATCCCCATGATAATCCTAAACAACCTCATCATCATCAGTATCATAACTGTTGCAGCTCACAACATCTCTCAAACCTCAGAAAATGCATTAAACTACCAAAAAAGAAAACAAGACATTCAAGTCATGCAAGCAATGCTGATCCACAGGTGCTGCACCGCCGAGCGGCGCACACCTGCAGTAAAGGGAACCCACCTCCTTGTAGCGAAGGTTTCCACAGAGCCAAGAGAAAGACCCCATGTAGGTACGTGGCCGCCATCCCTCTCGCCATCTCGCTCCCAAATGTCCTTCTCCTCTCCAAAGGTCCAGGTTTTATTAAGGCTCAACAGGGCCTAAAGAAAAGGAGGAGGGGGAATGAGTGAGATCAGAAAAAAAGGGGGGACAAGATGCAAGACACTGTGTAATTGGCTAAGAGACACACAGAGAATGCTCGACAAGGACAGAAGAGGAGAGGGAGAGAAAACACTGGATCACCTGATTAAACCAAATGGGTTGTTGTAACCCCCCGATGACTGCTGGGCTGCATTTATGTGGCTCTTTACTGCCAAAAAGAGAGAGTTTGCAGGGTGGGTGGAGGTCTCAGAGAGAAACACACACACAAAGAAAGAAAGAGAGAGGAGGAGAGAACATGTAAAAGAGGTAAAGGAGTTTGTGAGTTCTAAAAATCCCCCCTGATTTGATCGCTCTCACCTCAAAAAACAAAAAGCAACCGTGCTAGAAGTTCCATGTGGATTTAAAAACAGTGTTGTGTTTGTCAAGTGGAGGGAAAACACCTCTGGATTAGCATCTTCTGGGGATATGTTAGTCAAGTAATAACAGCAAAAAGGTTACAACATTATAAGTACTGCTTTTGTATTATCTTTTAAATAATATGTCTACAAAATCTTAATGAAATGAACAATAAATAAATAAATGAATATATAATGATAACATGGTGTGAGACTAACATGTAACGATAATATGGATGATGGACGGAGACACAATAAAGTTGGAGCCTTTTGTCTGGAATGTGTGTGGGTGTGTGTGTGCGTGTGTGTGTGTGTGTGTGTGTGTGTGTGTGTGTGCGCGCAAGTGTGTGTATGTGTGTGTGTGTTTACAAAGGTGGGAGGAAGTAGCTTGCCAAGCGTCCAATAATCTTTGTGAGCTGCCAAAGAAATAAAGAAGTTATGTCAATAAAAATAAAACCTGAAATGAAGAAATGCTGTGCCCAGACTCATGACATAATGTAACACCTGACACAGGTGAATGCCCGTGACCTTGAAGTCAGATCGTAGCATCTTCTGGGGAGGGGAGAAATCTCTAAAGAAGCCCAATAAAGTTTAAAGTTTCCTTTCCTGACTGTAAAGTTTAGGAAGAAACATGAAGAGCATTATAAAAGAATAGGCAGTCAAAAATAATTGCTAAATAAATTACTAATGACTCACACAGTCGCTGGTTCAAAAGAACTTTAATCCACAAAGTCTTGTGTTTTTTGCTCTCCACCTTTTCTCCATCAGAGTCCCAGATGCCATAGATTCACACCAGTCAGCATACCTGGAAACAATCAGTGTTTTGTTCTTCTTCTCTACTTGGACCAGCTGGGATTCTTCTCCCAGTTTGGGCTGGCTGGTTCTGTCCCAGCTCTTTAGGGTTGATGTCAAAAAAGATATTCTTCCCTAGGGTCAACGGGCCTTGAAACAGATGAAGTAAATGGACTAATGTCAGCTAGACATGAGAGACTGAGGTTGGGAGAAATGCTTCACATGTTCATCCTTTGGCGGATGATGATGAATGAAAGCTGAGTGGAGCTTCAGCTGAACGCCAAGTCTGTTTATAGATCCTGTTCACCTCCAGCACTGTGGCAGTGTGGCTCTTGGCCACCTGGGTAAACCAAACATGGCTCCTGGGCTGTGGCTGATATCATTGTCAAGCCCACTTGAGGCGCAGTCGGCTTGCCCAATGACTGCCGCCCTGATGGACGCCACCAGTCTGCAGATGTTTCTGAGATGTGGTCATGTGGAACCCGTTGGCTCCGAGTGCGCCCCAAAACGACTCAATTTGAAAAAGGAGCTTATTGTATGTTTGTTTTTTCTGCACGCGTGTGTGCTTTCTCTGTACATGTGTGTGTGTGTTAGACTGAAAGAAGCAGAGAGGCAGTGCTACCTGAGTACCCATAATTGGTCTTAACGTGTAGTTTTATTGCTCTGTTGAGCTTTGATGGAGCCACATAGTTATGCAGTGAAATAGTACAGGGGTGAGAAGATTAGTGAATGAAGGGGATATGAAAACAATATGCTTTGAGACTTTTGTGTTGTGCTCATTAACGCAGGTGTGCAGTCCAGATTCCACACCTGCAAGGGAAGTGCAATGTCTCATGAATTCTTTAGTGTAATAGCTCAGAGGAACCAGCATGTTCGTTTCTACGTTACACTCCAGTTCTGTCCTTCGTCTTGACATAATCACACTTACATGTAAACATGTAGAGAAACATAAACATTAATAAAGATGTGCCTGAAAACATGTTTATTAGTTATGTGCATTTACAGCCTTCCAAATACATGCTGGGCTGCATTCACGGCTAGAAAATGTGCCATTTTGACTGCTGTTTATAGCCTAAAAATTAAATATCTTTCATGAAAGAAAAACAACAGAATAAACAAGGCCACAACAGTCTTTTATTTATTGCAGACAAACCAAAACTAAAATTCAGCTTTCAATACATAACCTCCTCTTTTGCATCTGGACATAAAGTAGAACATGTTCTAAACTTCATGAATTTAGTGGAGTTACACATGTAGGACAGAGCAATAGTCATGGCATAACTAACAAAAGTGGAATAAGTTATTCCTGCTTCTTTTTTTTTACTTTGTAAAGAATGTTTAAATGGATTATTATTGTTATTCTACCTCCTATCAACATCTATTGTGCTTCAGTAACAGTGGAAGCATGTAGACATGACATCACGCTGCCTGCATTTGGCCAGCTATCCACAGGAATATGAAAAAAATGGGCTCAGAAATGCAGCTTTTAGTGCCAACAGTTCCGTAAACAAAGTTACGGTGTTATTCGAAATATGGCCATCCGTGTGGTAAAGTGTGTAATTAGTGTGATTCATACATGTTCAGTCCTCACAACAAACACCCGCAGAGTCTCTCTCATTTACCTGCTGTCCTCCTCCCACTTGCACACGACCTGCCGTGCTTTGCGTCCTCGTCTCAGCTCAATAAGCATATTGGTGCTGCAAATAAAGTAGCCAACTGAGCGTAGCCTGTTTGGAGTTTACCTAACGTCTACCTAGCGTTTACCTAACGTCTGCTGCCTATATATGGGCGTGGAGCACTGGAGGACTCGCTCACCCCCTCCTGACCGACTGGTAATTTACCCCTCGGGGTGACGGAGCGAGAGAAAGCGATAGGGAGTAGAAAGGAGGTAAAGTCAGAGACAGAAATGTACTTGTTTGACTTCATAAAATGGCCCGAGTGCTGGTGAATATCAGGCTGGAGGTCTGGGTAGAATCACCAAACAAGATGGCATCTTAAAACCACGTCCACAGGCCCTATTCACACCTATATTCACCACATTAAAACAAAGTGTTGTTGGATGCATGATGCAAAATAATTAGTAAAAGCCCAACATCAGGAGTTATTAGTCACCATGCGACCTCATTGGCCAAAATGTTGCATCACCAGTGAGGCTGCCTGACTTGATTTAGAGAGGTTTGGCAATGGAAAACACATAATTACTGTATGTGTTAATTTTAGACCCTGGAGATCTGATCATATCTGTCCTAAGATGTTGCTAAACAGTCACTTTTGCCACTCATAACCTCCTATTAAGTGTTTTTGTCTGTATTTCACCACTTCTGGTACAAAATGAATACTCCTGTTACCTATTTGCTTGTGTTAAGTTGATAAGTACTGGCCTGTAGTCAGAGCTTATTGAAGTCAATGTTGTAAAGCTGCTGCTGAGACCGTTATTTGCTATACACGAATAAGTTATAATTGTGTCTTTGTATCATTATTTGTCGGCTCTGATTTAAATCTCTCCGTGCAGTGAGTGATTCATCTCTGCTTCATTAGCAGCCGTTTGCAACATGTGTGACGCCGCGGCCGTGTTGGCCTGTGATGTGCGTTTCAACCGGCGGAGGTGTGTGTCCTAGTGAGCGCTCTCTAGCTGGCAATAAAACACTCGCCCAAAGTTTTCCACCATCAGGGGAAGAGAGGAGATTCCTGGATGCTTGCTCAGCACTCCAGGGTATCTCACTGTCAACACATTGATCTCTGCATGCAGCATACGCCCTTGTTCTTGTAGCTGGAGAACACAATGAGCATCAAGGGAGGTGGTTATCACCCATGACAACATCAATGACAGTAATTGACAACGACAAAGAAATACTGGCAAGTACTGGATTTAGGAGAAAAAAGGGGGAAACCAGGTCAAATAAATGGGTAACATGCGTCAGCCAGTATTGGTGCCACATGTGGGAGATCATTTAAGACAGTAAGCCTTTGCCTAAGTGGCTAAATTAAGTAATTGAGGTAGAATTACATCATGTAGGCATGGGAACACTTACAGTCTCCTGAAGTGTTTTCTCCTCTGATTTTCAAGCAGTTACACACAGACATAGGAGAATACACCCGTACACATTTTATATCCCACAAAATGAGAAGGCTTGTCACATCCGATGCGTTCTGCAGTGCGCTGCCACCCATTACAAGCAGCAGGCCTCTTCCCATGACTCACAACGACCCTCAGCTGAGTGTGTGTGTGTGTGTGTGTGTGTGTGTGTGTGAGGGAGGAGGGGACGCTTCTTTTCCCGCAGGGCTTGAATACCAAAGGAGCAAAACACTGCAGATCTGCAGCATACAGCTGGAATCTGCCATTAGTGTTCAACATCGGAGAGAAAGCAACTAAAAGACATGAGGGATACAGGCAAAAGATGAGAGAGAGGTCAGTGTGTGTGTGTGTGCGTGTGTGTGTGTGTGTGTGTGTGTGTGTGTGTGTGTGCCTGTGAATACTTGAGACCACCAAACAGAGATTCAGAAAGGGATTGTGCAAGAAAGCCAAAGTCACACATGCTGTGCAGAACCGCTGTGAACTCAGCAAAAATCAGAGGGTCCTTTCTCTGTGATGTCAGTGATGGAATTTACGATAATAGGACATGAAAATGAGATTTATTTCCTGCCAAGTGACCAAGGGGGCGTGTTTGTGTGTTTGTGCCACTTTCATTGTCAGATGTTTCATATCGCATTTTCTCCAAGCTGACTGACGTAAGCTAAACAAATATTAAATAGATTTTACCGCCTTTGGCAGAAGGTTTTATGACCATGTTTAGCTTCTTATGCAATATAAAGCTAAACTCAGTGAATCCTGGTGCCCTGTTACATTATGGATAATCTCTTATTGTGATTGACAAAAGTGCAGAATCACAGATATTAGAAACACGATGCATGTGTGTACCAAACTGTGTTTAAAACA
This sequence comes from Liparis tanakae, assembly GCA_036178185.1. Taxonomy (NCBI): domain Eukaryota; kingdom Metazoa; phylum Chordata; class Actinopteri; order Perciformes; family Liparidae; genus Liparis; species Liparis tanakae. The sequence goes on along the minus strand of CM070088.1, from coordinate 6,712,931 downwards.
AGTTTAGTATTTCTTTTTAACGAGAGTACGAGATTCATCCGATACAAGGGCTGGATGGCGAAGTCACCAAACCTCTAGAATGTTAGTTTATTACATTTGATCTTTAACAAACTCATTAATCCTCTTTGAAAGCATGTTGTGGTTAATGTTGATACAGCTTTATTACTATTATCTGTCTCTGCTTATCTTTTACTGGGATACGTAATACGGGCTGGAGCTGATCCCGATAGGCGACGCCTGTGCAGGTCGCCATTCTGCAGGAGGGGGACTGAACAACTGAGAGCTCAACGCTCTCAAGACCCTGGAGATGGCTGTGGATTTCAGGAGGAATGCAGCCCCACCCGCCCCCGTCACCTCTCTTCGCTTCCTGGGCTGCATTGTAAGCTAGCACCTCAAATGGGAGCTGAACTAGCTCCATCACTGAGAAGAGGATGTTCTTCCTGAGGAGGAGGATGTGGTCCATCAGGATCAAGAACTCACGCCACACACACAAGTTTCTTCCCGTCGACAGTCGGGCTCACTATCAGAGCCCGGGTCCCCACTACTCTCACTATCAGAGCCCGGGTCCCCATTGACTCTCACTACCAGAGCCCGGGTCCCCATTGACTCTTTGCACTTCAGTGGCTCTTAAATGGCTCTTATTATGGTACTTTTGTAGTTTGACTATGTTGAGGAAATGTTACTTTCTGTATTCTTGTTGTTCTTAGTTTGTACTCTAGGTTGAATGCACTTATTGTAAGTCGCTTTGGATAAAAGCGTCTGCTAAATGACATGTAATTTACTCTCACTATCAGAGCCCAGGTCCCCACTGACTCTCATTATCAGAGCCCGGGTCCCCACTGACTCTCACTATCAGAGCCCATGTCCCCACTGACTCTCATTATCAGAGCCCGGGTCCCCACTGACTCTCATTATCAGAGCCCGGGTCCCCACTGACTCTCATTATCAGAGCCCAGGTCCCCACTGACTCTCATTATCAGAGCCCGGGTCCCCACTGACTCTCACTATCAGAGCCCAGGTCCCCACTGACTCTCATTATCAGAGCCCGGGTCCCCACTGACCCGGGCTCTGATAGTGAGAGACAATAAAATAAAATAAAAGGTTCTGATTCTGATTCGATCTCAGGGCTGACACATAGAGTAGAAAACCTCCAGGCTCACATTCACACCTATGGGCAATTTAGAGTCAGCATTTAACCTAACCAGCATACTTAAAACACACGGAGAACATCCAAACTCCACATGAAGACCCAGCCAGCAGCTCCGAAGCTAAGCAACTCTCCTCAAATTCTCACAACATGATGCTTTAAAGTTCTGCCTTCTTCCTTAGCGTTCACTTTCTAACCTTCTGCCCTTTTCCCCGTTTCACCCCTTTCAGTGGCAGACGTTTATAAAGTGGAAATACAGCCAGTGCCAGGACTGTAATACAGCCAGAGCCATGTATGGGTCAGGCCTGGAGCAGGAACAAAGTCCCAACTGACTGAAATGCAACATCCCAGCACAGGAACCCCGGTCAGGCAATCTGAAGTCATTCAGCTCACCGTTTAGCGAGGATCACCCAACCGAGGTCCGTCTGTGTCATCGCCAAAACATCAGGACCGAGGCAACCAGATGGAGGCAATTTGGGGCGCTGAAATCATCTCATTCTGCTGCTGACATCATCAGAAGAGGCCAATTAGATGGACGGCTCATCTATCTTGTTGCCTGATCAGATAGCCGTTTATACACTTGCGAATGACAACGCTGAAAAAAACCTCCACTGATGCACAGTTTAAAAGATGATGACGAAGAGCTTTGGTGATGTGACCGTGAGGAAGAGTGCATTTCAATGCCTTTGTTTGGGTTTGCAATGACAGCGTACAGTCAGCGAGCGTGCACGCGTGTTGTAAGAGCATGCATGTGTGTGTGCTTGTGTTTAAGGTCTTGTTCACACCAAGTATGTTTGAAACTACATTACTTTCTTCAGCCGGCTAAACTTGCCAGTCAATCTGTGTCCGCACCAGCTGAAAACACAACTCCTGGTCCTTTTCCAAGTGAACTGTGCTGCCGCTTATGAGCAGTGAGAACATAATTGTAGCGTCTGCAGGAAATTTCCCTCAAAAGCACCCTTTTACAGGCATTAGGAGGCCGACTCCGTCATTGAATAGCCCGTTATAACTCGTGCCGGAAAGTCTAGTGTAAAAATGATTCATGATTCATGTTCATCTGGTGAAGGTGAAATACCACGGAGAGGTCAGAGAGGTCCATCAAGCTGCACGATGACGGGTTACCGACACGCGGGCCAGAAAATTAACATTTTGTTTGCAAATTGTAAATACTACTCTTATATCTTGAGCTCCAGACTCCAGCATTCATGCAATGAGTCCTCCAGATGTGTGGTTAACAAGCATGTTTTATTATAACACAATGTCACCAACATTTCACAATTTATTATTCAAACTATAATCATCAGATCATAAATTAGACCTCGCATGTCATCAATCAATAATATCGTTGTGCATCATATCATGCAAACGGATGAATTATACACAACTTTATGATGACTGAAATGTTTATTAATCGATCCAAGAAGAAATACTACACATTGTTATTTAAAACAGCATCAGAAGAGGAATCACGAGATTTAATCAGGGTGTTATTAGTAGTATATTCAGTAAATACACTGTAGTTTGTGCATAAAGGGTTCAAACCATACTTAATTTATTATATAATAAGGTGCAAACCATTCTGACATGTACAGAACTAACTAAGAGCAACCTGCAACTCTTAAAAGTTGCATGGAACTAGAAACTTTGTGTAATTGTTGCTCCTTTTCTGAACCTTTATTCAATCAGGAAAATCCCAGTGAGATAACAAATCGGGCAGCAACATAAGAAACACTTAGTTACAAACAAAAAACACAGAACAAGACAAGTTAAAAAAAACTAAAAGTGAGTTAGAAAAATTTACATTTTGTGGAACCTGCCTCCATTTCTTTAATTTTGGATTTAAAAGCAGTAAGTGGTATACAGTTCTTTGAGTTTAAAATGATTCTGCAACATATTCCAGGATGAGGGTGCACCCTTCCACCCAATAGCTTTATTACTTTGAATCACTTTGTTGTCATGTTATAGACAAATGTTATATGTTTGACAAACACAGAACATTTTTAAAAAGTTGGATTTTTATTTGATAACTTAAATTAGAAGCCCCTCTTGCCAGATATGCTGCATTTTACTCAGCATACGACATAATGAACCTTTGGTGAGTCTTTGACCAGTTGTTTGACCAGACCCCACATGTTGACACTGTGTTACAGACCGTGTTACATGACTCTGCTGACTCATGGGAACGTTAACCAAGTGGCCGGCGAGTGTCGGCTTCTTATCGCCATGATTGATGTCATCTTAAGCCGCCGCCGCAGTGGGCAGGTGGAAAGGCCCGCGGGCCCGTCACTCGGGACGCTACACAGTCGCACAGTCTCTCCCCGTATCGCATCCACGGACCGGAGATTGAGCACATTGCTCACGTACGGCACATGCATCATTCATGCTCCACGGCTGACACATTTTTGTTTCAATAAAAAAAAGGGTTTGTCTTAATTACTGTGAGAAAAGATACAATAAGACGTGACTCGCGATAGGAACATGTTAACCCTCCTGTTACCTTTGGGGTCAATTTGTCCCCATATTTCATGACTTTTCCTAATTTATTAAGGACAATTGAAAACTAAAATTCACATGATGATATGTTTTCAATGCCCTGTACACAACTTAGAAATTTGTAAATTTGCCCCCAGGCTGTTTTCCACTGTGTATAATGTATAAGAAATATCAACTTTTTTATTTATTTGAAGGGCTATTTAGGTAGTCAACAAGCAAACATAAAGTGACACTCAAACTTGGGAAACAATATAAATTCTAATAATTTTCTGGAGGTTTTAATTGCTGGGGTCAAATTGACCCCGAGGGTAAAATATGTTAATAAATGTGAAGGTAACAGGAGGGTTAAAGAAAGAGAGTTGGATAAACGAGTCAAATGTGACTGAGAAACTCTCAATAACCAATAAATAGCTAATGTGGAGTAGACCCACCGCAGCTTCAGTCCTACCGGCCATCTTGGCAGAGAGGAGGCAGCTGAGATGTGTTCGCACAAAAGGAATGTATGCGTCACTTATTTAAAAAACATTGTGCTGCCCCCATGCAGGCTTTCTTTTATAAGATTTAGTAATGACAAAGAAGAGAATACCGCCGTGAATTACAACTTTGGATAACATTTGACATTTATATAGTGATCTTTTGTTCTGTTATGAGTTAATGGGTTTAGTTACGGCTCCATAATTTATAGAGCAGTGTGTTCATAAGGCCTTCTGATCGTCAGTCGGCATTTAGTGCACTAGTTAACTAAAGTGACACTTTACATCTTTTAAACTGTTTGTGATCTGACAGAAAGACCCACATTCCTTCCCCTGATTCATCATGCATCGATTAACTACACATATTCATGCAGGCTAAATAATGTTTTATTATTTAACCAAAGTGTAATAAGTGAAGTGTGGCACCATCATCTTGTTGTATAGGAACATTGAAAAAGATCAGCAGTGACACCATCAGCTGTTGTTTATATGTAATATATCAGTTGGCAGAATATTTTGTGGGTTTCTTGGTTTTATCTTAATGTGTACTTGTTTTTCTCAATTTCAACAGGATTTGCAATCAGCTGGTTTACAAATGGTAAACTTTTTCAATTTAGATGGTGACTTCTGATTTATTTTGGTAGATGCCTCAAAAGCTAAATTCACGTCGGTCCCTGCCTGTTACACTGAGAAACTGTCCTGTCACCGTGAACAGCGAGTCCAGGTTCTGACATGTGGTTTCAGGTCTTTCATTACATTCATGCCATGTCTACTTTTTGCAGGTTTTTTTTACATCTGCACACACACAGCAGGCTGCAGTGGAAGTAGAGTTGGTTAATCAAATGAAGCACAGATTTACAAAATGGACTTACAGACTAACTGAATTACAATAAAAGCAACTTAAATGGAAATGGTTCAGAATTTCAGCTCCTACCCATGACGTCTCTTTCTGGAGGGGGGGGGGGGGACGCTCTCTTACAGGCCTCATAGCATATCAGCATCAGTGCTCACAGCATTGAGGTTAAGGATGCTGCTGAGAAAAAAACTTCACTGACCTGTGCAATGACCACACCGCTGTAAACACAACCATTACACGTCTTACTGGGACTATGCAGAGCACCCAACATGTTGGGTGAAAGGAAACATACAAAATAAAAGAAAGGAACAGGCTTCAAAAATATCGAAAAACCATCAAATGTCCAAGTGATCATGGCAAAAGGGTAGAGAGATGATTGTGCTGTTATTTATCCAGACAGTTTGTCTTGTACCCAAAGAGCCAATGATGGTATGCAACAAATGATGTCATTCAAAAGTGGGTTAAATCCGTGCTCACCAGACGAGATTCATAGCTTGTCAGATGACTTAATGCAGCAATTACATTATTATTAATCAACTCTTTCTAGTCTGATAGTCAGAGCCGTGGACTCCATGTTATTGAGAGCACAGACCTTTTTGAGGTTTCTGCTCGAAATGACATGCCCCAACTAAAAAGGGTGTAGCTCTGCAACCACAACAGCTAATTTAATAATATTGGTGTTATAATAAAGGCAACACATGTGAGCTTTTGTTCAGATGTGTAAATATTAGTATATATGTTACTGGTTAAAAGTAAAGTAGTAGTAATTAAGTAGAAAAAAAAGCACTTTCAGGATGAATATCTCCTGGATGGATGCACAGCAAAGGCCTCCAATCACCCAGATAATAACACAACTTGTGAAAAGACTCTCTGCAAAGTATGACTCAGGAACAATAGTTAGAGAGTTTTTATTAAAGAAAGATTTAGGCGAGGTCTCTAAAATTAGCATGTGGGCGCATTGGAGCATCATCTGTGCCATTTGACTTTTTTTATGTACAAACCATATATTTCACTTTCACTTTTACTTTTGATGTTCAAAACATCCAACTACATTATTCTGTGGCTTTAAAACAGTAAACTGTAAACAGAAAAAACTATTAAACAAAGTGCACATGCATGTGCGCGTGCGTGCTGCGCGTAAAGCCGTTTTTTGGATCCGTCACAGAGCATTCTGTAAAGATATTTAGAATCTGTGTGAAGTCCTCTTGCTTTCTAACATCTATTTTTTTATGATTGCACAAAGTCATACATGTCACTAGCTCCGGTAACGTTCTGAGTGGGCCGACACCTGACAAAATTATGATTATGATATTTTTATTTCAGTTGGTGTTTGAGTTGTGTTGAAATGGCTCACTGATACTTTAGCCCAAGTTGTCTTCTCTAATTTGATGTACAACATCAATGGATTTGCTCATGTTTATTATAATGTTATAGACAGTTTATAACAAAATATCATAAACACACCAAATTGGGTGCGTTAGGGCTAAAGTGAAACTCACTTGACTTCTGCACATGGATGTTGGTGCTGTACAGAACTGTATGTTTTCAATGTGTGTGTGTGTGTGTTGCCATTGCATGCCACAGCTATGACTGTACAAGTCTCTGATCTTTGAATCCCATCCAAAATGCAACAGGAGAATTTAAATACTTTTCAGTGAGAGAGAGAAGGACGGCGAGAGAGACGTGACCCGATTGGACGGAGCTGCCACTCAAGCCTCTGGCAGCAGGAGGTACGCGCTCTGCTCGTGACGCATACCTGCAATACGTCCTCTCCTCCTGACCATACATAGAATCAGGCACAATCAGGCAGCTGCGGTATAAATCTTAAGTTGAGACATTTTGGCATCAGAAACTGTGACCTGTATGCTGAAACTATGAGCAGCGCCGACGGCTGTTTCTTAGAGACAAGAGAGTAAATAAAACTAATGAAGTTACTGTAATCTTTTTATAGACTATCTGGGCCGCCTGGTCGGCTGCGCCATTTATCATGGATGTTGAATGCCTTCACTTGCTGGAAACTTGTGGTTGATTGCTGTGTTTACATGTATACTTAAGAGTTTAAAGTTGTTGATTGATTCTAATAGACAACAGTGGTCTTAGCAATGCTCTGCTATCAATTATTTTATTGTTTGGTTTCCTGGAGACACTTCGTTATTTATTGTTTTACTTAGTTGGATGGATAACAATAAAAAATGAGTTCTGATGATCTGTTCACATTTTGGAGTCGATGATAAAAGTCACATTTGCAAACAGCAACGGTCGCAGTTCAAACACACTGGAGCTCTGTCACAACTGGACACTTACGCAACTTAACGACAACTGTTGTCCCTTTGTAATGAACAAATACAATCAGTTGCCGCTCTATTGGGTGCAGCTTGCTAAAACTCATCCAGTCCTGCAATGAATCTTATCGTCACGAAGGTCGCATTGTTAAGTTGTTGTTCTTTCCGTGTTGATGCCGTCCTTTTGAAGGCTGTAGTTTGCGGTGCAGTTGAACTCTGTTGTCTTATACTGACCGGTGGTTTGTCCGTCTATATCGATTGGTATGAAGAGCCACTGTGGTTCAGAGGTCAGCAGGTCCGTCTTTCAATCAGGTGGCGGTTCAATCCCCACTCTAGTCGATGTGTCCTTGAGCAAGACACTTCACCCTGAGTTGCTCCCTGTCGCTGTGTCTATAAATGCAACATGATTATAAGTCACTTTGGATAAAAGCATCAGCTAAATGACTTGGAATGTAAAATACTAGATACATACTTTAAGAAGAGAAACTATTGCAAATGATGATTCACCAGCATTTCTTCACTCGTTATTGGAAACACAAGTTGATTGAAATATCTGAAGAGCTCAATACAACCCAGCTGTTGGCACTTCATTAAAACATTAAAAGGTTTATGTAGTTGCTCATTCGGGTCTATAAACATCCAACATTGTTTTATTTTCTTCTGGCCGGAATTTGCAGAACAAACAAGCCAGTGGAGACTTGAAGTTGTCTTTCCATCATGTGAGATAGAGCTCCATTATCTGGGGAGGTCCCAGCAGGCTGGAGCCAGAACCATGACCTCACGCCACTGTGGGAAATGTCCGCGGTGTTCTACCTCCATCGCTGTTTAATTTAATCTGTACGCTCTGTCGGTGTATTGATAGGGATCCACATGGCTGTGGCTGGGATTCCCACTGACTAAAGACTTCTCGAAAAAAAAACTATCTTAAGTATTAAATTCCACAGTACTAGTAGTAATAAAAGGTCTGTGAGCTTCACGCAGGACGAAGCTGTATGTCGCTATTAAAAGCTGTTCTCCATGGATTTATAACTTAAAACCTATTTGGGATCCCTGTCCACAATATTTATTAATCTTTGCTCTACGCTTTAATCTTCTGGAGGTGGCTCTTGAGCCTGTAGTCTCCTCGACTTCTAGAATTGTAAAGAATGCGCGACACCTCGACGGCAAACAGAAATGTGAACTTGTTTAGCAAAAAATAGCAACTAGAGTTTAACCTTTAAGACAGAGATCAAGAGTTCATGATCAAGCACAAGGAGGGATGGAAAAGAACACAATAATGTCAGGAAGACAAAGAAATATCGATTTAAATTTAGTGTCAAACAATTCACAGCCTTCTCTTACGTGTACGGTGACATTTCTACAAGTCTTAGCCCGTTGGTGGAGACTTTATTCCAGCATTTGATGAAGACCATACGATTGATGAGAAGCAAGTGGAATTCAGCCTTTGTGAAGGTTACAGCGTTTAATTGTTGTGAAACCTGAATCAGAGCCAGTTCAAATTAAATTTGGGTGTTGTTGTGTTAGTTTGTTCCCAACTGCATGTTTATGAAGACCAAATGTTATTATTTCCACTTGCCTGTACTTATAGTGTATCCGTCAATGTATGTGAGACGACCCCGTTTGTTTAAAGCAAAGACTTAACCTAGATTAATGGGGAATTAGAGATCATGAACTAAACTTAAATAGTTCTACCATGAGTTATGGTTTGTAAATATGAACCACATTTTCCTGCACGACATCTTACAGCGGAGGGATTTACAATAACACGCCTGCTTCACACGCTCTGCCCGGCTCAGAAGCACGACACAGCGTCTGCAGCAGGTACGGACAAAGACATCGAACCGCTGAGTCCTACGACGAATGTTTGATGCTTCCTTTAGACGGAGTATTATTCATTTACAACATGCACTATACTGTAGTGTACAAGGTCAGGGGGGCTGGCAGCGGAGACAGGAAGAGGTGATGTCACTGCCCAGGGAATATCTCTGAATCCCTCTCGACTTGGATGTTTAATTTACAGCACATTAGTCAAAGTGATACCATATTGTTACCTATGACCTACTTTAATGTTTAATGTGTGTTTGTGGTGGAACGTTTGACACTGAACATGACTCTGGTGACGCTACATGCAGGGTGACATAACTCAGCCATACGTCGGTGGCACGCCTTCCACTCAACAGACTGTGTGTGTGTGTGTGTGTGTGTGTGCGTGTGTGTGTGTGTGTGTGTGTGTGTGTGTGTGTGTGTGTGTGTGTGTGTGTGTGTGTGTGTGTGTGTGTGTGTGTGTGTGTGTGAATATGTACCCATACTCAACTCTGGGTTAAGTCAATGAATACATAATTGTTTTTCCATTATGTTTTGAATGTTTCATGAATATTTATTTAATACTTGGCCACAGAACACCCCACTTTTATACTTTATTCCATATTATGCTTAAGTTATTCTCTTTTTCCACATTTAACAGAAATGAAAATATTACAGTATTATTTAAAAAAATCCAACTGAACTAACTATATTTGACAGCAGTTAAAAATAAATGCAAGTTTATAAATAAAACTACCTGGACATGAACAGTGGTTAGCACAATAAACGTGTTGCTTTCCATTGATGCATGATTAATGAACTTATATGTAGAATAATAATAACACTGTGAATGCACCTATTCTAAACAATAAGCACTGAAATGCAGTATGATGATAATAGCATTTTTTAAAATGCAGGACATTCAACACGTTTTTTTATAATTGTCTATTTATTGTGGGATTACATCTTCTATGGAAGTAACTTCTTTCTTTTCTGTGATACCTCTAAGTATCCTAACGGGCCTGAATACATCTTACACCCCTGTCCAACACAGCTACACAACATAAGGAATGATGTAACTTCATGTGTCTCTTTTCAACCTTCTTTTTCCATTTCCTGATGCACAAATGTTGTATTTGTGACAACACAAATACAAACACACTTCTAGTGCTTGGAGTCGAGACAGGTACATTCAAACGCACACCTCATCCACTGTAAATATCAAGCTTCACAGTTCAGAAATGCCACTGTGTCTCTGGAGATGAAACACGCCCGCTCCATCAGCGCCTCTCCCATCGTTGTCGTGGATACAATAGACAGATTGACAAAAGCATGAATCTTTTTTCTCAATATTTGAACCATAAAGGCGGGTTATTATTTTGGCAACTACCACATGATGAACGCCCCTCTCCCCCAGGACCATGAGCTCCATGTTGATGTAATAACTTCACGCTTGTCAGGGCACAGGCGGCGCGATCTGTCCACACCAGCATAAACAGCAGAGTGACACATTCAACTCACATTCACTTGCATGCAAAGTATGAAACAGTCGCTTATGTATTTTGTCATGAGCCGTGGCGACACGTGTTTGTAGAGGCAGGAGGTGAGAACATAATACAACTGCCCTTTGTAACCCTCTTTATGATGGAAGCGGGCTGCGAAGGCCAAAGAAAAGACAGGATGTCATGTGTTGGGACAGTGTCGCGCTGTCAAGGAGCTCAGGGACCGTTAAAACCCGCTCGCCTCTGACTCCACGGGACACCGGCTGAGGCTGGAAGAGTCGTGCATGCGGTACCTCTATATGTTACGGATCCTTATATGAGTATTAAGATGCAGACTCCAGTTAAAGAGGAATACAAACTGGGAGAACACAGGGATAGATTGTGTAATCTAAAAAGCAATTTCAGAGAGTCTGTGTTGTGTGAGGACTCCAACAATCTCTAAATTGATTAGAAAAGATAAATAAGTTATTATTTGTGTAAAACAAGCTTTCCCCAAAGTTTAACTCTGCTGCAAACTTATTGACACTGTCAAAAGTTACCATAATTAAAAAATAAATGAACACAAGAGCTTTACTCCGAGAGTGAGTCAGTCAGTCATAGAAATAGTTTACAAAAACCCTCATTGGGGTTGTGCTCATATTCCACCTGACATCATTGTTTAGTCGTGACTTCAGGCCTATTAGTCAGCTTGTTACAAAGTGGCCAAAAAAGGTCATGAGCATCCTTTGTTCCCTCAGGACTCTGGAGGATATCCAGATATCAGCTATCAGATCTTGTTGAACCAACATCAACATAATGTCATCAACGTCCACTTCTTTGATTATTGTCGGAGCCAAACCAACTCCACGTGCACGTCACCGTCGAGCACTGGACCGGTGAAGTGCAGCGGTCCGTGGTGATTTGTGAGTTACACTGGCCGTAGCTCTGTCGTGATATCAGGGAATGAGTGCATCAAGTGCCTAAGATGAGTATATCTACATTTGTGTCTCAATGTTCTAGGACAAACCCTTTTATGTTGTGTTGTTTTGATCTGTTTTGATTTTTGTATTCAAAACCATTCATATCTAGTTACCATATTTGTTTGATCAATATGTCAGAGCAGGCCGTTTGGAAATCCCCAACTTTTTGACACCAAATGTTGAGATAAATAAAACAGAATTAGGTCATTTCACTAAATATGTTGACCACATGTTGTGTACGGAAAAAGGCCTCAAGGGTGCAGAACTAAATAATCAAACCTGACCCAAAAAAACAATTATACAAGCTCAACAAACATGTTGTTTTAGCTTTGCGCCTTTGTGAACTCTCAGTCGACAAATCATGACTAATCTGCCCCGACGAGTCCTCGGTACCTGAGGTTACACCAACACCAAACTGTGGCGGTAATGAGGAGAACAAAAGATGAGAGAGAGTGCACAGATAGTTGGAGACAGACAGGCCCTCCAGGATAACCATCTGAGTCCAATCATCACCAGCTCCGTTTGAAATGTGGCTGTAGGCCAAAAGGGGAACACTTTCATTAACCCTCCAATCCACCGTGAAAACAAACACATCAGCTTACCATTCCATGACTCACTGCCCTTTCACATTGACCACAAATGTTTAGCGTCGCCAAGCTTCTTCCTGTCCGCCACGCCTCGCCCTTCCTTGCCCTTCCTCGCTAATGTCGGCCATCACTGCGCTCACGTGCTTTCAACTTTTAACCCTCCGTGCAAGAAGCGGGATGAAGCCGACTGACTGACCTTTTCATTCTATCACCCGGACTGCATCATATCTATTTAAAATGGTTTTTTTCAGGATGATGAGGCCTCATTGCTCATATCTCAAATGTAGCCAGTTATTTTGAATGAAATTACTTGAATGATTGAGCCCGAAAGCAAAACTTTCTCCAACACAAAATAATGAGACAAATAAGCCAACTGAATGCTCCTTGTGGAAATGTAAATCAAACAGATCCGTGCCAGGCTGTTGATGCTGAGATATGTCTATCTAAAACATAGACTATAATATATATTATTTACTAGCATCTGTAAGCTATTCTCATCTCACGTGTGAATACCCAGATCTACAGTTTTTCTGAATGTTGATGGAAGTATTGGCTTTAGTTCAACCATTTATTACGGTATTTATTAAGGTAATCTTGCACCAGTATTAGCCAACGCTGAAGGCCTTAGTATGCTTACCACAACAGGCCTGTCAGATCCTTAAACTCTGTTCCCGAGTGCAGAAGAAGGAAGGCCGCGTGAAACAATTCAACACACTTTATAAAGAGCATTTAAAGGTGAGCAGTAGACAAGGTTTAAATCTCAATCTCCATTGTGTCATTTGTCCCACTTTAGATGTTCTGTGTGTAAACAAGTGCAACACAATGAAGCCATCAGGAGAGCCTGACCCAGAGTGTCCCCGCTTTTACAATTTGAGTGTTGAGCCTATAAAGACATGCAAACCCCACTGGGAGAGATCAGGGAGGCCTTGGGATGCAGCCCTGAGGAGGGTATGGTGGCAGGCTTTTAACAACTGCCTGAATTGGTTCAGTTCTGGAAACTTTTGCTTTCAGGGGGGTCATCGCACACATCTTATGATTCCAAACCACGGCCCTAACCTTAACCATAACCATCTATGATAGTTTGGTGGGAGCAAAGTAGAAGTCATGTTTGGGGAATGCATTTCCAGAAAACAAAGTCCCATATCCATATGCCACCTTCAGGGGAGGAAATAACAAAACATTCTCTCATAACCAAATCTTTCCAGTACATTCAAAAAAACAATCGTTAAACGTTTCCCAGCTTAGAAACGACCCCATGCACAAGTCCTATGGGCTCGTTTTCATTTTGTAATAGATTGGGTCAGTCATGCACAAACAATCTAGTAAAACACTCTAATCTTTTGAAAAAAAACTCATATCTGGAGGTTAATAATTTACACAAGGGGCTGTAGGCCAACATTATTCTAGCATGTTAATCAAGTATGAAAATATGAAACTCACGAGGTCACAATGTTATCATAGAAAACACACATGTGTAATCACACAGTGTATGTGCGTGCAGGCCTCTGTTTTATGTCATGTGGTTTCACATGATTCAGAGTTGATAACCGACTATGGAAGATCTCTTTTGTATAAAAACATGGGCTGCATTTGCAATTAGGTATGTATGAGATTATCTTTGGTAAATATTGTAAAATGGCCATTGATAGCACGTGATCTCCACTTACCCACAGATTTGATAAGAGGTAGACCATATTGTTGCTGCTTCTGTTCCTTTTTCCTTTTACATCATAAGTGTGCAATGACAAATACTTTGTATTCTACAGTCCCAGGAATATATTATGTTTGATGGCAGCATTCAATGGATAAAGCATCTCTATTTTGTGGATGCTGCTCGTGATTAGTTTAATTATTTGACAAACAGATTTAACAGGGAACAGTATTGCACTGTGAATTTTCTCAATGTTCTTGTATGACGGAGACTAAAGTGGACTAACGCTGTCATTCTGGCAGTGGTGTAATAATGCTGCACTGCCTTAAATGGGAAACACAGAGCCAGGCCTGTTCTTTACTACAACATGGCTCTGATTAGGACCAGATTGGTCTGCCTGTGGTTAGTTCTGAGCCACAGCCAAGTCCTACTCAGGGAGAAGTCTGTTCTTGTTGTATGAATGCATTAATGTTAATCTCTCCCCCATTCCTCCCACATATATATCTGCTGTAGTGGAGATTGACTGTTAGAGAACTGATAAGTCTGTGGTCCTTTTACAGAAGTAAAGACACAAAGAAATCAATATAAATGAATTTTGATTAGCTTTATTTTGGGCCATTTGTTGTTGTGATGAGTTTCTTTTTTAAAGGTATTTTATCTCAAGATAACATGATAATCTGTCTTGAGCAAATATATTTCAGCCATGATGCTTTTGGGACGGCAGTTTGAATCGGCCCACCACTTTACATGATATTCTGTACAGACATTCATGGTTCTCCAAGGATAAATCTTACTGATCCCCTGACTTCATCTAGTGCCAATTTGTCTAAAACTGTGGTTTAGAATAATAGATAAATGATGGGGTCTCTGCATTTGATATAATCTGATCAAATCAAAGCCTGTGTTAGCCAACCCACGTATCTGCATTCAGACATGATAAAGCGATATAACACAACCAATTAAATTGATTTGCAACCAGGGTCGCTATCAACATCCTTGCTTGTTTATTTCGTACATACTTTGTTTTTTCATTATGAGTTTTGGCGCTGTGTTGTTGATCATCACCTCCTTTCTCTTTTAGGATGGCATGCTTTCAAAGCCCCTCCTTTCTCCTGGTTACATCAGTTAAATGTTGTGTCATCAGGTGGTTTGAGGAGAACTATATGCAGCTCAGTAGGCTATAATCAGAATCAGAACCTTTCATTGCCAAGTATAATTAACATACAAGGAATGTTTGTCATGGCGGGTGGTCCAACATTGACTTAATACGTAATACTAAACACGAAGAATTCATCACGCATGTCCTGTTGTGCTTATAAATATTTTGATTATTAGTATTAGGGCTTACCTCCTAGGTTGTGCCCCAAATTCCTTAACCAGGAACATTAAAGTGTCTGTTTTTTCTCTCTTTCTTCTTTCAGTGATTTGAGCTTCCCCTCCATATTAGGAAGTGATGTTTGCTACCATCTCGTGGCCAAAAGGAACATTTCATTAAACAGACCAAACCCACTTGAAGAAACAACAACAAAATTATTCCTGATAAACTAAAACATTTTTCACAGCAACCATAAATCACAATATATCTACATGAATTAACTTACAATATATATATATATATGTGCTTAATTCCCACGAGTGATATACATTTTTCCGTTATTATTTATGTGATCTAATCCGAAAAGCAGCTCCGCGCTTTCTGTCCCTCGTTACTCGCCGTAACTTACGTCATCAAAACAAGCCGACCGGAGCAGCATGTAGGAGCCCTCGCTGAAGCTTTTTTGACCTTCTAAAATTATTTCAAATAGACCTTTCAAATAGTTTCGGTGAGTTGATGTTCTACATGCTACGTACAGGCTACATCTGCTATAATGTCAAAGTCAGAGTAATTTGTAATTCCTGCATTTTATTGGTTATGAAGTCAACGATAGCTGCAGAGAGGCTACTACACGTAAGCTAGCCCTGTTTTTATTCACGTCCTCATCCTTTTTTATATGAATCTGCAAAGGTAACGGGAAAGTAATGACAGATACAAAGTGTAACCAAATGCTACGGTTTGCACAGATTAGAGGTCTAGATGTACGAAGGTTACCTTGCACTTCTGAGTCAATGAAATAGCAATACATGACAACGTGATAGGCACGTTATGTGTAACAAGAGCCTTCAGCTGATTATCACGTGTCAGCTCAACACAAATGTCATCTTGTCTTGATCTTTTTTACGACAGGTTTGAATTCAGCTTTACAGGATGTCAGCCAAGCATGTGTCAGTCCATGCGAAATGGATCATCGGCAGAGTAATAGGGACCAAGATGTACAAAACTGCCAAAGTGAGAGTCACGAGGCTGGTGCTGGACCCCTACCTGCTCAAGGTGAACCTTTTTAACGATGTTCATCCTCTGCGGATGTGGACAGGAAGGACAGGTGGCAGCCTACTTTCCCAGGAATGTCCCGCAAAATATCAATTTGGTTATTTCTTTATATCTCTATCATTTATTTTACCCATTATATACATTTAAAACGCCTAGCTTGCTTGTTTGTAATTTTACGACACTGGTGTGTCTATAATACCAGATTTTTTCTACAGATGCCATAGTTTTAGAAGTGGAGATATTTTTCAACAAAAGTACATCTTTTTTCATTCAGTAAAATATACCAAAATTTCCTTTGTACTGACACAGTATACTGTTATAGTACAGGCAGATGCCCAATTCACTTTGTAAAATAAATAAAGTAATATTGTGAATCCACATGAATTTGAATATACAGCTGCCTCTACTTCCACAAGATAAGACACCGTTAGTTTATGATGACTAGTCTAAACGTGTTTTTTTTTCTGTCCCATATTTTTAAAAATGTGGTATTTGACTTGCAGTTTGACTTGGTTAGCTGTTTGTTAGTAACTTGGGATTTGATTGCCATTACTTTATGGCTAACATTTAGTCCCACCCATCAGTTATTAAAGTTATAATAAATAATCTAAAGTAAGTATAATTCTACACACATTATGAATTTGCTACCTGTAGCCACATGTGTTGTACATCAACTTTTATTATATACAACCACATATGAAATACTTTGAGAAATGTGTCATTGATTGCTTTACACTTACTAATTAAAATAAGTCTAATGTTGTCTTTTCTTCCCCATAGTTCTACAATAAGAGGAAGACCTACTTTGCCCATGATGCTTTGCGACAGTGCACTGTGGGAGATATTGTCCTTCTCAAGGCTCTGCCTGAGCCCAGGTCCAAACATGTGAAGCATGAACTGTCTGAGATGGTGTATAAAGTTGGCCGGGTGGTCGACCCACTGACGGGAAAGAGGGTTGAAGGAACTGAGTTTGTGGAGCCTCTGACTGACCTTCCACTCAGCCTGAAAGAGGACACAACGTTATCAGAAAAACTGCAGGAGCTAAACATCTCTGCTGCCTCCATTGAGGCTGATTCGCCGCCAGCACAATCTCCCGCTTCATGATTAGAAAAAGGCTTTTTTTAATGCAGTGTGGTTAGCTGAAATGTCACTCTGCAATTCTGTTTCTGGTGTTCATGTATATATACATTCATAAATCAGCCATCAATTAATGTGGAAAATGAATGTTAGTTGTTTCCTGCTAGGATAGTTATGAATTCCAAATGCATTTCTGATTAATTTACAATAAAATGAAAATGGCTATGCATGGATTTATTCACAAACATGTATGAATGGTCTTCATAGCCATTTATTGATGGAACAAAGATCTATGCACAAAAGCATTTTAAATTGACAGGCATTCGATCATTCTTTATCTGGCGTTGATATTAATATGTAAATCTGCTCTAATGTATGTTCTCTTTCAATCATTTGACATTCGTACAGCATATCCATTTGAAATGTGCATGATTGAAAATGCATTAGTGTTTGGGTCTTTTATTTTATAAGTGGGGAAAGTTCAATTTTGAGGGGAAATATAAATCAACAGAGCTGTAGTATGTGACATTGTTTAAATACTTAATAGCACTTGGAGAAGTCGTCAACGCATCCTTAATCGGAGCAGGTGGGAGATCAAAGTTATATAATATGTGCTTAATTATTAACTTATGTAATGAAACTACGTGGACACAGTCATCTAGTTCCTCTGGTGACCACATGACTCCTTACCGGCTTTGGGACGTAATAAAAGGATCACGGGGTTACGTTGATGTAACTAGGCAACGGCAGCTCCACCGGTCGGACCAGCGAGCTCCAACTGACAGCCTTCAAGGGAAAAATGGCGACGCGAGTTTTTCAGAGAGTGGTAGGCGCGGGCCTCAAGCAGACGAGGACCGGGCAGTTCACGGCTGTCGTGAGGTTAGACATGTTTTTCCAACTGGTATTTGCCGGCGCAGCTTTAGAAATGCGACTTAAAAAGTGTGCGTGTCCTCCGTGGAGTTGACAGTAACTTCAAAGTGTGACAGGCTTGAGGCTAAGCTAACGTTAACGTACGACACGGTGCACGTCGGCTAACGTCACGTCCAGCGCTGCGTGTAACGTAATAGCATTAGCCCTCCTGCTCTGAACCGGAAGTCTCTGCTAGTGCTCCCTCTCGCCCTGCTCCGTCACAAAGTGGTTCGCCAACTTGTGTTCGTTACAATGCTGTGCGTAGATGTATATTCGCTTTGTGTATAATTACTACAAAGTATAACAGAAGTTCTGTCAGTCCCAAACTCCAAGGGGTGGTCGGGGTGTGTAAAAGTAAAAACATATTACATCATTACATCAATACATCGGCTAACGTAGCTTTTAACATAAACATATGTCATATAGCATCAACACAACTCTGCGATAAGGATTTTTTAAATTTTCTTATGATAGAAAAGAAAATTAAGTGTCTGACTGTACAGATGCATGAAGTGTACAACCATCAAGTGATTTTGAGACGTGGAGAGTACAAGCCACATAAGTGTGCTGCAGGTATTGAGTAATTTGTACGTTTGTTATTAGTGATAATTATTTCGTCGTGTAACAGAATAAGTGGTGGTGCCGTATCCAACTTGTGTTTCACCTCAGGAGCCTCTCAGCTTACCAAGAAGACAGCTGGTTCAAGTCTCTGTTTGTTAGAAAGGTCGACCCCCGAAAAGACGCTCACTCTCATCTGCTTGCCAAGAAGGAAGACAACAATCTGTACAAAATACAGTGTATGTATTGTTCGTTGCTTGCTGTGACTCTTCTGATGGTACATCGGCCTGCTTGCATGTGTTTTGTTTTGAGATTGATTTAAAAAAGATTTCCTTCTGAAATGTCCTTCTGAAATGTGCTAGCTGGTGTGTTATCCACTCATGTGTTATTGTTTCCTTGCAGTTCACAATGTCAAGCCTGAGTGCCTTGATGCTTACAATGAACTTTGGTAAGAAGTTCCTGGCGCTTAATTTACTTTATTCAGATTATTGTCGGGGGAAACTGTTTTTTGAAACGGTGCATTTTGCTTTTACATGTTTGTTTTTGTGTGTATCCTCAGTGCGGACGTCTTGCCTTCCATTCACGCTGACCCTGAATTCCCTTGTGAGCTTGTGGGCACCTGGAACACATGGTATGGTGAGCAGGATCAGGCAGGTGAGAGCATCATCACGCTCTGGGTGTGATCATTTAACCAACTTCTTAAATGTGAGGATGTGTTGCTTCTTTTTATTCTGTTATGTTAAATTCAATATTTCTGAGCTTTGAAGTGATGGTTGGAGAACTCAAGCCTTTTAGAGGTCTAACTTCATGCCAGCTCAGGTCCCAGGTGGTCAAGTGATACTTAATTAAACTACAGTTGTTTAAAAACCCCCAGAGATAAACCCACGGAGATATATGCATTATTGTTGCCTCCTCTGGTCTTTGTATTGTAGTTCACCTGTGGAGATATCGGGGAGGATACCCGGCTCTCACCGAAGTCATGAACAAACTCAAACAGAATGAGGTAACTGTCCTCGGATTAGTTCAGTTTACTGGCAGGGGAGGGGTGTTTGTTTGTTTCACCAAAAAAGTACTTTTGTAGACCGTAAGAATATAACATTGTTTAGAATCAAATAAATACAATCTCATTAAGGGAAATAAACATGTCAAATTAGCTAGTTATCGAGCCAAAATGTTTTAGGCAAATTAAACATAGTAATCCTGATTACGTATGATGTCAGGGAACAATTAATGTGTTCCAGCTAAACTGAGCAAACTAGATAATACAAGAATGAAGTTGTGTGTCTATAAAAGCGTTGGTGGTTAGAGCGGGTTGTTGGTTTGACCCCAGGCTCCTACATGTCAAAGTGTCCTTTATCAAGACCCTGAACCTCAAGTTGCTCCCCAGGAGCTTCACTGCATCCTGCTGCTTCTAAATGCTTCATACGGGTTAAAAGCAGAGGTCAAAGTGTGTGTGGATTATAATCAAGTTTAAATATTAATGACTTAAAAGGTACGACGTTCTTGTTCTTTTCTGCTATCTGATCAGAGTTTAATATTTGTACAGATGTTTTTCCGAGTTGATGGTCTTATTTACAGAGTCGTGTGTCGCTGTCATCTGTCGTTGCTGTAGAAGTTTACGGAGTACAGGAAAGAGAGGGGCAAGATGCTGCTCTCTCGTAGGAATCAGCTGCTGCTGGAGTTCAGCTTCTGGAACGAACCGGTCCCTCGTCCAGGACCCAACATCTATGAGCTCCGGTCATACCAACTCAGGGTAACTCCATAGAATATGTTCACGCTTCCTCCCATTCTACATAAATATGTGTTTGTCTGTAACGTCAGACAACTCACTCTCCACTCTTCACATTCCTGTTACAGCCAGGGACGATGATCGAGTGGGGAAATTACTGGTAAGGCAAATCGTTTTACACGTAGCATCAGAAAGTCATCAAATTACAGTAATTTTGAAAGTTGGTCTGAAAAGCTCATCAGCTTTCTCTTCGTGATGCTTTTAGCATAGAGCTACCACTGTAATGTACCTTTTTATTTCCTCACTACTGTTTTATTGCTCTTGCAGATTGTAGAAGATGAATATCAGTCAACGGTACTTTTGGCTACACAATCTATGCATGTGTCTGAAGCATGCCCAAAGATATTTCACATAGAATTTGTAAATCTCAAGCATAATTTACCTAGTTACCCCATATTTTACATATGTTCATATCTGAATAAATGGTTAATGACTGGGAAATGTGCCTGATAATATAATAAAGCCAAACATGCTTTTGAAACAACTCTGAGATTATAACATTAGAAAGTATTGGGATATCTGTAAATGCCAGTTTAATTTCTACACTGAGCTGTTTTTTAATGTAACATTTGGGTGCTCTGCAGGGCTCGTGCCATTGAGTTTCGCCAGCAGAATCAAGAGGCAGTGGGAGGCTTTTTCTCACAGATTGGACATCTGTACACGGTTCACCACTTATGGGGTAAGCAGTGTTTTCTAGTTTTTAAGTTCCAAGTTTACATATCTTGCATTATACATTTATAAATGCATCATTGTATTGCAAATGATTGCTCACATTTGTTTATAATATATGTAGGCGCTTATGAGGTGCTTCTCATTTATTTTATTTTTTTTACAACTGCCTGTGTTACGATTCAGGATGAATATAAAAGAAATAAATATTGCATACGTTTTTGGTCATACATTTGATTGATCAGTATAATGGCTATAAAAAAATTTAGCACTTTTCTAAGAGTTGATGCATGTATTTGATTTGCATTTTGAGTAAAGACTAAAGAAAACAAGCATTATATTTTGTCTTTCTTTCAGCTTACAAAGACCTTCAGTCCAGAGAAGACACAAGAAATTCTGCCTGGCAGCATGACGGCTGGGATGAGGTGGTTTATTACACAGGTACGTCTATTTTCTGTCGTATTTCTCCTCTCGTTGCCTTTCTAATTGCGCTGGACAATATTATCAAACATCATCTTCGAGAGGATAGTGTCATGATAATATGACCTTAACCCGTTGCTATCTCTTAAGTCTTTTTTTTTTTTTTCATGTAATCTTGTATTTTTCATGTATTGATATAAATCATGATCAGAAATACATTATCATTATTTTTATATATGTATTATATATATTTTTGTAAAAAATGTTGTTATAAAAAAGTATATATCATTTATAAATTATGTTATTAAAAAAAATTATATATATATATATATATATATATATATATATATATAATTTATTAAATAATAAGAAAAAAATAAAATAATTTTATATATATATATATATATATATATATATATATATATATATGAATAATGATTACTGCATGACACAACTCGGTTCGTAATATCGTTGTCTCTTCCCCATTCGACAGTCCCTCTCATTCAGAACATGGAATCTAGAATAATGATTCCCATGAAGAAGTCGCCCTTGAAGTAACCACAACCATCGGGGAACCTCTCAACAGCCACTGCAACTGTCTCACGGATCTCTGGAGACCAACTACCAGTTGGTGCACTACCAGGGAAATCTGCATAACTGTTCAAATTTTAGTTTTTAATTTCTTGTTTGTTGCTTCACCCCCCCTTTCTCTGTGGGCCTTGAATGAGGTTTAAAAACGGATCTCTTACCGACCCATCGATGCGCTTTGTGGAGACCAACTATTCTTTCACGTGCCCCTCCTTATCTCTGTGTCTATCTTTTGAAACGTCCGGTTTTAGGTGGATTGTCGTGTCCTTTTTTTGTTGATGATTTAAAAACATCAGTGTGAGTGTGATACCAGATGGATCAAACATTTAGCAGTTCTAGTGCTGGTCACGGACTGAAAATGTCTAAAGAGCTTTCAGATCAAAATTACTTGTAAGCTCAGTTGCACTAGCATTGATAACAAAAGTAACTGCTTCCAGTATCTCAACAAAAACGCTGCCTCCAGAGCTCACAATCTCGCTATCAATATGTATTGAATAAACTTCTTTAAATGTTACAGTTGTACAAAGAGGAGCATGCTTATTATGAATCGGTGTTCTGAAATCAACAATGAAGATGATTGTCATGTATTGTAGGGCCGCAGACTTGCGTCACATTAAGCACAGTTTCAATGTATGATTATGTGGCTTTGTTCCAGCAAACTGATCAAGGTGTTATTTGTTTCAAAATCATTTGTCTGGATTAAATGATTCATAAAATGTATGAAGAGACACATAAATTAAAGGTGACTGACGCACTCCAATGTCTTACTAGTCAGAACAGTGAGTGTGTGGTGAATCTGCACACGGTGTAATTGTATCATCACTTGAATCTCCTGGCTCATCCAGCTGATGAGAGGGAGACTAGCTGATTCAAATGATTAGAGACCGTTTTCTAATCTCATAACTAATCAGTAACTAAACTTCTATGCACTCATAAATTTGCAAATTGGGTTATCGTGTGCTCTAATCTTGGATTAATTTTATTTTAATGATCAAATTGTAGAGAGGATCAACATCACCATGTGGTAATTGTGAATTGCAGTGATTTAATATGATAAATTGTACATATTAAATGACATTTCTGATGAAAGTCTTGCACTCCTTTCTTTCTTGTAGGCTATCGTTTGAAATGACACACCATAGACTGAATTATATACAGTTTACAGATCAGTAAAGGATGCATTCGGCACTTCGTCTAGGCCAGGGTGTGACTGATGCTGCCTTCACTGTATGTCGGAAATCTTTTATCGGACAATGAACTGCTCCAAAGAAATAGTTATGATTGTAAAAATTGTGTGTGGGAAGGGGAGATGAATGTAGTGACCTAGTGAACAATAGCTTAGAGACAACATTAGCAATATTAGTAATAGTTTGAATGTATTTGTAAACAATGTACATAATAAATGAGTGTTGGGAAAAATATTTTAAAACAGTCTTGATTGAGTTATTTTAACACATTTCCATAACTTTGGCAAACACTAGCAGGCTGTTGGTTTAATATGTAGGCTGTTATATGACAATCATTGCAATTAAGAACAAATAGCTGCAATCTGCATGTTTTACCATGATCTGTTACTTTCTGTGTTCATTTAATATATATTGACACTCTCTTAATTCCAACATAGGCTGCAATTACTTGTCATCAGGATTCATTTCGTGCTAGTACAAGTAAACAGGGCGTTTTAACGCTTTTAAAGAAGCCTATTCTTGGAGCCGAGACTGGTTCCGCAAACGCATCACGAGAACACGTGTTGGAGCCTTCTAGAAAGCCGTCCCTCCTTTCGAGAGAGTCTGAGCCGGAGAACTGCGACTCTCCACCAGCGGTACTTTTTAATTCTACATCGCTGGTTGAGCTGCTTCGCCATGTCTGCCATTAAATCTCTGAACCCAAAGGCAGAGGTGGCCAGGGCTCAGGCTGCCCTAGCTGTCAACATCAGCGCCGCCCGGGGGCTTCAGGATGTGCTGAAAAGTAACCTGGGACCGAAAGGGACCATGAAAATGTGAGTTCCTCCAGCCCTTTGTGCAGCGTGTGTTGTGCTAAGCTAAGCTAACGCTGCTACGGCACGTTAGCTGCAGCTCGCCGGTAACGTTAGACCGCCTGCGCATGTAACGTCAACTGATAATTTCAACATTTTTTTTAATGATGACTTTATTTGAGACGTGAACATCATCCCTTTTGTACATATATGTGTCGCCCTGCGTCAGAGTATTAACGTTAAATCGTGGTTCTGGCCGGTTAGGCCTCGCTGGCTGAGCGGAGTTTCCCGGCGCACGTTGTCGCGCCCAGTCATCGCTTTGACGACCACCAAGCTAACGTTAGCCGGTCGGTATCGATCCGTTATCGGATTACGTTCATGGGGATGTCTGTCACCGTTCACTAAACTAGCTGGATTTATGAAGGACTCTGGTACGCCTATTGTTGACGATCAACGTTGTTTAAGAAAGTTTAACTGACGCTAGTGTATATTAAGGGAATATTGCATTAGTCGCTCAGCAGACGTACTAGATGTGCTTATGACTTAACACTTCACGTGACTTTTATTGACGGTTTATTAGCTGCGTCTTGTAGCCGACCCGTTTTCATTAAAGCGTGTCTCCCCGTTTGTCTGTGCAGGCTGGTGTCTGGCGCAGGAGACATCAAGCTGACCAAAGATGGAAACGTCTTGTTGCACGAGATGGTAAGGAAGTGCCGAGCTGTGAACCTCTCCTGTCCGACTGTCACGTCCTTTTTATCGTGTTTCTGTCTTGTTAGTATTGGGGACCACACCCCAAATGTATGTGGGATCCATCCACTTTGACACTGAAAACATCATTGTTGTCTCACTCTGCTTAATTAAATCCTTTTTATTGGTTCATTATTTGAGGGTAGTCTTTGTGGATCATTGTTCAGAGTTTTTGTAGATCATGTTTATATTCGAGGAGGCAAGAAAGTCATTACAAGTATAATTGTGCCTCGGGCACAGAACAAATGTATGCCCATTGATAGAAAAATATATCAGCACTATGTCTGTAACCCTCAGTTCACACATTTCTAACCCAATGAGCATGCTTACTTTTGATATGCATTTGGAATTAAATAAAAGTAATAGTTGGTTGCAGCCCTGTTTCCCTTTTTTTTTTATTTACTCAAGACTTCCTTTTTATTTTTGCAGCAAATTCAGCACCCGACTGCATCACTCATTGCAAAGGTGGCCACGGCGCAGGATGACATCACAGGAGACGGAACCACATCAAATGTTCTCATCATCGGTGAACTGCTGAAGCAGGCGGACCTCTACGTGTCAGAGGTAAAAGAGAACTCCTTGTCATTTTAAATCTACGCCCATGGGCCTGTCCACCCAGAATGTACACATTTCTTACCCAAAATGTCTTGTGAGTCTGCATTTCGATGTTCAGTGTTTGGAACTGGATATATTTTCTTTCCATAACATTGGTTTTTGATATTGTGCTGCAGGGTCTTCATCCAAGAATCGTTGTTGAGGGCTTTGAGGCGGCTAAGGAGAAAGCCCTGGCTGTTCTGGAAGAGCTGAAGGTGACTCGGGAAATGGACAGAGAGACCCTCATCAACGTAGCTCGCACCTCCCTCAGAACCAAGGTCTACGCAGAGCTGGCAGACTTGCTCACTGAGGTGAGATGTGAGGGAATGGAGCACGGTGTACAACAAGCTCAGGGTCTTAACATTAACAATTAACATGACAACATTCAAAATGTATTGTTTTCTTTGTTATTGATCATTGGCTATAAACTCAAATAATGACACATGTCCCCTATAGCACAAAACAAAGTAGTATCTTTTCAGTTAGTCGGAGAACTGTGACTGTCAACTGAGTGTATTATTATTTCCCGTCGTTGTTTTTCCAACGGTTGGTGTGGTGTTTTTCTGCAGGCTGTAGTAGATGCTGTTCTGGCTATCACTAAACCTAATGAGCCCATTGACCTGTACATGGTGGAGATTATGGAGATGAAGCACAAGACCGACTGCGATACACAGTGAGTTTTAATGACAATCTAAAGCTTCTGCTCAGGAGGCAACACATCCATTTACTGATGATAGGGAAGTGTTTCGGGGTCCAACACGTCTAAAGATTGTTGCTTTCCTTTTTTTCTCAGGCTGATCAGAGGTATGGTTTTGGACCACGGTGCCCGACACCCAGACATGAAGAAGAGGGTGGAGGACGCCTATGTGCTGACCTGCAACGTCTCTTTGGAGTATGAGAAGACAGAGGTCAACTCTGGCTTCTTCTACAAGAGTGCCGAGGAGAGGGAGAAACTTGTGGCTGCAGAAAGGAAATTCATTGAAGATCGTGTGCAGAAGATTATCGGCTTCAAGAACAAAGTCTGTCCCAATGGCGAAAGGGCTTCGTCGTCATTAACCAGAAGGTATGTATGCAGTATTGTCATTTTAACTGCAGGGCACTCGCTCTTTAGTTCATTGTCTTCTTTAATTTCAAAATATGCTTTAAACAACTCTTGAAGCTCAAGAACATACTATGGTGTGACCAGTTTCTTAAATCAGTGAAGGATTACAGAAGGATTTGAGCCTTCTATCTGATTATCTTGACAATGGGACTAAATGTAATCGTTCAGCATTCATTTCCCTAAAGAATTTAGATAATGGGTAGATGTTTAGTCTGTCGTCATACCTACAACAGGTTCAGGAGTCCCAGCTACGGTCATCTTCTCAAAGAGAAACAAATCACTTAAAACTGAGTTCTCAATACAAGTATTTAAATACAAATGTACAAATCGTTCCTTCACATAGTTCAGTGTTTCTTTCTACTCTTAGATGGGTTAAGTCACTACAACTCCCAACTCGGGATGGGTAGCGATAACCGTCATATACGCATATAACGCAACGCACATTTCGGTGCTCTCTTTCAGTGCCTGAGCCGATATGAAATTGAAAAGAAAACATTCTTTTGAACTTCTCTGGTTTTGTCAGTGCGGCCATGAACGGCTTTTACAGGGAATATGGCCGAAGGATTTGTAATGTCGCCATTGGTGATCGTCGTTTTGTGCTCTTAAAAAAATAAATTGGATTAGCGGTTCGGGCACTTTTCTTTTTCTTTTTTTTTTTAGACACCGGTTAAGCAACGATTTCGGCAACAAACAAAACGATACCCATCTCCACTCCAGACGGGCAGTGGTTGTTTAATTACAGTAGCAAACATTGGTCACAAGCTTGCAGATATAGTTTCCCTGACCTGAACTTTCAATTATATTCCTTCGCTGAATCGATGATACATTTATTTTAAGACGTGTAGTCTCCATATGGACCCTGAAAAGAAATGGCTAATCAATCTCGTTGGGTGCACAGAGAACACTCAAGGATGCTAACGTAGCTCCCCCTGGTCTCTTGTATCTGCTACAGTAAATCTGATCTGAACCTCTGCATAAGGAGAGTCCCTTCCTCCCCAATATGTATTCAGCGGATCAGAATAAACGTAATATTGCTGTAACAGACTTAAATACAGTGAAGAAACAAAGTTGAATGTAATTGTTTTCCTCTATTCTGTAGGGTATTGACCCATTCTCCCTGGACACCCTAGCCAAGGAGGGCATCGTAGCCCTGCGCAGGGCAAAGAGGAGGAATATGGAGAGGTGAGGAAATGTTCTTACTGGTCACAAATAAAAGTGGCCTTTTCTGTACACTCAAATCTACTTCATTCTTAAAAAGAAAGATCAAAAGTTTTATAAATGAGGTTCAAGATCTATAATGTAAAAACCTTCATTAATAGTCATACTTTGTTTCGCCACAAGGGGGCGCCCTTCAGCACAACTGTGGGACCTGGTGTCTATTTTCAGTGCAATCTGTCAGTTGCTTTTATGTCTGGTTTGATTTAATCAGAGACAATAATTATATTATTGTAGCTTTATGGAATATTACCGGTCGGGTAAATAAATGTTTAGCTATTAGTATTTCAACAGTTTGCTTTGTTTAACAAACAAACTTGCCGTCAACAGGTGCATGATGTTTTGTATCATAAATCCAGTCCTAGAATCGAGTTATATCAAGAGTTTTGTTTTTCCCTCTGCAGGCTCACCCTCGCTTGCGGCGGTATTGCCATGAATTCAATTGATGACCTCACACCCGAGTGCTTGGGATACGCTGGGTTGATTTACGAACACACACTCGTGAGTATTATTTATATTTCTGTGTGTATTATATTTTTAAATGTATTTTTTTAACTCAGGGCCCCAATTTCAACTTGATCAAGTATGAATGAGAACGCTGCGGACCGTAGCCGTTAAATTGCCGGTTGCGCAACAATTACACAATAATAAGAGAAGCAAAATGTGTCCATATTAGTCAGTTGAATGTAAAAATAAGTGGTAAGATGGGGTCCAGGTGGGGAAATGATAATTATGCTCGTAAGATGTTGACGCCGAGTTGTTGATCACTTCCAATGTTTGCAGGGAGAGGAGAAGTACACGTTCATTGAGAAGTGTGGCAACCCTCGCTCAGTCACTCTGCTCGTGAAGGGGCCCAACAAACACACCCTGACACAGATCAAAGATGCCGTACGGGATGGTTTACGGGCGGTCAAGAACGCCATCGAAGACGGTAAGAAACCATGCAAGCTAAGATTATTTGTCTCTCGCGATGTGTTTTTATGGGAATAGGATTTATTGCAACACGTGATTCATTTATCCTGTTTTTGTTTTGCTGCCAGTGTGCAACCATTACGTCTAACCTCAAATCTACATCAAATACATGGTTGGCAATAGTCTTGAGTTGATCCTCTTGTCTGTTTGAATAAATGTTTTGGTTCATCAAAAGTTTGAACCTTTTACATTTGTAGTTAAAAAAAAAAAAATGTGTTTAAAAAAAACACAACTAAAAAGTTACTTTTGTCCCTCTTCTGAGTTTTTAGATTTCCTGCCAAAGGGGACTTTGTACTTCTGTTATCCAATTACTAATTCAAATAGTAATAATGCTAATTCATTACCAGCGTTTATGAAGTTACCCAAACGGTCCTTTTTTAGCTCGGATCATTTTTCGTTATTCTACTTATTTTGATTTTCATAAAATGATCCCCTGGCATTGTGTTCGTTTTATCTGTTTCTGCTTTGTGAAATGCAGTCGGTCTCATTTGCACAGCGAACACCCGGAGATGCCAACGTGGCTCTTTTGCCTTTGTCTGTGCTACTGAGACTTTGGGCTTTTCCTCTGCATTAGTTACGTTTCAGTCTCCTAAATTCATTAGAAGATCAGAACAAACTCATTGTCCTTCTATTATTGAGCAACGCCATTTTTACTTGACTTGTGTTTTCTAAAAATCTTCTTTTCTCCTTCGTCTCTGTAGGATGCGTCGTGTCCGGTGCAGGTGCCTTCGAGGTGGCTGTGGCAGACGCTCTGGTGAAACACAAGCCCAACGTGAAAGGCAGAGCTCAGCTGGGAGTCCAAGCCTTTGCAGATGCTCTTCTTGTCATCCCCAAGGTAAAGGTGTTTTACTCTCCCCCAGGCTTTAAGAGTTTATTGCATTATGCTACAGATAATAACTCTGGTCCTCATGCCAAAGTTATGAGACGGAACAATTATAAGCAGGATTCGTTAACATTCACACGGTATCAACCTGTTGATGTTTCCCTGGTAGGTTCTGGCCCAGAACTCTGGCTACGACCAAATGGAGACCGTCCTGAAGCTGCAGACCGAGTACAAAGAAAGTGGTCAGCTAGTTGGAGTGGACCTCAGCACAGGTCAGAACCGCAACACCGTCATTAGAAGATTGTGCCACGCAATATATTTCAAGCTTTCTACAGTACATCGCAGTATCTGTTTGATTTTCAAAAGTAAATAACATAAGACCAAAAGTGCTTTCTTTTTCAAGTTTCTTCATATGACCGTTTAATTGAGATCAAACTGCTGTAAATTTGAGCCTTTAGCATCAAGTACATGCTCAGAAAGTATAACATCTGCAGAGTGACATGTTTTTTAGAAAATGAAATGATATCTTGTGTTTTATTTTAATTATATCCTGCTGTTCTTCAGGGGAACCGATGGTGGCAGGAGATGCAGGCGTTTGGGATAATTACAGCGTAAAGAAACAGCTTCTGCATTCATGGTGAGGTCCCACGTTTCAGAACTGAAGTGATGTGACTTTCTCTTTCTGCTTTGTCTTATTAACCTCTTATGTGGCTCTTTATTCTTTATTACAGCACGGTCATCGCCAGCAACATCCTGTTGGTGGACGAGATCATGCGCGCTGGAATGTCCTCTCTCAAAGGTTAAACGTGAACTGGAGAAGAAGAAGAAGCAGCTGTTGTCAAACTCACAGTGATAGTTGTTTACCTGACGTTGGTTCAGTCAACGTGTTCCTGCTCTAGGAAGTCCGAGGTCCAGTCTGATGGACGGCCAGCTGTAAATCCACTGCATCCATCACAACGTCTGTCAGAACCATTGTTATGCTAGTTATTGTTATTTCAAGAATTTGTCTAAACCGTTCTCCAATTGGTTTATTTATGAGATTTTGTTAAAGCACTGGCCTCTGCCCCCCGGTTCTGTTTCTACCCATTAAAGATTTTCTTGGCTCTTGGAAAGATTTGGTTGTTTTTGAAAAGTAAATAGATTCATGAAATACGATTGCTTATTTGCAAGAAAAAAGCTGTGATCAACCTCAAAGATATCAATGTTGCTTTAAAGAGTGCAAACATGTTGACTACATCCTGACGAAGCTATTAAAACAGTAACACACTAACGGTGGTGGAGTATCTTGTTTGGTACTTGGACTTAAGCATTTCAATTTTCTTCTAACTTCTAATAAATATTGTTTAAGTATAATAAATACAATAGAAATTTACTTCAACGATATTTTACCGTTAGAAATCCAACTATATAACATTTAACTTGGTTTCATCTCCACGAGTTACATTAAAGTGCTTCCATTCTATTACATACTTATTGATAAGGTTTCAACATTTACAAAATAAATTAGTTTTTTAGCAAGACAGTTTATACTTGTGTCTGCGGGAGTCGATGTACAAATCCTATAGTCAAATGTCTTCAAGGCGGCTATAGAAATATGATGTAGATCATCTTTAATAACTCAGACGATGCAAACCCTTTAGTTTATTTACTTTACGTCAGTTCACTGCAGGTTATTGTTTCCATTCCATCCGTTTTTATACAAACTAATAAAATAACGAAGTTTTTAATAATTCCGAACTCCTTGTTTTACACGGAATCATTATCTCGTAACACATTTCCGTTGCAACGGTCAAATCCCTCCGACGGAGAAATGTGACCAATCGAAGGAGAAGTTTCGCTGCTAGTTTACGACTTCAATTTTCTATTTGGATAAAACTATTTAAAAATATGCTCATTGTCAAATTAACCTCGTCTAAAAGCGGCTCGTCAACAATGAACGTTACTCTTGTGTCGTTGATGTCTGCGGTGTGTTTACTGTCAGCGGCGGGTAAGAAATTACCTTTTACATTTCTAAACGCACCAAAACATATTTTATATCCACATGATGGAGACCAGTTTCCTCTCTACAACCAGCAGCAGGCGAGATGTTGACTATTCCAGGAGGAAAGATGTTAATGGGAACCAGTGCAGCTGATGGGAGGGACGGAGAGGCTCCCACCAGGGAGGTCGAGCTGCGGCCCTTTGAGATGGACACACATCCGGTCACTAATGCCGATTTCAGGTAATCCCGCTTGACGTCTCAAATTGACATGTTTTTGATAATTAATAAACATTTAAAAAAAGATTTAACAAAGTAAATCACTTCCCCACAGAGACTTTGTGAGAGCGCAGAAGTACAAAACTGAAGCGGAGACGTTTGGTTGGAGCTTCGTGTTTCAGGACTTTGTTTCAGAAGAGCTGAAGAAAAAAGTCACTCAGAGGATTGAGGTACTGGGGCCCGAGCTTGGATTTAGAAAAACAATAATCGAAACTGAATTGTTAGTCTGATATCAATTGATCAGTAATTAAGTTAACAAGTAGCTGTTCTGTATTTTATATTAGAAAAAAACAAGCCAATAATTGTATTGAATAACTTAGTTGTGGGTGTTTTTAAATTAGATTTTTCTCGCATTTTTTTACGGATAAATAGATCAGTTGATAGTGAAAACATACAAAGTAGTTGGTGCTATATAACAATACAAACAAATGTGGCTGCTACATACTTTCTGTACACTACTCCAATTCTCTTTTGTGGATAGCAGCTACCATTCGTAAGGCCTCTTGTGAATGACCATTGTCGTGTTCCTCCCATCAGTCAGCTCCTTGGTGGTTGCCCGTAGAACGAGCGTTTTGGAGGCAGGTGAGGTCCCGAGTGAATCCCTATCTCTTCTTCTATTATTGTTGTACATCTCCTAACCTCATTGCCCGCCTCTCACTCCTTTCCCCCGGTGTCGTCTAGCCTGCAGGACCCGAGTCGGGCATTCGGGAGCGCCTCAGCTTCCCGGTGGTTCACGTGAGCTGGAATGATGCTCAGGCCTTCTGCCGGTGGAAGGGCAAGAGACTGCCGACTGAGGACGAGTGGGAGTGGGCGGGGCGAGGGGGGCTGCAAGGTACACCGTTTATACACTGAACACATGGAATAAATACTGTCTGACTGCAACAGCATTATGATGAGCAGTTCTACTCTTTACAGAGCTTTGATTTACGTTGACACTTCTCCAGTCAAAGACAAAACACAGGAGGCTCAATAATCACTATATATGTTAATAGTTTGCTGTCCTCTTATGTCTTTGCTTCCTCTCGGGTCGTAGGTCGGACTTATCCGTGGGGAAACAAGTTCCAGGGCACCAGAACCAACCTGTGGCAGGTCAGTGGACAATAAAAATGTCAAAGCAGCTTTGACGAGGGGTTCACTGACATGTTTAACTTTTTCACTGAAGATAGTTATTGCGCTAAATATGTACATGTGGGTGCACAACTCATTACACTTTATAAGATCTACCTATCTAACGTTAATCATTTGGTTTAATTGCCCATGTGGACTCGACCTAGTATTAACTGACATACATTTAAAAGAAATGTTTTTGTGAAAGCAGGTGAAATGTTCCTTGCAATAATCCTGGTTGTGTTCTAGGGGTCGTTTCCAGATGGAGACACTGCGGAGGACGGATACCACGGCGTCTCTCCTGTCACAGCATTTCCTTCTCAGAACAGTTATGGTAATTGTCCATGTAGTAAAGTTGAAAAAAAGAATGATAAGATGTAATAAGATTATAGAAATGTTAATACCAAAGAGAGCCATGGTCTTAATATAATAATGTAATGTTATGAAGATCGCTGTGGGCTTCCTAATAGTATACGCGTGATGTTGATTCTTCGTGCAGGGCTGTATGATATGATGGGAAACACGTGGGAATGGACGTCCACTTCCTTTCCATCAAAACAACCGATGTACGTGCTGCGTGGCGGCTCCTGGATCGACACCGTGGATGGCTCAGCCAATCACAAAGCACGAATCACAACCAGGTGAGTGATTTACAAACAAGAGAGACTAAATGTTAAGACTCTTGAGTCCACAAAGCGTCCGGCCTGACTTTATGACTCTGTGTGCTAAAGGATGGGCAACACTCCGGACTCCGCCTCCGACAACCTGGGCTTCAGATGTGCCGCCAGCAGCGGACACAAACAAGGGAAGAAACCGGTCCAGACTGAACTCTAGCAACTCACAGGAAGTCCAAAACAATAATACAAGGACAATAACGTTCAGAGGAGCAGAATAGAGAATAAGGGAAATAAATCCAGGGACAGAGTAAGTATTGAATGTCTAACTTTGGATTTGAATGGATGACAGGAGGAAACAAACGGCATTTCTCCTGTGGAGAACTTTTTTTTTTATGAATTAAAAGAAGAAACACTTCATACCGAACATTCAAGAAAGACACATTTTTGCATAGATTTAAAACATTTTTTCTATCATCCAGATAATTGAACGGGACTGAGGAGACTTCTCGTTGCATAATGTCCCTGGATGTAAGAAGAGCCTCTCTGACCGTGGTGGCCCCTCTTCCTTACTCTGTTGATCCTTTTATGTGACTGGACTGTAAATCAGTCTGTTTATTCACGGCCGCCCATAATCCCGTGTTTACTTTCTCATCATGAAAACCCCGCTGAGCGGAACCTTTGGACTCATTCTGTCACGCACCACAAAATAAAACCTTTTTTTCATCTAAACTCCAGTTTTGTTTGACTTTTAAATACCTGCGTAAGTTAGTTAGTGACCATGTACTCTTAAGCTCCTCACACAATACAGATATTATGGAAGTGACAGTTTTTAGTAACATTTTGTGTTGCCAAATATTTACATAAGGGAAAATCCGATGCTCGCCATGTTGAATATTAATCAACCCGTTATTCTTTTGCAGAGATTTGCTTTTTTTGTCTTGTGAATAACAATTATAAAAAAAAACGTAACAGCAAAAGCTCCTGGAATTAGTGGCACTGCCTGCCCAACACACACATTTGACCATTTAAGAAATAAGGCTGAATGAATATAAATTAAGTTTCACCTGTTTAGAATAATATTTCAAGTTACTGGGTGTAAGGAAGAAGAAAATAATACAAGAGTTCTTCTCTCAGGACTGCACCCACCGTACGTATTAAACCAAGATGTGCACAACGTGTGCACCACAAACAATTTGGCGTGGCGCGTTAAGAGGAAACAAGACGCCAAGCACAAAAAACTTAGTCTATTATCACATTTCATATCTAATTGTTGTACACAATGTTATGACTACTCAGTGAAGAACAGGACAACTCAGGACACCTGGAAGAACATTCTGTGGCGCTCTAAAATAATATTAATAATAATTCAAGGTCATGAAGTTGTTGACGGTGGATTAACTAGTAATTGGGGTGTATTGTTGTTCTTTGGGTGTGGAATTTAAATCAGCCCACACCCGCGTGATGCTTTCTTTTATCTCAAAACAAAAACATAGCCGAGTAATCAGTTTTAAAAGGAGCCGTGTTCGTGATACTGACTCGTCTCCGCTCGTGTGCGTGGGAGGTTCGTCACCATCTCGACTCTAAAAATAAATTGATGACTAAGCGAAGGGGGGAAAAAAATACAGATAAGTTACACCACAGAGATTCAACACGGATTCCTTCGACCATGACTAAACAACTTTATCTGGTTTCGGTGGTCACCGTGTCCAGCCCTCTGCTCTGTGTAATGCACCTTTAAATCAGAAATCATGAGTCTAGCCGTTTAATAATCTGATAAAAAGTCCTCCTCCCTTTGTTCCCCTGTAGCTGTGGCATGTTTGCACATCACGTGTTTGACTAGCAACTGTAAAGGAGGAGGAGGAGGAGGAGGAGGAGGAGGAGAAGCACACAGGCCCCGTCCAGCCACAGGCAGCGGTGACATCATGTCGTGTCATGTCGCGTGTCGGTGAAGACGCAAGCAGTTCAGGAAAAACCAGTCGGGAGACATTCTGCTCTCACCTTCCCTCCTCGTTTCACCGTCTCGCGCTTCCCGTCGTTCTTAATCCTCTGACGGTTCCCGCGGTCGGTCGGGTCGACCCAGCTTCTTTCCCGCGACGTGGAGCGATCTGAACATGGAGCACACTCAGTCCTTCTCCACCCTCAACTCCAGGCTGAGGCCTCGGCTCACCAGCAACGAGAAGATCTACTCCTCCCTGAACAAGCTGGACGACCGGCGGGGGGCCTCCCTCGGGAGGCAGCCCCTCCACAGAACCACGTTCCTGCCTACAGAACCAGAACCCAAGGCCTCCAAAGGCGTACCTGAAGGCGCCACGCCGCAGCGGGGAGCGTCGGTCAGCGACGAAGACAACAGCGCCGATCGGATGAACAACAGCGTCTTCATCACCAAGTTAAAAGACTCGGGAGAAGAGGCGGTGGAGGACAACAGGAGCGCGTCCTCGTCGGAGGAGAAGGACAACCCGGGGGATCTGACCTCGGAGGGCAAAGCGTCAGACGGGGAAGGAGGGAGCCCCTTGGAGATGGGCCTCCTGAACGGGACTCTGCCGGACCTGCTCAACAGCGGCAAGCTGCTCAGCAGGCGGCGGACGCTGGGACACGTCTCCGAGACGGTAGGAGGACGCTCTGCATGTGTGTGTGTTGGGAATCGTGGAGCGTTGTGAGTGTCCACGGGAGAAAAATAATATTCTATAGTGCATGAAATTAAATCTAATCTGCGACACACAGGCTTGAACAACACAACTTGCTCAACAGGGAGCGGTCCCTCAGGAGTTTTGTGTACTCAGCAGAAACATGTTTAAAATGTGTCCCGCAACACAACGTAGGGGGAGAGCGTGAGATAATAACAATAACACCCGCGTTGCAGGGAAGAAGCTTTGATGGTTTTACACCTCATGTCGACAGGCCTTGATTTGTAGTTCAGAGATTAACAACGGAAACAATATCGGTGCGGAGTTCTGTGCGTCATGTCTTTGTTTATGACTTTTAGTTCCCTGTTATCTTCACATGTCTGAGCGTGGGTCAATGAATCCATCCATTTGCGCATATTTGTGATATCTGAATCACTCGTTTACAGTTTCACTCAGGAATCTGGATTTGCAGTTTCTGTTTGGATTGGTGTCACGCAAAGGGGAAAACAAACTGATGTGTGATGTTTCTCGTTTGCAGCTCAAAGAAGTGCGCAGAGAGGTGGAGCTGTCTCGGAGGCGAAGCATCAGGCTCAAGGCGCAGGTGGACAAACTGTCGGGCAGCAAAGACGGACCGGGATGGAGCAAATACAGAGAGAGGGTGAGAACACACGCCCAGAGGACATCGCCTACTCCTCTGCCGGAGAGTTGTTGTTTACTCTCGTTCCTTTCCATCCCAGGTCAAAGACGAGGTTCTGTCCATTCTGCGGCTGCTGCACCCGCTCACGGAGGCGGGTTCCAGCATGAGTCCACAAGCGTCTCCCGAGGACCAACACCTGGACACGTCTCTGGCCCAGCTGCAGAACGTGGCCCGCGAACTGGCGATCAGCCACACCAAACAGGTGAGGGCGACGCCCACCGGGACCCAGCGTGTTACCAGCTAATCACGCCGAATCTCGGAGGTCACTTTATTGGGCGTGAAGAATGTTCACTTTGCACGCACAGGCAGAGCGAAAAGAGAGGAGGACCGGCGGCAGTCAAGGGAGATAATTCTAAGTGACTATCGTCACTTATCGTGAATTTATTGTTTCGCCCCGTCAGAAAGAGACGCAAATGTATTTTTGGAATCGCAGCGAGGAATTCATACCGTGAACGTGATAGTTAAAATGACAGGAGCCTTGAGAGAAGCCCTGAGATCTGTCAGAGGCTGTTATCGCTCACGCATGGGAGCATGGGCCCTCCTGGGGAAGCGTCTTCCTCATTGTCTGGATGCTGGAGCCCAGCGATGCGGTCGGACAGGTTTACCAGCAGCAGTATCAGTGTTCGGAGTATTTCTGTTGTTTTTACTGTGGAGAATGTCACGAGGCGTCTAACGTCTGGGATGAGATCAGAACCCTGTTTGTTCTTATAAAATCAGATTAGAAAAAGTGATGTCAGAGTCAGAATAACAACCTGCCTCTCTCTCTCTCTGCTTCATTCCCCAGTTCAAATCTGGAAAAGGAAAAGGAGAGGAGGAGAGCGCCGTCCTGCAGCAGGCGCTCCGGGACCGAGACGATGCCATCGAGAAGTAAGCGCACACGGAGCCGCGGCTAAGGAATGAAGAGTCGAGAGGAGGAAAGAGGAAGCGAGGAGACGGGAATCTATTTTGAGGAATGTGTCATTGTTTCTGTGCAGGAAGAGGATGATGGAGGCCGAGCTGCTGCGGAGTAAGACAGAGATGATGATGCTGAACAACCAGCTGCTGGAGGCCGTGCAGAAGCGCCTGGAGCTGTCGCTGGAGCTCGAGACCTGGAAGGTGAGACCTGAGAGCAGGGAATGTTCAACGGGAATAAACTGAACGGGGAAGGAGACGATCACCGAACAAATACATCACTCAAATATAAAGTTCAAAAAAAGAGTATACACACACATAGGCACGCATGCATACAATTAAGTAAACACGCTGTTCAGCCATAGAACACACACACAACACATGAAACGGTTGGAAGTCCTCACACATTACATTCAGCTGTATGCCAGCTGATTTTCTGCCAGGGTTAATTGGACTCGCACCCTGCAGTTAAAATTAAACTGCTCCGCTTTGAGAGTTGTTGCTGAGTTTACTGGTGATCCTTGAAATCCAAACTGATTTCACTTGAACTGCTTTGTTTACTATTTGGAGCTAAAATACCAAAATGTGAGTATTATATGACTTTAAAGAACATTTCTGTGGGTAAATTCCTTCTCTGAAGATGATTGGATATTATTTAACCCTCACCGGCTTCATTTTCTTTGAAATGTTTTTTTTAAGTTGCACTTTGTTCCCTCCTGTCTTTAAGTCTTTTGGCCGTTACGTTACATTTAGCTTGTATACAAAGCGACTTATTATAAGTGCACAATTTCCTCAAGAAAGCCAAACTACAAAGTGCTATTTAACTACAGAGCTACTTGTTGTTGTTTTTAAGTCAGAAGAGACGTGCTTTAAGTCTGCGGTAGAAGATTTAGAGACGTTCTGTTGTCCTGATGTCAGTGGGGAGCTCGTTCCACCAATCAGGAGGCAGGACAGGAGGTCACGGGTTTGTTGAGTGTTCAGCTACAAGCCGATTGGCTGATGCAGAGCGGCGTGAACGGGCCGATCTGTTCGTACCGATGTGGTCAGACAGTGGAACACAATAACAATATCAATCTTTATGGAGAGGGCCTTGCTCTGTCAGTTAACTGAATCTTTTGTTTCAATTGTTTTTGTCTCAAATTCTCGTACTGTCTTGATACTAATTGTTTCCACCATTTTTTTTAAACAGTGATCACCAAAACAGAAAACACACACTAGAACTGGAATTAGTCATTTATAAATATATGTAGAAAAAAACATTAGGGAGATGAGAGATACAAAAGGCCTAAACATAACCTAATATTGCACATTTAACTTAAAAAAAACGATAAAAGTACTAAAGTGAAGGGTGTGACTTATAGAAAAAGGCCCTTTATGATCGGTTTGGACACCAAACCCACCATCTGTGACTAATTGATGATTTAAAAACCTTATTGTTGTATTTATCTTGCTATGCAGCCCCTTATTCACTTTGAATAACAACCATATTTGTCCCCTTTTCATCATGGTTTTTAGGTTTTAATATATATACAGGGTTCTTACACATTTTGACCAGTGGATTTCCAGGACTTTTACATGACTTTAAAACAAATTTCTATGACCAAACTAAAATCTCGGTATAAACATAACAAATGTAGAACACTTTGCGTATTGAGAGTGTACGCCGGCTTATATATTGAGCGTATTTCTTTAAAAAACATATTATTTAAAACTCGCCGTAAATGAATATGTGATTATAACACATTTCCATGACTTTTCCAAAACTTTTATGATTTAACTTTTTTCCATGACTTTTCCAGGCCTGGAAATTACCATTTTAAAATTCCATGACTTTTCCAGGTTTTTCATGACCGTACGAACCCTGTATATATGTATATCTTGTGCTCTGACCGCCTGTGTTTCTCCCTTTCCTTCAGGATGACGTTCAGCGTATCCTCCAACAGCAGCTGCAGAGCCAGCAGCAGGCCGAGCTGGCCCAGAAGAAGCCGTCTCGCCTGGGCATGCTGAGGAGGAACATCAAGCCCCCCATCCAGCGGCCAACAAACTTCCCCCTGTCTCAGCCCGTCTCCCCCGTCACCAACCCCAAGCAGATCTTCATCCCCAGAGCAGCGGTGCCCGTCGCCGCGCCCGCGTCCCCCAAACTAAACTGGAGGGACAAGCTGAGGAGGCCCAGGAGGTCCGAGAGTCCCGATCCCGGCCAGAATGCAGCGGGGCAGGAGGCGGCGGCCGCGGGGCAGAAAGACGAGGCGGCCTTCCAGGTCATATCCCTCGATTGAAACCCAAAGGACTTTTTACACGTAGCACCACTACTCACGTCTCGTGGTCTGAAGTCCCCTTCAGTCTCACATGTATTTATCTTATTGTTACTGACGCCTGAAAGCTGTTTTCACATTAATCTGCTGTAGGGGGAAAGTTTCTCTGTGATTATTTAAAATAGTTAAACATCCTGTGTACGTGGATATATGATTTGTGACATCACAGATTTTCGTCAGTGGTGACTTACACCAACAGGAAGGCTCAGGTCGAGTGTTAGAAGAAGAAGTGTTAACAAGGTAATTGGACCTCTTGAGGGAGGGGATCTTATATATACACACTCTTGGGAAAACATGCTTTGGATCTTTGACTATTATAATTTATTTATAACTGACTCATTTAATTGTTTTATAACGTGACAGCTGAATGCCTTACACTTCACTACGTCACTTTAGAGCTTTACGATGTCTTTTTATTGTTGTATTTTCAGGATTCAAAAGAGAAAAAAAGCACAAACTTTGTCGCAGATTTGTCATTTTATTGTATAATATTTTGTACATTTTCAATTATATATAACTAACCCACTCCTAAATGCTTCTTTGTCAGATTTCAAATGTAATATCTAGGACGAGGGCCACCGTTGTGGCGACGCGTTGAACAAACTGAGACGTATATAGCACATCAAACTTACACCTGATAAGAGAAAAGGCATGCTCATAGTGGAACAACATTGGGGGGGGGGGATTTATTTATTACGTGTTCTGTACAGCATAGATTTAGCCGGGGCAGCGCAAGTCCGAGGGAGGGCGCCGGAAAACCCTGTTGGCCCATTTCCCCGGTATTCCCCTGAGGCCAGTCTGCCCCTGACTGTGTGCTTATAACCTCAGTGTGGAGCAGGGGCGGCCCTAGCACATTTGGCCCCCCCCCCCAAAATAAATGATTCAAAACGATCTTATGGTTTCGATTTTTTTGGTAGAGAAGAGAAGTTGATGCAGTGCAACAACAAAAAAAAAATTAGGCGCTGTGGCTAATCCTGGGTTTAAACCCTGGCAGTGGCAAAAAGAAAACTTCAGAGGGAGGCGCGATTTTTGCCGAAGAAACCCTTAAAAATATTATATTTTTCAGAGGGGGGCGCATTTTTCCGCCTATACCGCCTGTAGGAAAAGAGGCCCATGGGAGTGTTTCTTAGCAATCACAAAAAAGTGGCCAGACTTTATCTTATTAACCTGAAAACGTTTTGTATGTCTGTAATTGAAAAAAAGCTGGACAGGTGTTTCCTCTCGACCAAACACAATACATATAGCAGGTGGATCAGTTGGACATTTGCAGTAGCCAAGAACCGTCGATGCTTTTTTCAGTGAACAGGTGCATCCGTTCATCGATGGATGCAGTGAAGAGAGTGATCGTTGCTGCGCTGCAGCGCTCACTGCGACGTCTCCGCGCTCAGCTCTCTGGCTTTGAGTTCAGGCTGCGGGTTGAAGAGCCTCATGGCCTCGTCGCTGTCCTGCTCCGTGACGGAGAGACGCTGGTTAACGTCTTCCTCTCTAGAATGTGGACGAGGAGGAACCGCGCAGACTCAGCGGTGAACACAACATCCTGGGTTTAAACCCCGGCAGTGGCAAAAAAGAAACTGGAAAAAATATATTTTCTTCAGAGGGAGGCGCATTTTTTTCCGAAAATACCCTTGAAAAACTATAATTTCTTTCAGAGGGGGGCGGAATTTTTTCCCAAATTTTTTGACCACCTGGAGGAACTCAAATCGTGCTGCATCCGGCTCGGCCACAGTCAGAAGAAAAAGGGGGAAAGACGACTGACCTAAATGAATCTAATAAATGAAAGTATTCCTACATGTTGTTTTACAACCATTAAATATAAATATCTTCATTGTTGTCATTGATTTATTTAAATGTATCAAACAATATTTAAATGTGTCACCTCGAAGAAGGGCTTGAATGGTTTTTTCGAGTGAAAGGGAGCTGCATTGAGCCCGATCCACCTGCTTGTGTTTAGAACAAGATTCCTCATCAAGCGTTTGTCCACATCTGGAACGAACGTGCTTGGTGCGTAAAGGAGACGCGTGGTGTTGAATGAAGGGACCGGGACGCTTTCCACAGTGTCGGCTGAGTTGACTACGGAGATCCGAGTGATCACAACATCCTGGATTTAAACCCCAGCAGTGACAAAAAAGAAACTTGAAAAAATATATTTTCTTGAGAGGGGGTCGCATTCTTTTCCGAAAAACCCTTGAAAAAATTGTCTTTTTTTCAGAGGGGGGCGCATTTTACCGCCTATACCGCCTTTCGGAAAAAACGCCCCTGGGAGTGTTTCTTAGCAGTCAAAAAAAAGTGGGCGGACTGTGTCTTATTAACCTTAAAAAGTTGTGTTTGTCTGTAATCGAAAAAAGCTGAATATAAGACAGGTGTGTTTCCTCTCGACCAAACACAATACATAACGCAGGTGGATCAGTTTTTTTTGGTAGAGAAGAGAAGTTGATGCTGTGCAAAATAAACTAATAAGGCGCTGTGGCTTAGTGGGTAGAAGCTTGTGTTTGGTGAACACGAGATCCTGGGTTTAAACCCCGGCAATGGCAAAAAAAAGATAAAAAAATTCAGAAAGGGGCGCATCTTTTCCCAAAAACCCATGAAAAAAGAGTATTTTTTTTAGAGGGGGGCGCATTTTTTTCCAAAAATAAATTGAAAAAATATTTTTTTCTCTAAAAAACTTGAAAAAATATGATTATTTTGATTATTGATTATTTTTCACGTCGGCTGAGTTGACCGCAGTAGAAGAGCGCACGATCCACCTGCGTGTGTTCAACCACGAGGAAGAGAGATCATGCCATCCTGTGATCTCATGTGAGCCTTAGAGCGTACGATCCGACTACACATCGCGAGCAGTGTTAGAAAAGTCAGTCAGTGATTTGTTTTAGTCCAGGGATGCCAGGCCAGATTTTTTTAAGTGAGATCTCAGGGGGCCGGATTAGACTGTCTCCCCTAGGATTCAGCTTCAGGGGGGCGGGACTAGTGCCGGCGAGCGTTGTCGACTGGGGGGATTTATTTATTACGTGTTCTGTACAGCATAGATTTAGCCGGGGCAGCGCAAGTCCGAGGGAGGGCGCCGGAAAACCCTGTTGGCCCATTTCCCCGGTATTCCCCTGAGGCCAGTCTGCCCCTGACTGTGTGCTTATAACCTCAGTGTGGAGCAGGGGCGGCCCTTGCACATTTGGCGCTCCAGGCGAGCTTAACTCGTGCCCCCCCCCGCAGCCCGGTGTTCTCCACAGC
Organism: Liparis tanakae; assembly: GCA_036178185.1. NCBI lineage: Eukaryota > Metazoa > Chordata > Actinopteri > Perciformes > Liparidae > Liparis > Liparis tanakae. The sequence continues at coordinate 6,669,645 of CM070088.1, read as the reverse complement.
AGCATGTCTCTCTGTCTCTACGCGTCGCGTAGCGGAGCAAATAAAAAGTCACCTGCGAGCGTGGACTGGCAACAAGGTAATTGGACCTCTTGAGGGAGGGGATCTTATATTATTATTATATATACACACTCTTGGGAAAACATGCTTTGGATCTTTGACTATTATAATATATTCATAACTGACCCATTTAATTGTTTGATACCGTGACAGCTGAATGCCTTACACTTCACTACGTCACTTTAGAGCTTTACGATGTCTTTTTATTGTTGTATTTTCAGGATTCAAAAGAAAAAAAAAGCACAAACTTTGTCGCAGATTTGTCATTTTATTGTATAATATTTTGTACATTTTCAATTATATATAACTAACCCACTCCTATATGCTTCTTTGTCAGATTTCAAATGTAATATCTAGGACGAGGGCCACCGTTGTGGCGACGCGTTGAACAAACTGAGACGTATATAGCACATCAAACTTACACCTGATAAGAGAAAAGGCATGCTCATAGTGGAACAACATTGGGGGGGGGGGGGATTTATTTATTACGTGTTCTGTACAGCATAGATTTAGCCGGGGCAGCGCAAGTCCGAGGGAGGGCGCCGGAAAACCCTGTTGGCCCATTTCCCCGGTATTCCCCTGAGGCCAGTCTGCCCCTGACTGTGTGCTTATAACCTCAGTGTGGAGCAGGGGCGGCCCTAGCACATTTGGCCCCCCCCCCCAAAATAAATGATTCAAAACGATCTTATGGTTTCGATTTTTTTGGTAGAGAAGAGAAGTTGATGCAGTGCAACAACAAAAAAAAAATTAGGCGCTGTGGCTAATCCTGGGTTTAAACCCTGGCAGTGGCAAAAAAAAAACTTCAGAGGGAGGCGCGATTTTTGCCGAAGAAACCCTTAAAAATATTATATTTTTCAGAGGGGGGCGCATTTTTCCGCCTATACCGCCTGTAGGAAAAACGGCCCATGGGAGTGTTTCTTAGCAATCACAAAAAAGTGGGCAGACTTTGTCTTATTAACCTGAACACGTTTTGTATGTCTAATCGAAGAAAGCTGGACAGGTGTTTCCTCTCGACCAAACACAATACATATAGCAGGTGGATCAGTTGGACATTTGCAGTAGCCAAGAACCGGCGATGCTTTTTTCAGTGAACAGGTGCATCCGTTCATCGATGGATGCAGTGAAGAGAGTGATCGTTGCTGCGCTGCAGCGCTCACTGCGACGTCTCCGCGCTCAGCTCTCTGGCTTTGAGTTCAGGCTGCGGGTTGAAGAGCCTCATGGCCTCGTCGCTGTCCTGCTCCGTGACGGAGAGACGCTGGTTAACGTCTTCCTCTCTAGAATGTGGACGAGGAGGAACCGCGCAGACTCAGCGGTGAACACAACATCCTGGGTTTAAACCCCGGCAGTGGCAAAAAAGAAACTGGAAAAAATATATTTTCTTCAGAGGGAGGCGCATTTTTTTCCGAAAATACCCTTGAAAAACTATAATTTCTTTCAGAGGGGGGCGGAATTTTTTCCCAAATTTTTTGACCACCTGGAGGAACTCAAATCGTGCTGCATCCGGCTCGGCCACAGTCAGAAGAAAAAGGGGGAAAGACGACTGACCTAAATGAATCTAATAAATGAAAGTATTCCTACATGTTGTTTTACAACCATTAAATATAAATATCTTCATTGTTGTCATTGATTTATTTAAATGTATCAAACAATATTTAAATGTGTCACCTCGAAGAAGGGCTTGAATGGTTTTTTCGAGTGAAAGGGAGCTGCATTGAGCCCGATCCACCTGCTTGTGTTTAGAACAAGATTCCTCATCAAGCGTTTGTCCACATCTGGAACGAACGTGCTTGGTGCGTAAAGGAGACGCGTGGTGTTGAATGAAGGGACCGGGACGCTTTCCACAGTGTCGGCTGAGTTGACTACGGAGATCCGAGTGATCACAACATCCTGGATTTAAACCCCAGCAGTGACAAAAAAGAAACTTGAAAAAATATATTTTCTTGAGAGGGGGTCGCATTCTTTTCCGAAAAACCCTTGAAAAAATTGTCTTTTTTTCAGAGGGGGGCGCATTTTACCGCCTATACCGCCTTTCGGAAAAAACGCCCCTGGGAGTGTTTCTTAGCAGTCAAAAAAAAGTGGGCGGACTGTGTCTTATTAACCTTAAAAAGTTGTGTTTGTCTGTAATCGAAAAAAGCTGAATATAAGACAGGTGTGTTTCCTCTCGACCAAACACAATACATAACGCAGGTGGATCAGTTTTTTTTGGTAGAGAAGAGAAGTTGATGCTGTGCAAAATAAACTAATAAGGCGCTGTGGCTTAGTGGGTAGAAGCTTGTGTTTGGTGAACACGAGATCCTGGGTTTAAACCCCGGCAATGGCAAAAAAAAGATAAAAAAATTCAGAAAGGGGCGCATCTTTTCCCAAAAACCCATGAAAAAAGAGTATTTTTTTTAGAGGGGGGCGCATTTTTTTCCAAAAATAAATTGAAAAAATATTATTTTTTTCTCTAAAAAACTTGAAAAAATATGATTATTTTGATTATTGATTATTTTTCACGTCGGCTGAGTTGACCGCAGTAGAAGAGCGCACGATCCACCTGCGTGTGTTCAACCACGAGGAAGAGAGATCATGCCATCCTGTGATCTCATGTGAGCCTTAGAGCGTACGGTCCGACTACACATCGCGAGCAGTGTTAGAAAAGTCAGTCAGTGATTTGTTTTAGTCCAGGGATGCCAGGCCAGATTTTTTTAAGTGAGATCTCAGGGGGCCGGATTAGACTGTCTCCCCTAGGATTCAGCTTCAGGGGGGCGGGACTAGTGCCGGCGAGCGTTGTCGACTGGGGGGATTTATTTATTACGTGTTCTGTACAGCATAGATTTAGCCGGGGCAGCGCAAGTCCGAGGGAGGGCGCCGGAAAACCCTGTTGGCCCATTTCCCCGGTATTCCCCTGAGGCCAGTCTGCCCCTGACTGTGTGCTTATAACCTCAGTGTGGAGCAGGGACGGCCCTTGCACATTTGGCGCTCCAGGCGAGCTTAACTCGTGCCCCCCCCCGCAGCCCGGTGTTCTCCACAGCAGCATGTCTCTCTGTCTCTACGCGTCGCGTAGCGGAGCAAATAAAAAGTCACCTGCGAGCGTGGACTGGCAACAAGGTAATTGGACCTCTTGAGGGAGGGGATCTTATATTATTATTATATATACACACTCTTGGGAAAACATGCTTTGGATCTTTGACTATTATAATATATTCATAACTGACCCATTTAATTGTTTGATACCGTGACAGCTGAATGCCTTACACTTCACTACGTCACTTTAGAGCTTTACGATGTCTTTTTATTGTTGTATTTTCAGGATTCAAAAGAAAAAAAAAGCACAAACTTTGTCGCAGATTTGTCATTTTATTGTATAATATTTTGTACATTTTCAATTATATATAACTAACCCACTCCTATATGCTTCTTTGTCAGATTTCAAATGTAATATCTAGGACGAGGGCCACCGTTGAACAAACTGAGACGTATATAGCACAGCAAAGTTACACCTGATAAGAGAAAAGGCATGCTCATAGTGGAACAATATTCAAACCCTGAACAGAGGATTACAGTCTTCTAACAGCTTCTCAGTATGATTGAATAAATTCAATTTCCTATATTGTTGACACAGAGCGTTCCCCCCCTTAGACAGAGAAACTCGCCCCAGTGCAACGCCACAGAAGCTGAAGCCTGTAGTGCAACATCACTTCATGATGTGCAACAAGACACATCTGTCCTGGAGTTGAGGAGGGAGACGGGGTGGGGGGGTAAATTATGCTTCTCCAATAACTTTATAAAAAATAAAGGAGGGTTTTACTCGACTCAAATCCGATAATTCGTAGCCTTTTCAGACTTCTTTGTTCACATCAAAGGAACATAAAACACCGATTGTTGTAAACATCTAGCGCCGCGAAGGGACACGCCCTCATCCGTTCAGATTCCAGAGAGAGCACACAGAACTGGCAACCCAGCTGCCAATCGAAAGAAAGTCCGCTAGTTATTTTTGAAGAATAAAACTTTAGGTTTTTTTTAAAACAATTTTCTCATCAAGACTTACAGAAATGGAAAAAGGGAGCTCTCGACATAAAGAGGCACACATTTACGACACCCTGCTTATTCATACAGATGGCAGTTTCACGACTGGACTGGCTCCAAACGAAGGAAACAGAGATAAAATGATGACACTATTTAGACTAGATAACGACATACATTGCAGCATATACTTGTGAGAAACCCATAGAGCCTTTAGCTGTAAAGATAAGTGAGATACAGGTAATAAAATCGGTAAAACATGTTTAATCAAAACACTGTGTGGATAAATACAAAGACATAACTACATTACCACGGCTTATTGACAGACAGAAGATTATAATCGATTAATTATGAGCATATCCACTTAGAACCTGAGATATTCAGGAAACAGATTGTGATAATACCGCATTTGAGTGTTTCAGATTGGTTTTCATAGAATATGTTTATAGATCATAGATTATGTTGCCATACAAATATAACCTCGATGACCTCGAGTCATTGACCTGTACATCCTCATCTCTGACATCCAGCAGGTGCACAGGACCTTGAGAAATAGTTCCATGGCCAAAATATCCAATATACATTACAATTATTAACATCAAAATAAGTCTCTACAACAAACCATCTGTACACGTAAAATCTCTGCAGAGCCAAACCTCCAAACTCCCTCGGCAAAGAAACATCTCTTTTGCTCAGAATATTCTTAACTCGGCTTCTCATACAGTATTTGTTCCATTCCAGTGCCGTCAAAATTGAATTCTCCCACCGTTTTACTGCGTGTCCACCTCAGCGGTCCCAGATTACACTCGGCCTAACGCTGCGATTCCTACTGGCATAACATAAAGAAAGCACTCTGCAAATGAGAGTGTCTTTGGATTAGTACATCACCTCCAAAACAGCCCCATTAAATTATATGTTGTCAACTTACGGACCAATAAATCAATGACGCATCTAAGAACCAGCCAATCTGGTAAGACTACCCCGTCTAGCAGAAAACCAAAGAAATCTTCTGCGACACTACGCTAATATTGTTAGGAGGATTGGCTGCTGTAAAGAGTACATTTGGTCCAGTGTTGGCAAATATTAGCATAATTCGTGGCTCCACTTGCTCTTGCTGAGGCTGCAGAATACTAACCGTCATTTTCAGTGCGGGCTCGCTCAGGAGTGCTGAGCATTGAAAAGGTCCTGAGGTGGAGGCAGGAGGCAGCTAGGACTGGAGGAAGGAGCTGACGGAGCTGATGAAGTCTAAGGGCTTGTCTGCGTGGATCCAGTGGCTCGCATCTGGGATGTACTGGATGTCGGCGTTAGGGAACAGCCTCTGGATTTCTGGGTAATCGTCAGAGCTGGATCAGGAGCGAAGACGCAGGGGGAGGAGTCAGGGGGAAAGAGAAGAGAGGAAGATGAACAGGGAACGATGAAACAGCTGGTGTCTTCAGACATGCGGTTGCATCCAGTATAAATGAAAAGGTTTGACTCATCATTTTATCAGGCGTGTTGACAATGTTATCATGATTGTACCTGGTTACATTTTCGATTTATTGTCATTTTTCTTTTATTGCATAGCTGTATGCAATTTATATTTATGGAGGACATACTTTCCAGTTTGGGCACCTAAACATGTGTCTGTACGTGAGAATTAACTCTTAAAAGTTGATTTATATTGTTCGTATGTATGTTTGTATGCGAGCAATATAAATCAACTTTCAAGAGTTCCTTCGTGCTTCCAACGGAAAACGCCCACAATATTTCAACCCTCGAACAACAGTGGGAAACGATGCTCCACAGAAATCCATAAGCGAGTCTAGGAGACGCCGGCTTCACTGTTAACTATTAATTTTAATAATATTTTTTTTTTTTTGGTGGCTCAAGGTTGGTGGGGCCAGGCCCCGTGGCCCTCTATGGGCCGGCCGCCACTGCGTACTATACTTATTACTTATTACTTGTTAGTATCGATACAGCGGGCTAAGTTGCCTGACGTTCAAGCTAACCCGAACCCCCCAAACGCCGTCGACATCTTAACGCTGATTGACGGAGACTCGACAAGTCCCGTCAAAGATGTTTTATTGCGAAGAAGAGCACCACTTCAAATTTTCTCCGTGTTTCCCTGCAATCTCAATTCCAGCGCGCCAGTTGACCGACCCATATTGACCTATTTAGATAAAAAAACGGCAAACTGCGCCAAAAGGTGACACATTTGCAGGCATGTCACTGGTTTCGTCTGAGGATCCGCGTGAAAACCCGGAACGGAGTTTTGAGTTGTCATTCTTTTTTTCTTTGGACTGAACTGTTTTGGGTTGTGAGGGAAAACGAAGTGGATTCTGTTACCGGGCGGACTGAATTCTGAGGCCCGTAGGGGTGAATAACTGAAAGCTGAATTAAGTTGTGATCGATTTAGTTTTTGCATTGCTGATGTTTGGTGACATGTATGTCATTGCTATTGGGTGTTGACTTTATATTTTATAACTATTTGTCATGTGTGTTAGTGCCGTTTGTGGCTTAAGAACATCTGACTGATAGAAACGTTGCGCAGCAGTTAATATAAAAACATATCGACAACAAAGAACAGTGTGCAAATTCTACTTTTTTGCTTTTAAATCATGAAGAAATCGATCCAGAATACATTCAGTTCAAGCTTAACCTAAGACTCAAAGATCTGGACCTCCGGGACCGGCATGATGCAGGTTGTTTAGACTGAGTTTGTTTTTTAAAAAGGTTCTTCTGCTCAACCTCATTCACGAACATCCGTCTGAGGTGTTTCATACCTGATATAAGCTGAACTGGCTCCCCCCAAAAACAATGTAGGTCCGTCATAGACCGTGTCAAAGCTGGGGAAGCTCATGATGTCTTCAAGGTGCGCCGAGATGGCCTCCAGGTTGACCCTCCAGGCGTAGTGGCCATTCTGTTCCTCCAGGTTAGTGAGCAGGAACTGACGCACTGAGCGCTCCTGAGGGAGGCCAAGACAAATAATGAGGAGACCGTTTTAAAAACACATTTTTTGTTTTGTTTCACAGCTTGATTTTAAAAGCAGCTACAATCCAGATTTGTACATTTAAAGATCTGTATTTGATATTCAGAGCATTAATAAAGCAGCAAACATATATTATCTATGTGGGAAGATACAATGGAGTAGTGTGTACCTGAGCAGAGAATGACATCACTCTCTTATTATGCGAGTTATCCTTGCTGAGTGTACATGGGCAGGCCGGCCAGGCATGCTTTTATTGCATGTTGATGCACGTTCACGCACGTTCACGCACGTTCACACACGTTCACACACGTTCACACATGTCCCACTGGCTAATTAACAGCCGAACCCCACAACCCAGGTAAACAGTGTTAGCTAGGGGCCATTAGCTTAGCGTTGGCATTAAAGAGTCAATATAAATGCTCCCAATCCCACTTCTTTAACAGTGGATCACATGACTACTTGTATGTGAAGGGGCTTGTTTGTAGAGATCACAAGAGAAGGGCCGCCAACGCTGCACCGTGTCTCACAACTTTCAGTATATCATTTTGGTTTTAAAGCGCACAATTTAACTGTTTTATTTCACTATTATCGTTTGTTTTTATTGTCATTTTTAATGCATAGCTAATTAATTATGTGTTGTAAAGCGTCTTTGAGTACTATGAAAAGCGGTATAGAAATTGTATATATTATTATAATAATTATAATATATATATATATATATATATATATATATATATATATATATATATATATGTATGCCTTAGAAGGCAGCCATAATAAATATATGATGCAAACTATAGGCTTCCAGCTCAGGCCATAACATCAAATAAATACACACACACACACACACAATATAATAAATAATTCATAAAGTTCTAGATAGAATAGTTCACGCCATCTTCAAACTCAGAGGGGGCGAGAGGAGGAGGAGGAGGAGTCCTGACCTTGACTAAACTGCGCAGCTGATCCTCAGCCATCCGCCTGGCGGTGGAGCGTGGGATGTCACTGGAGATCTTCACCGCCTTCATGGCTTGGATGTAATAGCGAAAGTTGGTGCGTGTGGTGGTCTGGGCTGGACTGATGTCCACTACCACCAGCCGCTCCACTAGACCAGACTGCAAACAGAGACACATGGAGAGGTGTGAACCGGGGGGGAGAGAGACGAGAGATGAGATTGGGGAGGAGAAAATCATCAATGAGAAAATGGAAAGCGAACAGCTCGCTGTGGCCTGAAGACCAGAGGAGGGTTATGAGGTCCAGAGAGGACAGGGATGCCCAGTGGGAGCTCTCAGGTGACATCATTACGTCACGGCGGCTGCTAACCTGCGACAGGGCGGTCGTCATGGCCGTCTTCCCCCCCATGCTGTGACCGATGAGGACACACTTGTCGATGTGCAGCTGGCCGAGGAGGTGCTTCAAGTCGTTGGTCATCGCTTCGTAGGTCAGCTCCAAACTGTGAGGGCTGTTGCCGTGGTTACGGGCATCTACAGTCAGCACCTAACTGGACAAAGGAGAGTTAGGACACTTGGAATGGGGGGAAGGAGCCAACAGGAAACAAAAACACTTTTACGTCAGCTGAATTTTTTTTGGGGGTGGTTTTGAAAAACTGGCAACACAAACAAAGACTGTATTGTGCACATCAGGTGATGAGTTTCCTCCAGCAAGCCAAAGGGCAGATTATCTCCCAGTGTGTATTACAACGGTGCAGACTGGTGAGGAGTTGCGTCACGTGACCTGCAGCACACTGGTCCATTGTGCTTTCGTAAGAGTGCTATTGTCAGGCTGCTGGGAATAAACTCAAACACATAAAAGGTGACATGTTTTCGGTGTGAGGACTCAGACGGGCGCCGTGTCTTCATCACTGCATTACCTTTCGGCCTGTGCGCTGCACCAAGGACTTCGCTATTGAGTGGAAGTTCGATTTGCTGCCAAAAAGGCCGTGAAGAAACACCAGGGGAGTGCCGTCCCCCTTCCCGTCGAAGACATCGTAGGTCAAGTTCACCGGGCTGAGGGACAGAAAACACAGTTAGAAAGAGCCGGGAGCATCTGGTGATGCCTGTGGTGAGATACGTCACAACTACAGGACAGTTACACAACTCTCAACACCGATTCATCTGCAGTCTACACGGCGTAAACACATTCACAGAGCATATTGTCCTCCTGAATTGACGGATTAAAACAGAATATAAAGGGATACTCTGTAGAGAGAAGAAGGCTGTTCTGAATATACTGGTTCAACATTAGGAAAACCCACGTGTAGTAGATTGTTGTTTTAAAATGTTTGAATAGGTTTTTAAAGGATACAAAAAACACTTAACATGCATGTATGATTTGGAAACGTCATAGACTCCAAATGTAAATGTTCCACTCTAGATTGGCTACAGAGTAGCTCTATAAACAGTCCAATGTGAAGCTTTTAATATTCAAGACTTGTTGAGACAATTTCATAAAGGTGTTGACGCAAAACATATATATGTTTATTATTTGTTGTATCCTTCGTTTATTTACTCCGTCTTTAAAATGTGACAATAGTGAACAATGCAAGTTACAGTTGCCAATATAAGAGGTGGAAGCAACGCTGTACATTTAATCTTGTTACTGTACAAGTCGCTCGTTGTTTACTTGTAGAGTGTAGACCAACATCAGTAATTCTATTAATTATTCATTATTCTAATGTGCCCTATTCATCACAAGTATTGTTCCTCCCTACATATCAAGTTTCACCTGTTCCAGAGTGAGAACAAAAGAAACACCGAGAGATGATTCTGCAGCCGAGAAGAAGCTGCTGAAGTGTGTGTGTGTGTGTGTGTGTGTGTGTGTGTGTGTGTGTGTGTGTGTGTGTGTGTGTGTGTGTGTGTGTGTGTGTGTGTGTGTGTGTGTGTGTGTGTGTGTGTGTGTGTGTGTGTGTGTGAGCAAGCAATATCTGCTCTGCTGTAGTACATGTGTAGTGTCGTCCACTTTGAGGATGTTTTGTTCTACGGATTAAAGGAGTTTTAAGAGCCGTTTTGTCCAAAGCTCGTTATATTTGTTGTCGATCATTTTGGTTTCCTTGTCTGAGAGTTTCCGATTGTAATTCTTGTGAGGCCACACAGAAGCAGGCGGTTGTATATTTAAAATACACATGATGTATAATCCATCAGTTGTCTGCACAGGCTGCAGAGGTCTGTATGGACAAAACTTGTTGCTGATGTTCAGCTTGTGTACAAGTAAAAGATGTTATGCAATCTATTTTGTGGACTACTCCTTAATTTAACAGTATATTTACATCCCATTATATACTTACAATTTCACTACTTTAGCACATTTTAAGTACTTTTGCAGGAGTACAACGTCTTTAGAGTACCAGTACTTTTTCCTGAGTGTAATAATTTAGGGCTCACCTAAATTGCATTAAATCCCCTCCATGTGGTGGACACTTCTCAGTATAAAATCAATATCCCAGACATTAGGTTGAAACCTCCCAGTGCTACATGAATATAGGATGTGTTGGAGGAGGGGTCGTGTTGGACTGCGTTCACTTGGCTAGGTTTGGCTGCTTAGCGCACGAGTAGCATCGCGTACTAAATACTAAATATGACACGGATCATCGTCTTGTATAATAACCAAATACAATAAAGCGTCACACACATAATCCATAACTGAACCCCCCCTTTAGATAATCGCGGTGCTGCGATGAACCCTCTTGCTAACCGTCTGAATGTCATATTTGTGTAAATTGTGTAAAAATAACAGACACATGAGCTTTTAGAGAAATAAAGACACGGAGAGGTCATTGCCAACGGAAGCGGCGGCTTTGAGAGATAAACACCGAGCCGCCCACGCAGCAGCATCACCCCGCGCAGAGGGCATCAGTTAGCCGAGGAGCTAGCAGGGATACCTGGATGAGCTGGCCGTCCGGACCGTGAGAGCCACCGGGGCTATCGGGGGGCCCCCGTACAGGTCTTGCTGTCCGGGGAACAAGCGGCACGACGGCCGCAGACTCAGCAGCCCTCGGTGCAGCAGGCGGCAGAAAGCACTCATCGCAGCGTAGACTCCGTTACCGGGCGAACGACCAACCGCATGTGCGTTTCTAAACGGCCGCAATGACAGCGGAGACTCGGAGAGAGCGAGCACGGAGCGCCGGGAGGTCGAGGAGATTCTACCGAGCTCCGCTTCGGTTTGTGGACAGCTGATGCTGCGTCATGACGTAGCACGCACACTGGTGTATGGTGCGTAGTGCCCTGAGTTTAGTCTCTCAGGCTGTATTATGCTATATAATGCGCATAACCCTGTCACAAATAAATACAATATTTGATATATATATATATACAATTATATATATATATTACAAATATACAATTATATATATATATATACAATTATATATATATATATATATATATATATATATATATACAATTATATATATATATTACAAATATACAATTATATATAATACAATGTTACATACACATATACTATTTTATATATATATATATATATATATATATATATATATATATATATATATATATATATATATATACATGCGCTCTGACCTCAAGGTTCTCATGGTTCTATTTTCTTAACCCAGGGTTCTATGCTCCGACCTCTGGGTTCTATGATCTGACCTTTGGGTTCTATTCTCTGAACTCAGGGTTCTATTCTCTGACCTTTGAGTTCTATGGTCTGACCTCTGGGTTATATGCTCTGCATTTAGGATTATATGCTCTGACCTCAGGGTTGTCTAATTTCAGTGTTATATACTCTGCATAATAACTTTTAATCTTATTTGGTTAATATTAATTTAAAACGACCCTTGACATATATTATAATTTTGAATTGTTAAATATGGTTGTAGTCAACACACTTTCATTCTTATATGCATGCACTTTGAATTTGGACAATAGAAGAGGAGGGAAAAGCAGCACTTAAGTACAAATATACACGTTACTCTGTTGAGCCGCTAGGTGGAGCCAGAGCGGCACGATGTGAGCTTCACCTTCAGGCTACACCTTCAGAAGGACATCCTTAGCGCCCTGAATGGAGCTGCTCCCACTGTACGAACAGCTGGCTGTCGATGACCAGGTCTTCCATTGCCTTGTAGAGGACACACACCCCACGTTATGTTGGGGACTGCTGCTGCTTTGGTTTCACACTGTACATCAGGAGAGTTGACTTATGTGTTTTGTATTGTATAACTTGCTGTGTATCATTATGCATATTGCTTATTTGCATGGCTCTTGTCATGCAGAAACATACAACGAAGCAGACTAAGGGCGCGGAGAGCCTGGCCTCCTTTGCAAAACACGCATTGCTATGGGAGAGATGTCTGCTGGGATACTGCCTGCTGCGAGCTGTCACCATAGTGACGCCAGCCGGAGGCCGGGGGGAGCGCACGGTGCACATTCAACTGAGAGGAGAAAAAAGATAATTGGTGGATTTATTTATCCATCCAACATTGTGCCAAAGCTCCAGTCTTAAACCGAGTATTACAGAGAACCAGCAACATGGTACTGATAGTCCGGCCTGGTGGCATTTCACCTCTGCCCTCCGTCCCAGAGTACTGCGGTTGTACTTCTTGACTGTGTAATGAAGCTGAGCGTCAGCCAGTCAACGTCAGCTCTTCTTCACGCTGCACCGAGCACAGCAAAGACAGTCTTTGTTCTCAAAGTGCCTGCACACACACACAAACACACACACACACACACACACACACACACACACACACACACACACACACACACACACACACACACACACACACACACACACACACACACGTGACAAGCAGGTTAGTGATGTGTCTTTTTCTAGTTGAGAAAAAACTAGAACAAAAACATCAGGAATGATTTAAACATCTCATTTTATAAGGAAAGTAAATGAAAAGTATTTGCGTAGTTTGACTACAAAACTTAAAATGGAAGTTTAACACTTTTGACTAACTTGTTGTTCCAATACATACATACATAAATATACTGTCTTTTGTGAAGAGGTATGGAGACAGAAAACTTGGACTTTAATCAGAACAATGACGCTCTTTTAGTTGAAACTCTTAAACATTCCGACATACTGTATTCAGCATGTTTCTATTGTATTACATTAGATTATTGGACCGGGACAATAGTTAACAAAGTTATCTGGACAAAAATTCCCCTACAAATAAAATAAAATAACATATTTTCTAATTGATATCTAATATATACACATCCGATAGTATAGTACGCAGTAATAAATAGTACTCATACTGTATTTATGCAACAGTCCATACAAAAGAAGAAAAAACATGCAAGGAAAGGAAAGGAGGGATCATACAGGAAATCATTTATTTTATTTTAGTAAACTTTATAAATCACAGAGCGAGACGAAGCTGTGTTTGATGATTTACTAAACTTTACTCACATAAACTTCCAAAGAAATATGATGCTGTTTACAATACAAAGGGTCTTGAATTCTGCTTCTCTGATACTTCTGCTTCTGCTCAGAAACCTTTGTCCACATATTTTCATTTGGATTGTATTCCGAAATATTCAGTAAAAAGAAGTAAGAAAGGTCAAATGTTTGTTTAAATAAGCCTTAGTGTTTTAAATTGCAAATATCCACATTAATAAGTCTACGGTGCCATTTCTTTGTATATTGTGGTATTTATATGTATAAATAGTTTTAAGAAATGATTTATACATCTGTATAAATATGAAAAGTCAGACATGTTCCTGGAAAAGTTATTTCTCTTGACAGATTTGTTGTCAGCACCCTGATATCAAAACGGAGTCGGTGGTATTTATTTTGTATCTGTCTTGTTATATAAACGGTTATACCAAAATATTTCTGTCCAATTAGTCGCCCTATTTGTATCCCACAACACCTCCAATTTATCTGTATTTACTGACATATAAATAGTTTGAGACTTTTCAGTCATGAAGTCATAAAAGACAGCTCGAGTCTTCCTGATAAGAACTTCAGGATTATCAGAAAAGGAATGTTCTGCCTTCAGGGAAAAACACGGTCAGGAAACCAAAGTCAACAACAACCACAACTTAAAAGCGGAGACCCTCTAGCGACGCGATGCCAAATGTAGCCACTGGTGTAAAGTAGGAGGGCCATGGCCCTTTCCTCCCTTCCTACCCCCTTACTTCCTGTACCCTTGATCAGACCACACCCATCTTCGATCCCCGGCCTTCATTTTTTGTTCTCAACGACGTTCTTGTGACGGCATCTTACACATGTGTGACGCTATCGCCCCGACAACCCCGTCCACACGCAGCGCACCGCTGGGGAGGAAAGCTTCCATGGCGACTCACAAGGGGAGGAAACACAGTTATGGAACATTTCTGGACTCTTGTGCAGAGATATTTATCTCCAACAATCAGATCAACTCTTGTCGCTGTGGGGTCTTTTTCTCTCAGATAAATAATTAATTTTCTAAAACATTTGTTATCAGATCACATTTGGGTTTTTGGTACTGGAATATTTAATGCTTATTTAATTTAATTTCAGACATTTTTTCATGACATTACTGAAGCTTTGGGCTCTGAGGGATCCCAATTATTACTAAAGAGACCTGCATCTTTATTTCAAGATAGAAGATTTCGAGTAAATTTATGTTACAAACATTCATAAAAAAGGGAATATTTTCTGTCACTAAAATGGGATATTTAATTGATATATATACATATATATATATATATATATATATATATATATATATATATATATATATACATATATATACACATATATATATATATATATATATATATATATATATATATATATATTATTGTGTGTTTGCTTATCGCATATCTTGCACCTTGTGTGATAGTAACCACATCTCCTCTGACTCCTTTGTAATGAATAATAATATCTAAAATGCAACATGGCTGATGAAGAGTTTGCAACAGATAGTATATCTACTTTACACAACTTTACAATCCATCAGTCAGCAAGGTTAAAGAAATGTGTGATAACCTGGGCTCATACTTTCTAGAGTCTCTATCAGGTACCTGTTGGACTTTGCCGTTGGGTCCTCATCTTGTTCGTCAGAAATCTGCTACCTGTCAACTTCACGTGTTCCTGCTGGAAAGAGAAGGTGACATTCAAATGTTCAATCAATAATATCCGTGGCTTTATCATCTCGTCATAACTCATTTTTCCTGCCATGTCGCGCTGCTCTAGTTCTCACTTTGTTCAGCTGTACATTCACAGTGATGAAATCCCTTGATTTATTTCTTGTTTTTCCTTCATATTTAATCATTTGAATGTATGCTAAAGCTCATTAAAGGTACCCTGTGTTTTGACCACTAGTAGAGCTATGGAGAAATGTTTGTACACGCAGGCATGATACTGGAGTTTAAGTAAATACTGTGTCGGCATGTTGCCAACAAATTTTTTCATTATTGATTTAATACATTTCTAAACAATTTAAACGCCAACCAGACAACACGCATACCATGATCGGTGACTTTCTGGTGTGTGGCAGAGATTACTCTGGGGACGGAGGAGGCTGCAACAGATTCTCACCCCAACCTACGTAAACTTCGGTCTTCGGAGTTAGGTTTCGACAATAAAACCACGTAGTGTCAGGAAATGTCAAATGAGTCACGTGACTTGCGATTAACAACAATAATGACTTCAAATGTGTGCACAGGGTGTCCTAGACTAAAGCACTGTGTTTCCTTAAGCTGCCCACCGTGTGTTGACTATCTCACTCTTTATACGTTGTCTGATAAAAGGTGATTGACACCATTTAGCACCTATTTCTGTGAACATGGTCCTTTATGATTATAGGGGAATGGCGAGGTGCGTGTGGCTGTGATGGCAGAGAACTGCCTTTTTGAAGGCTGATGACGTGCATTTGTTTTTATTTATTACTTTTACATTCATTTATTTACCTTTTTACAAGGCTGTGAAATATCGTGTCTCTAGTTTAAAACCCTCATGTGATGTTTCCTGACTCATCAACAAAGACAATGTTGAAATTTAACCACATCCTGTTGTATCCCACCCAACAGAGACAACAATATTATGCTTTAATTCATATTAATTGATTAGCAATCTCTAATTATAAAAACTGCACAACTAATATGTAAAGACTAATTATTATATTTACATTGGACTTTTACATTTTTTGTTCGATAAGTTGTTGATCAGTTTGTTTAACATTTTGCTTTTTTTCAAAACTATTGGGAACATTGTTGGAACTTGCGTTATACTTTTTCAGTTTTAGTTTTCTTTGAGAGGCGCATGGCGGCCAAATGAAGCCACACCGAAAGTTATTAAGAGCTAAAGAGAGCGATGAACAAACTCACTAGTAACGCTAAATAAAGAGCCCAACTCCCAAAGCACAACCCGACTTTCAGCTTTTTTGACTATTTGACTTGGACTGATGCGTGTTTGTTTGGCGGCACATGCTTCGTGAGATCGCTCCTACATTCTTCAACTCTAATAGAATGTTTATTCTGCCTTTATTGAGCAGTGAAAAATAACTGAAGCAACTCACATCCTACTTAGCTTGACTTTTATTAAAATCTTCTACACATTTGAAATTCAAGCACTACTATGAAACATTTAACAAAGCATTTATTTTATAAATCCGCTCATTTACAATGTTTGACAACTAAAGTATAAAAAAAAACACAAACACAAAATCCTAAGAACAAGAGATGGATATGCATTGATGAAATATTTGGTAAACCACACACATATCCTTTTGATGTAGAAACAGCTGTAGTCGTATTGCCTCAGGCTGTCACACACACACACACACACACACACACACACACACCTACACACACACACACACACACAGGACCTTTGGCTCTTTGTTTGAGAGCAGGTATACAGGCCGATGATAAAGATAGATGTACAAACAAAAAAACAATACAAATCTATTACACACACAGTGGAGTGTACAGAAAACATTTAAAAAACATTTCATTACAGACATATTAAATAAACGTACATATAATATAGACACATGAAAAGTCTCTGAAAGCGTCTGTAAACAGGGAAAAACCGAGGAAGGAGATAGCGTTGCTACCCGGGGCCGTACCATGGAGCCATCTTCAGTTTCAATCTCGGTAGAAACTCTCCTAAGCAAATATACATGCAAAGCACACACACACACACACACACACACACACGCACACACACACACACACACACACACACACACACACACACACACACACACACACACACGCACGCACACACAATGAACAATCGCACATTCAAATCTATGTAAAATGAGAGCGAGCTTGTCAGCGGCACACAACATTTTAAATAAAGGTTTCACTGAAACACGACACCAGCAGGCCGACAGCTAACGAGACGGCGACGCACACTCGAGAAGAAGGTGTTTCAGATGCAGGACATGCCACCGAAGTCAAAGCATAAATAAAACCGTCTCTCGTGTCCATCTACAGGATAGCGGAGCGTCGTTAACGGGACAAACCCGCTGCATGAAGAGGAGCGAGACTTTAAAGTTCAAAGGCGAAGCAGAACATTCTATAATCGTACACACATCTTCATTTCGGAGTCTTTTTGAGGGGTTCGCCCCGCGGTTTGAGACAAAAAACATATATATACAAAGACACACAAAAACACTTGTGTGCAACAACCATCCTAATTTCACCCTGCGTTCCAGACCCCTCCCTCAGACGTAGTCTTTCCGGTCGTACCCCCCCCCTGCGCTGGCGCTGCGCGGCGCGGTGTAGGCCATCCGGGGCGGCTTGTACTTCTTCTCCTTGGGCGGGCAGCTGCTGCACAGCATGGCGCCGCCGATCAGGAGCAGGGCGGCCGCCCCCCAGCCGATGTAGAGCGACGCCCCGAGCTCCCTCTTCTGCGCGCTGGTCAGGAGCGGGTTGTAGAAGTTCTGGATGACGACGGTGGCCGTCCAGGAAACGGGGATGAGGACCAGAAGGCCGGCCAGGACGAAGAAGATGCCGGCGATGATCATCACTTTGGCTTTGGACGCCTCGTCTCCGATGCAGTTGGTGCACTTTGCGCCGACGATGGAGATCATGACCCCCAGCACGCCGAGGATGATGGCGATGATCATCATGGCTCGGGAGGCCTGCAGGTCCCGCGTCAGGGCCAGCATGGAGTCGTAGATCTTGCACTGCATCTGCCCGGTGCTCTGGGTCACGCAGTTCATCCACAGGCCCTCCCAGATGGTCTGAGCGGTGATGATGTTGGCTCCGATGAAGGCCGTCACCCTCCACATGGGCAGGACGCACGTCACTATGGCGATGATGAAACCGATCACTCCCAGGGCGATGCCCACGATCTCCATGCCCATCGACATGCCGGCTCTTGGTGTGATGACAGAGCTGAGTGGAAACGGCGAGTCCGCTGATGTCCCAACAAACCTTTCCGATTGCGGAGGAGGTCCGTCTCCTCGCTCGTTCTGGCGTCCTTTAGAAGTGCGAGCGGCACCTGTAAAGAGGGCGTGATGTTGCTGTGAGAGGCTGCCACAGAAACCAGAGCTGCTTTATACCTCAGGGGATTGAGGAGGAGCCCCCATGGTGATGATGTCAAAAGGAGGCTGTCTTCCCACACACACACACACACACACACACACACAAAGAGGAAAAACACACCACCTGTGCACATAGGGTGGAGGAGGGGAGCTGGAGGCAGGACGAGCGAGGAGGGATGTGATGCTGGGAGGGTGTGGCTGTGGTCGGTGGGGGTTGGTCACCAGTAAGATGGCCGTCTCTTGAGAAAAGAGAACGAGAAGTTTTGTTTATTTTGTCCAATAAACAACACGTGAAGTTCCTTTATATGTAAACACAGACTCGCATAATGCAGTCGTTACCCACAGAGGTAGCTCCAGCCTCTGGCTATACTTGAGTGTGTTGTGAGTCAGCAAAGAAACGTAAACACACACACACACACACACATACACCTGTGATACTGATGATTGGTCGTTGCTTCCTGGTTGCAGTCTTGAAACAGTCAGGATTTGGTAGGAAAACAATCCCAGAAGCTGCGGTGGAAACCGGAACAACTGCACCCAGAACAAATATGAGAGAACACATGACAGGCGCTTCTGGGACACCTTCAGCATACAGACATCCTCTCAGTATCGGTTAAACTCTTTACTCTGAACAAACGATGCATGTGTTGTGTATAACAGGAGGAAAAAACGAAGAGTTTGTGGTATTATGTGAATTGTGTATTACGTTAAAGATTAGACAAAACTTAACATTTACTAAATTTGGAAAGTACGGATTTTTCGGTGAAAAAATGTACTAACATCTTTTACCCTTTTTGACCCCAGCAATTAAAACCTCCAGAAAATGATTAGAATTAATATTGTTTCCCAAGTTTATGTGTCAGGTACTTTACATTTGCTTGTTGATTACCTAAATAGCCTTTTAAATAAATAAAAACGTTGATATTTCTTATATGTTTTACACAGTGAAAAACAGCCTGGGGTCAAATTGACCCCAAAGAACACCGATGGGTAGCCTACAAGTTTTGTTCAGGACAGTGAAAAAAACATCATGTGCATTTTATGTTTCCCCAGTTGTCCCCAATAAACAATAAATTAGCAAAAGTCATGAAATATGAAGCAAAAGAAATGATGTCAATCATTTATTTAGAGACGTTAAACATTGAATGGAGTCAAATTGACCCCAAAGGTAATAGGAGGGTTAAATGAAATGTGTGTTTAAAAGCTAAAGAAATGAGATAAGTGCATCGAAACTGTCAGAGTCGATTTGTTATTAACTGTAAATCCAATTTAAATCAGGAAGTTCGACATTTTTTCCGGCATTAACAGTTTGACAATGTTCAGGATGCGAAGATAAAGGATTTTATCATGGATCTTAATACAAAACCAAACAATAAATGGACGGTGGTAATTCTTTATTATTGGGATAAATCGTGAATATATCGAGAATGACTTGAAAAAGTGTCTAGCTTTTCTTTTTTGTAGTTTACGTAAAAAGGTGTGCAATACAAATATCTATTTCTTAACTAAATGTAAGGGAAATCAGTTTCAGTATGTTTTAGTGGCATTTTAATAGTTTGATTCTATGATTATCTGGATACTATTGTGAATAGCAGTTATTTTGACTGGGATAGCAGTGAAATCTATCATTTCCATATCATCCCATGTCCAATGGCAAAATGTCCTGCCATAATCTATGTATTTATTTACTAATATTTGAGGGAATTGGTATTGTCTGGAAATGAATAGCTCCATCTAAATGAATGTATTATTCTCTACAGATTTTCTTTCGTGTCCTTATCCAAAGAACACATTTTTGCATGTGCAAAGACTAATGCATATAATTAACTGTAATTAAAGCAGGCGCTGCCTCCTTTGCCTCATAAGCTTCAGATAAACTTCTGAAAAAAGGAGACGGTAAACCTTTGACCTACATCACGGACATTTCAAGCAGGAAGAAGTCTTTTCATGACCAGAGAACTCAATACAGCAAGATTTGTAACCATTGTGTATCTATATTTTATTTATTTGAACAAGCTCCTTCAGAAAGGGATATTTACACCTTGTCCTACATAACAGAACTACACTACCCAATAAATGTGTTGAATTTAAAATAAAAGCACCTCTGATGTAATGATGTTGTCATTATCAAGAGGACCACACATCAGGGTCATTTGAATCTTTTTGGAAACATCACTCCCTAAAAAATCTAAATCTCCCGAGGCTACGATTGCTCGTCGCCGACTGGCTGATGCAAAGTTTATCAAACACAGTCGGCTGTCACACCGATTAAAAAAGACACACGCTCCCCAAGGCTGAACAACAGGGAGGCTCTTTTTGCCGTGTTGATTTAACAACATCGGTTGATGCGCTACTGCAGAGATAAGAGCGATAACCTGAAGGCGACCTGCATCAGAATACCTGCGTAAAAATACCTGCAAAACCACAGCGGAAGTTGCCTCTGTTTCTTTAAATTCTCCAAATGTAACTAACTATTATCAAAGTGGAAGAATGCAAGTTCAAACTAACTCACGATATATGTACATATTATATTGTTACCAGTGGTGGGAGGTAATTCAGTATCTTCATAAGGTATAATCAACCAATAAATGAGGATTATAATAGATTAGGTTTGAACTTCGTTACAATTATTCATTAAATGTTATGCAATAATATAACTACTATTGTGTACTATTTTTTTTAATGGCTCTGCACAAAGAACATCCTTTTGGTATTTAAAGTATATTTAAATGCCATTACTTTCGTATTTTCTGTGGATATTTTAATGCAGGACTTGATGTCGATTTACTTGCAACTGAGTATTTCTACACAGTGGGATTGTTTTTTTTATTTATTAGGTTTTTTTTCTACACCCCTGTGAATATAAAAGGACCGTACAACACACCCAGTGGTGAAATAAGTACTTTTACTTAAGTTTACGAGCTTTGTTTGGTGTTCTCCAGAGTAGCACAACCAGGCTGTGTGTAGCAGGATTAACAGGCTCGGCTACCTGAGCACACCTGCAGAGCACAGAGGGTTAATTTGACTATTCAAAAGAGGAAAGAGGTGGTTTCAGACAACAGACGGAAGAAACTTTCCTTCCAATCAGAACATCTTACATCTGTAATTATTACTTCAATAATTGTTAATATGAACACGGATAAATTAAGCCCGCACATAATGTTTCACAGTGAAAATCTTTATTAATTCATTTATTCTAAAGTCATTTCAATAATTTCAGTAGATCTGAAACTCAAAATGTTCTCTCAATATTGGCAAACACATACAATCTTAATGCATCAAAAGCCATGCAAGCCATCAACCTTATTAGACAATGTCTAAACACAGCATTTAATGCGCAGAGAAATGTCACCCAACCAAATATCTATTTTACATAACTTCTTTTTACAGTCAACTCCGCCATGCTGTGGAGCCCAATGTGAGCTCCGTTTGGCTCAACTGCACGATGTTTCACGTCCATCAATACGTCTATACTTTGTAATGATAGCAAGGAAAATATGAAGTCCCGACAGTGGGCCTTTACAAAAGTTGACAGTATGATACTTGTTATTTACACAGCATTGATCAGTGTATATACACACACACATATATATATATATATATATATATATATATATATATATATATATATATATATATATATATATATATATATATAAACATATATGTATATACATATATGTATATACATATATATATATATATATATATATATATATATATATATATATATATATAAAAATATATGTATGTATGTATAAAAAAATACATATATATATATATATATATATATGTGTATATATATATATATATATATATATATATATATATATATATATATATATATATATATGTATAAACAGGACCATCAAACATCTGTATAGAGCTTTGAAATCTATTTTTCAAAAGCATCAGAAAGTTACCTGCACATTTACACTTTTGCTCCCTAATATTCTCAAACTCTTCCCAAAGGCTCTTTTACCATCTTACAAAAAGTTGTAATTCATCTTCAGGTCTGTGCTCATTTCCGGACAATGTACAAATAAGCAGCACGCAAGTGAAAATAATACAAAGGAGGTCACACTCCCCCCCCTCCCCCCTCGGTCCTGTCCTCTGCCCTCACACGTAGTCCCTCCGGTTGTAAGAGCTCGGGTCGTTCGACTTCTGTGCGACGGAGTACGCCACGCGACTCTGAGGGTTCACGCTGTACCTCATGGGCTTCTCTTCCCGCGGGGGGCAGCTGCAGCAGAGGATGGACCCCCCGATCAGCAGCAGGGCGGCGGCGGCCCAGCCGAGGTACAGCGCCGCCCCGATCTCCATCTTCTGCCCGCTGTGGATGAGCGGGCTGTAGAACTCGACGATGATGGTGTGCGCCGACCAGGACACGGGCACCAGCTGCATGAGCGCCGCCGCGATGAACGCGCCGCCCGAGGCGGCCATCACCCTGGCTTTAACCCCTTCCTCCTCGATGCAGTTGGTGCACTTTGCCCCCACCATGGATATGAGGAGAGACACCGCCCCCAGGATGATGGAGACGATAGTGAGCGCCCGGGCGGCCTGCAGGTCCTGAGGTAGCGCCAGCATGGAGTCGTACACCTTGCACTGCATCTGCCCCGTGCTCTGGAACACGCAGCTCATCCACAGGCCCTCCCAGTACACCTGCGCCGTGACGATGTTGGAGCCGATGAAGGCCGAGACCCTCCACATGGGCAGGGCGCAGCTGACCACGCACAGCACCCAGCCCAGCACCGAGAGAATCACGCCGACCAGCTCGAGTCCCAAAGACACCATGGTGCGGTCGGACAGGCGTGGATCAAAAGCTCCTCTTATGAGTCCTTCCTCTCGTCTCGGTTACTCTTTATCTGAGTTTCTCTTCCCCTCGCTTCCCTGTCCTCCGTTGGTCCTTCTCGCTTTCGCCCGTCCAGCTCTTGGTCGACCCTCTTTTTTCCCCGCCAGGCGCGTCCCCTCCTCGTCTGCCGAGTCCAGAACAGTTGATTCGTCGACGTGTGCTTCCTCCACTAACTCTGCTCTCTCCGTCGTTCCCTCTGTTCTTCGGCTCTCCCGCAGTCCAGGGCCCTTATCTATGCATTGTTTTATGACTGAGGGGGTCAGGCCCTCCTAAGAGATGACATCACTCGTCAAAGCAAACCAATCAGGCGAGGTCTGGGCATTGGCCTCGTTTACCACCTGGGTGTGTTGGTGCTCGTGAGTGTGTGCTGTTTCACATGAAGAGTAGTTTTATGGTTTAACCTTTTGCCCATGGAAGCTCTGGGTGTGTCGGCTTTATTGCCCTCAGGAGGTAATGAGTGACCAAGAAAAACTTGTTATGTGGTTGATAGGTGACCACATGAGACTGTTAGGAATATACAAACATGTATTATAATAGCTGTGTGTGTGTGTGTGTGTGTGTGTGTGTGTGTGTGTGTACATGTTTGCTCAGCGTGGGATTGTGTTGGAGTGAGACTGAGGACGGGGACTTTGGCACATGTTATTGTAAGCAGGCTTTCTGTGTGTATTTTCTGTTTTTTTTTTTTGTTTTCATCCTTTTTTTGTTGTTGTGACGTGACATGATTTTATAGCCGCGACTAAAATATGATGCGACAGTTTTTACGGCTGTTTTTATCGCACGTAGCTTCTCCACTGGGTCACACACGTGATGGGAAATCATAAAGTCAAATTCTTAGTTAATGACAAACTAGAAATGTTACAAATGTATTTTATAGATGTGACTCCTGGGAACTAAACTTTTCTGCCAATGTTTCCTTTTTCAATAAAAACACAAAATAAAAACGAAAACACAATAAACAGAAACTAACTCTTCCCTGTTTGTGACACAGCACCAAGCCCATTGGAAAAAGACTAAATATGAAATATTTTAGAGTCACAGATATACACTTTTTTTTCAAAGACTCGGTACTTTCCTAAAACAGTAGGCCACTCTAGTTTCTGGCAACAGTTACTTAAATCTGTATAAAAAGTGTATTTTTTGAAGATTATTTACTGCATTTGGAATAATAAAACATTTCAATCAGGAGGACAAATGAATGAAAAAAAGATTGTAGTTAATACATAATAATAAAGTCAAGGCTGCACGTCTTTAATGTGATTCTGGCTGATGATTCTGCTGTGACTTTGTAAGCAGTCAGGTTTGTTTATTTTAGTTTATGTATTCTTTAAATACGTGTTTATGTGTTACTTTGAACTCGTCTGGTCTCTCATTCATGGTGAGCCTCGGAGCCGGGTTGTTACGACTGGAATTGAAAAATAATTAAGAAAAAGCCAGTGGGATGGACTTTTAAATAGGATTTTGGATTATTCCAGAAAATTAATATGTAATCTGATATGAATGATGTAATACAGACTGATTTCTTGGACAGTTTGAGGTATTATCGTCATGAATCATCTCCCTCCTCAGGTTGTGCTGCACTTTAATGTGCGGACCTGCGTTTCTTAACCAAAACCAAATGAGTGAGACCTGTGGAAGCTTCAAAATGAAAGCGTGATGTGTTTAGTAAGTAATAAGTAATAAGTAATTAATATTCTTCTTGACATATTTGATGCAAAATGGTAAACATGTATTCATCTTGTTTTTCAAGCATCTAACCAAACATCCATTACCTAGGGAATTCATTTCTGGGCTTTTAGGAAACATTCCTGCTGCACTTATTATCGGTTTTAGGATCAGCTGTTGATAAATACGTACAATCAATAGAAGTATCCTTTTTAAATATTTAAATATTGTAACATCCTTACATAAAAACTAACATTATTAAACAAAATTGAAGAACAAAATGTAAGAAATGTCACTCAGAAATGTAAATGAGCTGCGGCGTCACGGTCGTGATGTTGGACTTTTGAATGTAATATTCTTGAATAAGAACGATAATGATTTATTTATCCATGACTCCGGTGCCACTATCACAGTTGTATCTGATATGCGTGACACATTATCCCACTTTATCATTACACTTGACAACTTAACAATAGTAAATATTACACGTCGACTGAAGAATGGTTAACACAGTTAACCACGATAAGATAAAGGCCGATAAAAGGCAGTTCATTGAGATTATTCTGGTTTTAGGAAGAAAACAAACAACCTGCTTACAGTTCAAATTATATTTGACAGTCAATAGTGATTCTATATTTGCATGCCAAGCAAGAAATTATTGACTTTGGAGTCGCTGATCAACAGCTACGGTGTGTGCTCAAGTAAGCCGCCTCGTCTGCACAAAACAAAGACAAAACTGATATATTATTGTTGAATAAAATGGTTGAATCAAGACACTTTTTTATTTGCAAGTAGTATTTGAAGTTGTGTTTCTTCACCAACTAAGAAAGTCAAATTTTCACTCTTGTTTCAGCCTTTGTTGAAGGAAATATCTGAATCTGGTTGTGGCAAATTTAGTAATATCAGTTATCTGGTCAAGATCCGAGTGTTCTGGACATGCATAACTTTCCCTCCCACTCCTCATGGACACATATCCCTCTCTGGAACCGTCCCCCCATCGGCTGGTTGGAGCAAGCCTCCATAATCCTTGTTCCTGGTGGACTTTAAACCACGGGTGCCGAGGAAAGACCAAATAACACGAGACTCTGAGAAGTGCTGCAGCGATGTAGAGTTTAAAGGTAAAGTCGCCATTGGACCGAGCAGTGCTAACAAAAGGTAAACAATCCTGGAGGTCCGCCTTCTTTGTTATCGTTTCTGGCTCATTAAACAAAGCAACATTGGGTATGTGCGAATTAAGGAGATGATGTCACCGTTTCCCAAACGCTCTGTTTCACAAAGCCACAGAGACGTGGCTGTGGCTCGGTGGTGAGCGGGGTCGTCCTTCGGTCAAAGGGTCGGCAGTCCGATCCCCGATCTGCTCGGGAAAGACACTTAACCCCAAACTGCACTTAACCCTTAATTACACTTAACCCCAAATTGCTCCCATAGCTGTGATTTATAATAATAGCTTATTAGTCACTAGTACAGAATATTACAATTACACAGAATAATTTGAATGTTTAAATATCGATGACATTGAAGTTTTTTTTTAAATAAACAATTACATTTCCTAAAATTTAGTTTGAATGTGGACAAGAGGCCAAAAGATGGAGGAAAATAATAAGGAATACATCTCTTTATGTGCTACATGTTCCTTTGATCGGGATCAGTAGTGACCTCATTGTCAGTTGACACTCAAGATTAAGATATTCTCATTCAAGTTTTTATTTGTACAAAACCCTGTGTCGACATTATTTAGTCTCGAGAAGACGACGTCCCGTTCTCAACGCCGCCTGCAGAGCTCTGATTGGTTCGTTTTACGTTGTTGTTTTCCAGCATCACACCAAATAAAACTGATGGAAACTTTTGGTGATGTGGGCAGACTAGATATGCACGTGTCGTATATTACACAATGTTTACAACCTGGAATGACTTCTTCATCACTAAGATCCATATCAGAAAAGCTATTTGCTAAAGAGAACAGGAACAACACCATATACATTTATGCAGTTAGTGGAATTTTCCTTGCAGCTCTATCTCTCACAAGAGTTGGTAAATGAGTTTCCGATAGCAGAGCGATTATCCATTTCCCTCTTGTTTCCTTGTTGTGTATTCATGAGATTGTGAGCTCTCCCGTCTCTCCAGCTGCAGAGTAAACACCAATGATATCATCGTACGCAAGTGGCGGCGTGGAGAAGGTATTTCAGACGTTGTGAAGTCAGATAGGCGGATGCTTCAGCGACCACAGCCAACACAGCGGTCATTCTGGAATCACCTAAATAAATACCCCAACGTGTCTCCTTCTCCACAATACAAAGGTTTATCCAAAGGATGGACATACTTTTGGAATGTGGACCTACTGTCTTGCAATAATTAAGAACAAAATAAAAATAAAATGTGATTTAAAAAAAAAAGAAGTGTACTTTATACATTTACATATCATTAATTAGCAACAACACATTGTGGCAGAAAGGTTGTCTGTTCAATCCCCTGAACCTGCAGGAATAGATTAACATTCCATTTTTTGTTTGTTGATAGTTTAAATTTGATCTCCTACAATATCTATATACTAATCTTGCAATAGCGTCTCCACTTCTAGCAATTAGGACAATTATCCTTATTACTATATTCATGCTGCGGTACTTCAATTGAAACCACAATCCTTCAGAGTAAAACAACCGGCTCTGTATCTAAAGTACATGTATTGGTTTTATTTGTATAGTCTATGTCTGTACAGGTTTTATTATGCAAATGTATTTTTTCCCCAGATTAAAGACATAAATCTATGACCAAACAAAAAAAATGATAAGATTTCTAGTAAACATCTTGATCAGCATTTTATGTCTCCTGAGTCATGCACTTGGGTCCACCCTAAATCCAGGCGTGACAAGGTTGGACCAATCTCATCACGCCACAGATGCCAGCCTTACAGTTTTTCTCGATTGATTACCCACAAGAATTATTGGAACTTCTAACACAATGACCACAACCTGTAACTCATGTGCCAACTCCCTAAACCAATTCTGCTAAACAATAAGCACAAGTATCTGCTTTAAACACAGATTTCAATTGTTAGCCACACTTTCTTCAAAACACTAAACACCATCCTCTCTAATTTGCACACGTCATCAATGACAAAACCTCCTTTTTTATTGACACTTTTTTCTTTTTTTGTTGACTGTAGTGATCTATTGTTTGTTCTGTGAAAAAAATAGAAAAAAAGAAAGAAACAATTTTGTTGTATAAATATACAGCAAAAATGTTTCTTACTTTTTTCTAACTTGTGTTTTTTATTTTGAGTTAAAACATTATACATTTACAATATTTTACAATAGGAGAAAGTGTACAGTACGACTGGACATGAAAAGGCATAATGCTCCTGATAAGGCCTTCATACTGGTGTTCTCCCTCTTCATACTGGTGTTCTCCCATTGCATAGTAGTGTTTTCCATTGAGCACATCAATGTTCAATGGATGCTCAGAATGTCTACACATATGATGGGCTGTGTTTCTCATTTGAAAACAAAATACCCTTAGGAGGTGACATAACACTGTTATGAAATCAAAGTTGCATTTTGCAGGAGATTTAAAGGGTTTAGCATTTTGTGTGAGTGGTTTTGGGATTTGTGATTAGAGTTTTGAGAAAACGAGGCATGCTTTAAAAAAATGTGTTTACAGTTTTTCTCGATTGCAGATAATTGTGCTTATAGTTTAGCAGAATTGGTTTTGGGAGTTGGCACATGAGTTACAGGCTGTGGTCATTGGGTGTAATCAATCGAGAAAAACTGTAAACACAGAGCCGTCGACGCAGCGTCCATCATTGTGTCTGCGACTGCACCGTCTGCAGCCGTTGGCTGAGCAGGATATTTACAGACGAGCCTGCAGCAACTCTAAGGACGTAATCTGTAGTTCACAAAGCGGTTATGTAACTTTACTCCTGTGTATTGTGTCCCTGTCACACTGACACGGTGACAGTTGGGCAGGGCCACTTAGAAGTGTCAGTTTATAACTATGGTAACGCAGTGTGTTGGGAGTAACACCTCAACGACTATTTCATTTAATGTGTTATCCGTGCTGAGATATGTAATGGTAAAATATAATAATGTCATATTGTGTGAAAGTAAAATTTAACTACGGCCCGCAAGACTGCCTGCAAATCAGTATTGCTTGGTAAGAAAAAATAAAACTGACGGACACGCCTCTTTTATACATTGAGATATCTAATCCAGAGCCGTTGAGCTTCACTGTTGCATCCACCAAACCTGTATGGTTGAATTGTTATGTTACTTTACTTTAATAGCCCATCAGAAAACAAACGTATCTGTTGTATCTGGGTAAGATTTAATCCAGCAACCCCGTGATTTTCTTATTCGGCCATCTTGCTACTGTATTGGAATAGCCCTGGCTTAGGTGATCAGTAGTTTATCGGAGGAGTGATTTAGGGTAGCGGGAGCATAAGGAGTCGACCAGCCTGCTGTTGTAAAGATAATGGATTTTCACAACGGGGGGTTTAGGAAACAGAGAGTGTTAGGGGAGCAGACACACGTTCTCAGGGGGGCGGATCAAGATAAGGAGCTAACCTTTCAGGATGTAGGAGAGAGGACTTCTTCTTTGAAGTTGTCATATAATTTATAATCAACACTTTAATACTTTTTTGACCGGGGCTGAGAGGTGTAACATGAATCTGTATACAGTAGGCTGTGACTGTTGCTTTGTTAAATCTGGTGTCACAGGGTTTCCTGAGAGCTGTGGCGACACTTCCTCCTCCCAAGGAATAAAACAGATGAAGGCCGTTTTGACTCAGAGACTTTGTTCCTTATTCCAGATTGACAGAGAACATCTTCCACTACAGATAAACTGTAAGATGTGTGAACTGGGTTATGAGGACTTGAGGCTTAGTTTTGGTTTTCTTCATGCTGTGATCTAAAAATATTAGCTTTTTTTATTTGTTTTATATTGTCTGTCACTGTTTTATGTTGTATTGTATGAACGTTGTGTAATGTGCTACTGCTGCTGTCTGGGCCAGGACACTCTTATAAAGCAGATTTTTAATCTCAATGAGGCATTTCATGGTAAAATAAATTTAAAATTAAATTAAAATTAAAAATACACATCTTTGTGTAGCCAAAGGTAGACGTTGTGAGGCTTTACTTAACTGTATCTTCGACAATAAGATTACTCTCCCCTTACCCAGCTCTATAATTTAATTACATTTTGTTTACCTGCAATGACCCTCACACTTTGTTATACTCTCCTGTATATAGACTTAACCTCCAACATATAAAAAATAACACTTACGTTAAAGTATGTTTAAGCAACCGTAAAATTAATGTTTCTCATGTTGAAAAAAAAACAATTCTCGCAAAAGAGGAAACAAAAGGAAACTTGTGCATGACGACAATAGATACATGAATACAACTTCTTCTTTGATCCATATTAAAGAGGACGAGCTCCTAAACTGAGAGTGGGAGTATAACTCTCGGAAACTGTCGGCCTGAGAGGGCCTGATAAAGATGTTACAACCTGGTGGGGGGCGTGGCTAGGCTGTGGGGGAGTGGCTCAGGAAACAGGTGCTGGGAAGAGGCCTAATTGGCCTCAGCTGCAGGGGATTAGGTGATTGTGTCTTTTCTCTATATGAGGTTGGATAGGGATGGAGAGGAGAGGAGAGGAGAGGAGAGGAGAGGAGAGGAGAGGAGAGGAGAGGAGAGGAGAGGAGGAGAGGAGAGGAGAGGAGAGGAGAGGAGAGGAGAGGAGAGGAGAGGAGAGGAGAGGAGAGGAGAGGAGCGTGTTACAAACCTATGTTTAAACAACGCAAAAAAGTTAAACAAACTCATTTTAACACAACAATATTTGGGTCAAAATCCAATGTTGGAGGAATATAATAAGATAGGAGGAATAGCTGCTCGCCAATCACCCGCCTTTCACTTTAAACATTCCCATTTCAAACAAAGATGGGGATTTCCACAGGCAGCCTTTTCTACGTCACCGGTCTCTGGTGAAACTGCTCCATAAGAGGACTCTCTGTTACTAAGTAATACGTCTTTTGAAAGAGGTAGCCTTGGATTTAATGGCTGCTTTGAGATTTATGGACACATTAAACGCTGTTTGAACACCGGGCGATGCTACGCCACCCCCGACATCCTTCGTTCTCTTCGTGCAGAAAGCTCCAAACGAAACCCGAGTTGTATATTTTATTGCTGCGTTGTGGACGTATGAAATGAAATCAACAGGTTCACACACATGACAATGAACTGGGGGTATAAAACAAATCTAACTCTGGTTCCTCTTTGGCTTAAACCTTTAGTGACTTTCTGGGAAATGAAGTGTGTAATCCACAAAACACACACACACACATACGCACACACGCGCACTAAGCATTTTGAAAGGAGAGGTTGCTGCCTCCCTTTGGGCAGAGCGGTGAATAGCAGACAGGGGTCAACATGAGTCTTTCATGTCAGGGTTACAACATTCATTAGTCAACCCAGGCCTGTCAGATACACTATATATCATAACACTGATTCTTTTTTGTTGCCTTCTTGCCCTCCGCCCACACCATTTCCCCAGAAATATCTCTTTTTCTGTGATCTTCTCTGAACAAAACAACCTTATATGTTCACACTTACAATCGGGCCTCTGATCCACAGAACACACGCAGACTGGACACAACAGAGCTTCCCTCAAAGCCGTTATTCACTTTTTACTTATTTATTTGGAGAAATGTAATTCTGTTTCTTAATGTAATAAAATAACAATCAGCCCATTTCACAATTTTACAGACTCTGTAATTATCTAACCCCGGAAGTCACATGACTTTATCTGCTTCCATATTTAAACCTTTTTATTACACCCTCTGTGTATTATTGTCACACCAAGATTGAGATTGGCAGAATACCTGCCATTAAATACACTGAAGCACATCAATGTTTACGCTTTTTTTAACGTCTTTGAAACACCACTGCACATCGTGGACACAATCAACATTTTAATTTGTGGGGGCGTCACACTGAGAAATTGATGTTGAATGACACAAAGAGGGTCACGAAGAATTGATAAATCACAATATGTTTAAGTAGATGATTTGTTATCTGGAGCAACAGGTTCAATGATGTTCCAGTTTTAGTTCCACCTAGTGCCAACCTCTGGGGATACGTTTATCACTTCCCTAAATGTCAATTATTATGTGTGTGTGTGTGTGTGTGTGTGTGTGTGTGTGTGTGTGTGTGTGTCTGTGTGTGTGAATCACAATAATGATGAATGTAAAATAGATAATGGGTCTTTGTCAGAATGACTTCCGCCTCAGTTTTTTTACGGTTATCGTTACATTTTCTGTCAAAGCTGCGAAACCAGAGCGTAAACATTGGCACTTTATGTTTTGCAGCTTGTCAACATGAACACAGCTAACGGCACATTCACTGTGACCGGCACCAACGTGTTATTGCAATAATAAAGAAAAAAAGACTAATTAAATGCAATAAAAAAAAAGTAGACTTTACATATTTACATATCATTAATTATGAAAAAATTATGACATGGAGGTTGACTGTTTATCCCCTGAACCTGCAGGAATAAATTAACATTCCATTTTTTTATTTTTTTTATTAATTAATAAAATGTATATAGCAACTTTAAAACAAAGTATACAAAGTGCTCTACAGAGTCAAGGCAAAACAAATAAAATAGTAAGATACAAATATATAAAAAAAAAACCCGCATAAAAGGACGACATCACTTAGAAGCTGTTTTATAAAAATGGGTTTTAAGAAGTGATTTAAAAGAAGTTATTGATTCTCCGAGCCTTATCATTTATAAATCTAGTTTAAATGTGTTCTCCTACAATATTCTATCATGCAATAGCGTCTCCGCTCCCAGCAATTAGGACAATTATTATTATTACTATGCTTTGATACTTGGTTACTACAAAAAAACTACAGAACAGAAACTACAATCTTTCAGACAGTCAAACACAAAGACAGTTGAGTGAAAACATTCCAACACGTTATTCAGTAGCAGTACGTCATCCACAGTTTATAAAGATGTTTCACAGCTAAATCACTGAGGACAAGACCATATTTGGTCTGTCGGAAGTGTTGTTACAGCGGTATTGTTACTACAAACGGACTGAGTAATCTCTCACTCCGCTCATTGCTCCCCCCTCTTGCTGCCTCAGGTGAAATTGAAAATAGAGGAGGGGAGAATTAAGAGGAAAAACAAATAAACGAAACAAATGTTCTGTTACCCTCATTTTTTCTTCAATAAGATGCTCATATTGTGTACAAATTGTGTGTTCAATAATGATTGTGTATCCACATGCAAAGCAGTTTCACATTACTTCTTTTGTTGAACCTAAACAGGATGGTTGGGAGAGGGAGAACAGGTTTTGGTGTTTGTGGAGTTTGGGGGAGTGGACCTGAAGAGCGGTGAGCTGTTGTTCCTCCACGGCCCCTCCTTTTCTCAGTAAGACGATCCTATGTACCTGCTCCTCTGAATTCTCTCCCATTTAGCAAACTCACCTGGCTAACAAAGGACCTGACTCCATCCCCAGAAGGAGACAAACAACCCCCCCGGCTTACGTCACTGCCAGAGAGGAATTAGTCTCCAGGGAGGCCTTTCAAGTCACGTTTTTCAAAGAGTTTTCAGCTGAAGCAACTCAACCAGAAACCGTCTCTCCGCGATGGTGTCCACCGGGTTACAGATTCTGGGCGCAGCTCTGGGGCTCCTGGGCTGGATCGGCGCCATCCTTGTGTGCGCCCTTCCCATGTGGAAGGTCAGCGCCTTCATCGGCAGCAGCATTGTGACTGCGCAAACCACGTGGGAGGGTATCTGGATGAACTGCGTGCACCAGAGCACGGGCCAGATGCAGTGTAAGGTCTACGACTCCATGCTGGCCCTCAGCTCTGACCTGCAGGCCGCCCGGGCCCTGACCATCCTCTCCATCGTGGTGGGCATCCTGGCTATCCTGCTCAGCGTCGCCGGGGGGCAATGCACCAACTGTGTGGAGGATAAAGTGTCCAAGACCAAGGTGGGCATCGCAGCCGGAGTGATGTTCATCATCGCCGGGATCCTCTGCCTCATCCCCGTCTGCTGGACGGCACACAACATCATCCGGGACTTCTACAACCCGCTGCTGGTCGGCGCCCAGAAGAGGGAGCTGGGCGCCTCGCTCTACATCGGGTGGGGGGCGGCCGGCTTGATGCTGATCGGAGGAGGCATGCTGTGCAGCAATTGTCCCCCGAAGGATGAAGGCTCTTACACCGCCAGGTACAAAGCTGCCAGCTCCGAGGCCTCAGCACCAGCGTCCGGGAAAAACTTTGTCTGAAAACGGATCCCAAAAAAGTCTGTAAATAGATCCACAAAGCCAA
This sequence comes from Liparis tanakae, assembly GCA_036178185.1. NCBI lineage: Eukaryota > Metazoa > Chordata > Actinopteri > Perciformes > Liparidae > Liparis > Liparis tanakae. The sequence goes on along the minus strand of CM070088.1, from coordinate 6,635,308 downwards.
GTTTATTTGGGACAGATGCACTGGTGCTACTGGGTTGTGTGTGATATTCCTGGGTGAGCAAAAAACTATTTGGAGTTTCACTCCTCATGAGAGCCTTTGATGGGAACACAAATTGGGGAATAAAACACAACCAAAGAGTAAATTCAATTTTATGTCAACACAGTTATTTGTATCTGTATGGTTGTTGATATGAATATTAGTCATTTGTCTTATTTGAGTCGTAAAACATATTCTATAATCTGAAAAAGATGTATGTGGGTTATTTTTTTAAATCATATGATGTACCATGTTGAACTGTAATTAAATATTTTGTTTACAAATCAAATATCTTTTGTGCGTGCTTTTTAATTCCCCGACATGATTCATCTAGTGCTCTTAAAATGGAACAAATCAATATGTAATTCACAAAAATTCATGTACTGTATTCACAGTTTGTTAATTTCACCTTTTTCACATGCAGTGGCACAAATGTTGAAAAACAAAATACCCTCCAAGCATTAGAGAGACATCTATTGTGTGACTTCCTTGTTCATCAGGTTTAGGTGTGGCAGGAGAAAAAGAGGCAAGGTGGTTGGAAACTGGTCTTGTTCAAGCTGAGAGCTTCAGGCTGAGCGGGTTGCACCTCAAAGGGAAAACCTCTCTGTTGTTACAGTAAGAAAGGAAAGAACGCCAGGGAAATATGAATATGTTCCTCCAAAAATCTATCCTGAACAAAACAATTATAGTCCCTTTAATTCAACATGTCGAAATGATCCATTTAAACGAAAATTAAAATGTTTAAAGTTATTTAAGGGTTAATTCTCTGTTGTTTAAATAAAGATTGGATAGCAGAACTTATTTTTTCTTTCAGAAATGAATAAAATGACCTAAACTGTGGAGTTTAGAGTTTGTGTTTGCTCAAGGCTTGATCTGATAGGGTCTGTGTGTGTGTGTGTGTGTGTGTGTGTGTGTGTGTTTGTGTGTGTGTGTGTGTTTGTGTATGTGTGTGAGCACAGGTGGAATCTGCAGTCATTGTTCCCTCTCCCAAAGTCTTGCTGGAGGTAACAAAGCTTGTATGTGTGGAGACAATGAACAGAGAGAGAACCAGCTTTGAGGATATCAAGTCTCAGCTTTCCCCTTTTGTCTGGGAGCACAGAAACTCCACCCTGAAAGTTTCAGCCGCCATGGGAAGCAGACCTCTTCTCACAGTGGGACCTCAGAGCGCTGCGAAGTCTTCCTCGAGCAGGTGTGAGCGCGGCGTGTGTGTGTGTCTTCAAGACGCGAACATTTCTGCAAGAGCAACCTTTTGCCTCCCGGCTGCATCATCATCATCATCCTCATCCTCGTCGTCGTCATGGTTTCTCAGGGCCTCCAGATCATGGGTGTGACGCTGGCCTTCATCGGCTGGCTGGGCACCATCATCACCTGCGCCATGCCCATGTGGAGAGTCACCGCTTTTGTCGGGGCCAACATCGTCACCGCCCAGGTGATCTGGGAGGGCCTGTGGATGAACTGCGTGGTCCAGAGCACGGGGCAGATGCAGTGCAAGGTGTATGACTCCATGCTGGCCCTGCCTCAAGACCTGCAGGCCGCCCGGGCCATGGTGGTCATCTCCGTGATCGTCGGGGTGTTCGGCGTCCTCATGGCCGTGGTGGGGGGAAAGTGCACCAACTGCATGGAGGACGAAGTGGCCAAAGCCAAGGCCTGCATCGTGTCCGGGGTGATCTTCATCATAACGGCCATGATGATCATGATCCCCGTGTCGTGGTCGGCTCACGCCGTGATCCGGGACTTCTACAACCCGCTGGTGATCGCGTCTCAGAGGAGGGAGCTCGGGGCCGCGCTCTACATCGGATGGGGCTCCGCCGGGCTGCTGCTGCTGGGAGGGGGGCTGCTCTGTAACAACTGCCCCCGGAAGGATGCCGCCAGGCCCTACGCGCCCGCCAAGTTCGCCCCTGTGAGAACCGCGTCGTCAAACGTTGACTATGTGTGAGTGTGGATGCAAATCGGGTGTAAAATGTCTCTGTCTGTGTTAATGATCTCGTGAAGTGGTGGAATAGAAGGATCTGTTGCTTAAAAATGTTGTTTTATGTATTTGTCTTTACAAGAAATCTTTGTATTTGGTTGAAAATGCATCCGAAAATTTGAATTATTTTAACTCGATAATAAATCCGGAGCATGAAAGTGACAACATGCAGCAAAGTAAAGTCACATACATTGTCTGGCGTTGTGGGTCAAAGGTCGACATGCTTTCAATTATCTGTAGATCTAAGGTCTGAAAACGTGTAACATTTCACTGAAACAATATGTGAAAGCAATGATCTTTAAAAAGTTAATTTTAATAATAAACAACATGCGGTTGACGTAACTTGTTTGATTACTATATGATGATATGATGATCACTGTTGGACTTCCAATTGGAAATAAAGCCTCTGTTGATACGCTCCTCTCCGTCTCCACTCTGCACCTCCAGACAACACTGGGATCAAACTGAAACTGAACTTCTCAATAAGCGCTGATGATGCGTCACTCAGGAATCCAGGGCAGTAGACTCCTGGGAATGTACTCACTGTATTTGTTTGAGATGCCACGGGGTAATCCCCTGAGACAGTTATTTACAGTTTCTGTCTCCAGTAAAATGGACGTCCCCGCCAGAGACAACAGTGGGCTGTGTATGCTCGGATTCATGTTGCCAGGGAACTGTTGTATATCTCCTAAGAATGGATATTTACACTTTGCCCAGTGAGAGCACATCTGCCAATTCTTGTCAGGTTGATATATTCTAAACCTCTTTAATGGGTTTCTTTTCTTTACACACATTTTCAATTAGAACCAGTCTGACAAGAGAAACTAAATCCCCTGGAACATGAGGAGGCCAGGGGTGGAAGTATTCAGATACGTTAGTAGCTGAGACACCCAAGAAGTTACATAAAACAATAAAGAAATAGAAAAGTATATAAAAAAGGTAGATTATAGTGCAATGTTAATCTACAAAATCACCACTTGAAATGCTATATGCATGTTAGATTATGAAGTGAATGTAAAAGCAACATGTTAATGTTTTAGCTGGTTGAAGTGCAACTAAACTTGATTATAACTTATAGTCACATAGCTTTACAATCTTTACAGCATATGACAGTGTAGATAGTTTAATCTATAACAATGCTTTGTGTTTGTGTACAAATCTTAATCTTTATAGTAACTTGTATAGTGGTATACAAAGTGTATCATTTCTCTCTGGAATTTAGCATTAAATAATTCTCTGAAAACTTTTACTAAACCATATCGCTTAATAAAATGTACTTTGTCATGTTCCACCAGGTTTTGCAAAAGAAATGTCTTTATTATCGTAATGAAAAACAAGATTACAAATAAATCCCACAACAAAAACATAAAAATAGCATCAATGAAAACATCATCAGTCTGACATTGAATTAGTATCAAAACAATGCAAAAAGAAATGACCTAATGTTGCATTGTTGTAACAAGGCACATATCTTTAAAAATCACACTTATTAGTAAGAAGAAGAAAAAAAAGGCAAATCCCAACTTCATAAGCCACATGTTTTGACTGAGTGTAAAGTCAGATGCTGCCGGTCATGTGACGCCTCTCATGTGATGCAGCCACTCAGACAAATTCCTTCCCGGGCGTTGTGGATTTAGGTGCGGAGTACTTTGCTCCATTATAGCGGTCTCCTCCTGACGGGCACTGACAGCAGAGGAGAGCTCCCCCGATCAGCAGCAGTCCCGACGCCCCCCAGCCCACGTACAAACACGCGCCCAGCTCCCTCCTCTGGGAGTCAGGCACCAGGGGGTTGTAGAAGTCCTTTATGATGGTGTTGGCCGGCAGAGACACGGTCACCAGACACAGAGCCCCGCTCAGCATGAAGAAAACACCGGCGGAGATGGCCACTCGGCCTTTGGTTACTTTGTCCCCGACGCAGGTGGTGCACTTCCCTCCGACCACGGACAGCAGCAGGCCGAACAGCGAGAACAGGATGGCGATGACCACCATGGCGCGGGCCGCCTGCAGGTCACTAGGCAGGGCCAGCAGGGAGTCGTAGACCTTGCACTGCATCTGCCCGGTGCTCTGCACCACGCAGGACATCCACAGGCCCTCCCAGATGGTCTGAGCCACCACGATGTTGTTCCCGATGAAGGCAGACACCTTCCACAGGGGCAGCATGCAGATGAGAATGTTTCCGATCCATCCGAGCACCGCCAGCCCCACGCCCAGAATCTGCAGCCCTAAAGATACCATCGCAGTTCGGGTGGTTGCTCTTCTCTTTTTTTTTTTGCTCCGTCTCAGTTCTTCACTGGGCTACCAACTAAAAGCTCGCCCACTGTGAGGAAGTTTTATATGACTCTCAGATGCCCCCCCCCCCCCACTAAGTAGCCCCCTCCTCATGGTGGGCTTTGGCTTCAGTGCCAAGACATAAACATTTGAGCTCGGAGGTGTTTCTCCCCGACAGAGAGGCCCTCTGGTGCCCCAGCAGGGCTCTGAGAAGGAGGCGCTTCAGGCTTAGGCAAAGGCTTGTCTAATGTTGTGAAAAGGGACAAACTTACTTTACAGAGTTTAAAAATATACTGGAGAATATAGACATTGTCTAAAATATGAACATCAAGTTTTCTGCAAACCAATCATGTATTAAATCATATGATTCTCAATTAAGGGTTACGTTGACTTCCAGCATGAAAAGTAGATTAAAATCTATATTCACATAAGGAAAACAAATAGGATTCCAAACTGGTGTGATGGAGATTTTTACTAGAAGTATTGTCAGAATAACACATATGTTGTGTGTATATATACATATTTGCATATATTTTATTTTATTTTGTATTTTATATTTTATATCTCGCTTGTATAGTTGCACACTTGTTCTTCTTTCTTATATGTATATTGTATTGTTGTGTTTTAGTTTAATGTGTATTGGTGCTACTTTGTCCGCAAATTCCCCTTGGGGATTAATAAAGTATAATTCTATTCTATTCATCACAACAATCTCTCCTCACCCACAGTCACCAGCAGAAGGAGTTTAATTTGGCCTTTTGGGAAATGCATGGTCGGAATAGAAATGACCTGTGTGGTATTCAGGTCCCGTTTCAACTGCCTTCAGCCAAAACCTGAGCATCACACTTACACTACTAATATACACGTATGTTCTTTCACCACCAGAACACTACATACCCTGGACAAACATGTTGCCAGGATCAGCTTTGAGGTTCCCTCACATCAGACGCGACTCTAGGATTTTGATACATCCGGGGCTTAACCCAGAGGAGTGAAGCAGATGAGTCAAGATGGGTCTTCGGTGCTCCCAAAAAAGAGTTGTTGACGGGGGTGGGGGTGTGTGTGTGTGGGGGGGGGGTCTTCATTACCTCACTGCATGGAACTAACTTCGGCCTCTTTATACCAGTTTTCCTTTAAATTGTCTGATTGGCAGCTCCAATTATTGCTTCTCTCACGTTTTCACTAAATATGTCGATATCCTGTTTTCTATCTACATCTTAAAACCTTGATTCACTAATTTCTCTAAATGTATCCCACTGAGCCTTTCTAAAAACACACCTTTTGCTGTATATCCTGAACCCTCACTACTTCCACTTCCTACTACTGTATTGTATTATATTTGTTTGGGTGTTTGTATATATATATATATATATATATATATATATATATATATATATATATATATATATTCATTTGACATACATATATGCTTCATTTTGTATTTTATATTTTACTTGAATACTCTATCTTTCATCCCTGTTTTTTATATTTTATTTTATATTTTATTCTCGTGTGTTTAGTTTATTGGTGCTGCTACTGTGACGACAAATTTCCCCTTGCGGATTAATAAAGTATCTATCTATCTATCTACTCCACAGAAAATGGGGTAGTGATACCTGTGACGTTTTCCACAGAGGTCAAGGGAAAGTGGTTAGGAGTAGATGTTGGGAGGTAATTATTTCACTATTAGACCAAAGCCACTGTCTCATTAGAGTTCACTCCTCAGGCCACCTGGCACTCTCTGGCTAATCAGCACAGGTGTAATCACTCAGCTTGATTGCTGCTCTGGGACAACAGCATCACATTGGTGTTAACAGGCATTCATCAATTAATCAATTGTTCATGGTCTTCATCGACACTTCAAGATGTTTTTTTATTGTTGTTACGCGTACAAATAAAAATAAGCCAAATAAGCCAAATTTTCGCATTGGTAATGTCATCCCCTGCACTTCAGGCCAAAGCTACTTCAGAATTGATTGAGAGTGTTTCTACTTCTATTTAAAACAGAGCATTTTAAATGAGGATAGCTGCAATCTCACAAAAAACTCACAAAATCATTTCATGTTAATGTCCTCTAGTGGGTGATCAACAATATGGACTATCTTCTTCTTCTTTGAGGTTTATTGGCGGTTGGCAAACAACTGTTTGGTGCATTACCGCCACCAACTGGTATGGAGTGTGGATCAGGATGTCTAGACTTGCCCTATCAATATTTAACACTACTAAATAAAATAACAAATGACAAAAACAACCAACATCAAACACAATATAACAAAACAACACGCACATATACATATATATATATATGTGTATATATACATATATATATACACATACATATATATACATACATACATACATACATACATACATACATACATACATACATACATACATACATACATACATACATACATATATATGGGACTATCTTAATGAACACAGGTGTTTTCAATTCAAACAATTTTGAACAACCAATCAGGAGCGGCCACGACCTACCATGTGGGTATAAGAGCTGCAGGTGAGATTGCAGTCCCCACGTTTCATTGCTGCTTCAGCTCAGCGCAAACCAAGCAACTAAATAACCAAACAACATAAACTAACATGGCATCTGCAGGTCTCCAGATTTTGGGCGTCTTTCTGGCAATCGTTGGCTTTGTGGGTGATGTCATCATCTGCGCTCTGCCCATGTGGAAGGTGTCTGCGTTCATCGGCAGCAACATCGTGACGGCGCAGACCTTTTGGGAGGGCCTGTGGATGAACTGTGTGATGCAGAGCACCGGGCAGATGCAGTGCAAGGTCTACGACTCCATGCTGGCCCTCCCTAGTGACCTGCAGGCGGCCCGGGCCCTCGTTGTGATCTCCATCCTCGTCGTCCTGATGGGAATCCTGCTCGCTGTGGTCGGAGGAAAATGCACCAACTGCATCGAAGATGAAGACTCCAAGAGCAAGGTAGCCATCGCTGCGGGCGTGTTCTTCATCGTCGGTGGCATCCTGTGCCTGATCCCCGTGTGCTGGTCTGCACACGTGACCATCAGGAACTTCTACAACCCCATGATGACGGACGGCCAGAGGAGGGAGCTCGGAGCGTCTCTGTTCATCGGGTGGGGATCAGCAGGACTCTTGTTGATTGGAGGGTCTCTTCTCTGCTGCCAGTGTCCACGGCGTAAAGATGGCGGATACGCTGCTAAATATTCTGCCCCTCGCTCAGCGGCTCATGGAGGAGCCTATGTTTAAAATGTCTTGCTTTAGGAAACCACACTGAACTCTTCACACTGTTTTGAACTTTTTCTTTTAAAAAGGTGATTTATTTTTGTTTTTAATAAAGTATATTATTTCAATTGCCTTGGTTGTGTGGCTTGAGTAATAACTTTAAATTTATGACTTAGTCTTTAGAAAGCCTTAGTTCTTGGCTCCATTCAACTAGTTGGTTTGGTTTAGTTAACCTAAACTCGATGGGTTAAACTAACTTGTTGGTGTGGATACATTCCCCATCTTACCACCACCCTTAGGACTTAATCCCAATTTTCTTTGAAGCCTATAAACCCCTGGGTCTGACCCAGAAAGTGCAACATAGCTTTATGCTTGTACAATAATTCACATGTTTTCGCTCCTCATGCCTCCCCGTGGTGTCATTCAGATGGGCCTTGTCTGCCTGATGTCACTTGGCTGTGACCCTGAGGTGAAAGTGGGAGACAATGGCAAAATAGACAATGCATAAACAATAAGATACAATATGTTACTGTTCCTCTATTTGCTGGTGCCATTGAGGCTAGATCAAGATGAGCTGGACTCTGCTTTCAGAGTTCAGTAACACAGAACACTGATACATTTCCACCACTAACGTATTACAGAATGGTCCATGTGCATCATACCATGTCTTTCATGTTCTAATGACATATAGACCTGCATATACACCAATCAGCTTGTTGTCAATGTCATCACATGCACTTCAGATGAAAGCATGGGCTTAAAATGTCACATCAATAGAACAAATAATGTAGAGAATATATTTATTACAAGAATATTTCAGATAAATAATTAAAACAAAGATGTAAATTGAAGTATTTCAGAATTGGTTGAAAGTGTTTCTACTTCTCCTTTTAAATGAGGATAGCTGTAATCTTCCAAAAATAAACTCATCTTTTCATGTTAATGTCCACTTCAGGCCAAAAGCTACACAGATGTCATCATGCTTTGTGATCAACAATACAGGACTATCTTAATGACCACAGGTGTTTTCAATTAAAACATTTTTTAACAACCAATCAGGAGCAGCCACAATCTACCATGTGGGTATAAGAGCTGCAGGTGAGATTACAGACCTCACATTTCATTGTTGCTTCTGCTCATCCTGAAACAAACAAACAAACAAACAAACAAGCATGGCATCTGCAGGGCTCCAGATTTTGGGTGTCTTTCTGGCAATCGTTGGCTTTGTGGGTGACGTCATCATCTGCGCTCTGCCCATGTGGAAGGTGTCTGCGTTCATCGGGAGCAACATCGTGACGGCGCAGACCTTTTGGGAGGGCCTGTGGATGAACTGTGTGATGCAGAGCACCGGGCAGATGCAGTGCAAGGTCTACGACTCCATGCTGGCCCTCCCTAGTGACCTGCAGGCGGCCCGGGCCCTCGTCGTGATCTCCATCCTCGTCGTCCTGATGGGAATCCTGCTCGCTGTGGTCGGAGGAAAATGCACCAACTGCATCGAAGATGAAGACTCCAAGAGCAAGGTAGCCATCGCCGCGGGCGTGTTCTTCATCGTCGGTGGCATCCTGTGCCTGATCCCCGTGTGCTGGTCTGCACACGTGACCATCAGGAACTTCTACAACCCCATGATGACGGACGGCCAGAGGAGGGAGCTCGGAGCGTCTCTGTTCATCGGGTGGGGATCAGCAGGACTCTTGTTGATTGGAGGGTCTCTTCTCTGCTGCCAGTGTCCGCAGCGGAAAGACAGCGTATACCCGGTCAAATATTCTGCCCCTCGCTCAGCGGCTCGTGGAGGAGCCTATGTTTAAAACGTCTTGCTCTAGGAAATAAGACTGAACTCTTCACACTAAAGTTTTATGAACTTAATTTGTTCAACATTTTATTTTTACCCATTTTTGATTTTAATAAAGTTTATTGTGACTTTAAATTGCCTTGGTTGTGTCTTGAGTAATACATTTAAAGTTGTGATGCTTTAGTCTTTAGAGAGCTTTAGTTCTTGGCTGCCTTCAACCTAGTTGGTATATTTTAGTTTAACCTAAAGACTTGGTGGGTTAAGGGTCAAGAGGAGTGGAGGTTATGTGAGCTACTGCAGCAGGTACAGTGTAGACAAAATGCCGATCCTGTGAAATGTAAGTACTTCAAATTTCCATAAAGCACGGTTCAAACGCCCGGATGTGACCTGATCCGGCCATTTCAAAGGATTTCCTAGGTGACTTTTACGTACTTGGGGGGGGGGGGGAAACCGATATTCCAGAAAGCATTTTACACCAGCGACGAGACATAATGGCCGAGTAGAAAATGTACAAGTTAAACTTGACATTTTCAAAAATACTCTTCGTCACAAATATAGTTTTAGGATGGTCTGTCGACTTCAAAGTATACTCCGACTGTTTCGTATATTTGAGGTCCTGCTCGTGGGACCGGGCGGTCGGCGCTAATGTCTGCCGGGAATTTCCTGATCTGAGCCTGACTCGACTCCGATGTCGCCGCAGCAAATAAAAGGATATAATTCAGTTTGGAGGATCTAACGAGCAATGTTTGGTCTCAGTTTAGTTTTTCACATGTAATGTTAAGACTAGATGAGGTCAAGGTTAAGATTTATAATTCTATAAATACATTTATTGACACTATTTACGATCATGTCCGTCAACTAGTTCAAAAAGAAGAGTTGTGCCCTGTGAGAGATGTGGACAGCCTCTAATGTGTCAAGTTTGTGTGTATGTGTATATATCTCTATGTAGATATATACATATATGAACATATATATTTATATCTTTATATAGATATAGACACATATGAATATATAAATACATATATATATATATATATATATACACATATATAAATAATATATAAATAGATGTGTATATATACATATATATAGGCCTACGTATATATATACAAATACGTATATATCTATATAATATATATATGTATATATACATGTATTTTTTTGACCTAGCAGTAAGTAATCTGCCACATAACCTTGTTTAAACATCACGCTAAAGCAAAGATACTTGGCTCTGTCTCATAGTTCACTCCTCAGGTCACCTGACACTCAGTGGCTGATCAGCACAGGTGTAATCAATCAGCTTGATTGCTGCTCTCGTAAAAGAGTGTGAGGTTGGCGTTAACAGGCATTCACCAATACAATATATTGTTCGTTATATATATTGTGTCTTTATCGACACTTCAAAATGTAAACAGGTGCATTTTTTTTTATAGTTTTTACTTATTGCAGAATGTTGTACGTGCATAATGCCATGTCTTATTTCTGTAATTAAGCACATATTTGGTAACGTCGTCACATGCACTTCAGGCCAAAGCTACACAGATGTCATCATGCTTTGTGACCAATAATGCGGGACTAGCTTAATGACCACAGGTGTTTTCAATCAAACAATTTTGAACAACCAATCAGAAATGGCCACGACCTACCATGTGGGTATAAGAGCTGCAGGTGAGATTGCAGACCCCACATTTCATTGCTGCTTCAGCTCAGCTCAAACCAAGCAACCAAACAACCACAAAAACTAACATGGCATCTGCAGGGCTCCAGATTTTGGGCGTCTTTTTGGCAATCGTTGGCTTTGTGGGTGACGTCATCATCTGCGCTCTGCCCATGTGGAAGGTGTCTGCGTTCATCGGCAGCAACATCGTGACGGCGCAGACCTTTTGGGAGGGCCTGTGGATGAACTGTGTGATGCAGAGCACCGGGCAGATGCAGTGCAAGGTCTACGACTCCATGCTGGCCCTCCCTAGTGACCTGCAGGCGGCCCGGGCCCTCGTCGTGATCTCCATCCTCGTCGTCCTGATGGGAATCCTGCTCGCTGTGGTCGGAGGAAAATGCACCAACTGCATCGAAGATGAAGACTCCAAGAGCAAGGTAGCCATCGCCGCGGGCGTGTTCTTCATCGTCGGTGGCATCCTGTGCCTGATCCCCGTGTGCTGGTCTGCACACGTGACCATCAGGAACTTCTACAACCCCATGATGACGGACGGCCAGAGGAGGGAGCTCGGAGCGTCTCTGTTCATCGGGTGGGGATCAGCAGGACTCTTGTTGATTGGAGGGTCTCTTCTCTGCTGCCAGTGTCCACGGCGTAAAGATGGCGGATACGCTGCTAAATATTCTGCCCCTCGCTCAGCGGCTCATGGAGGAGCCTATGTTTAAAATGTCTTGCTCTAGGATACAAGACTGAATTCTTCACAATAATGTGTTATGATTTTGTTTTTAATGATTTTTATTAAATTATACTTTGCTTATTATTACCTTGTGTCTTGGTTAATAACTTTACAGTATTTTTGGGAGTTTAGTTTTCAAGCCTTAGTTGTTCTTGGCTGCGTTCAACCTAGATTTGACGGGTTAAGGGTGTAGAGGTGGGTGGAGGTTGTGTGAACTAATGCAGAAGGTCTTTCAAATAACTTTTCTACATGGTAAGACTAAGGGATGCACATGCTACTAATTATGTCCTAGTTAACTAGCATGCCAATACCAGTATCTGAATTCCTGGTTATGTGAGCACTAGATATTTTATCTGGAAGATGTGGGATTTCCCGTCCCCATACATCCAACACACACGTGACTAGCGTATAGGTGCTTTAACAACACTGACTGTTCTAGTGAGCAAGAAAAACAATACTAGAAGCCTGACTAAAATTAGGTATTTAACACCTGTGCTTTTCCTTGCGACGTGTCACCAATGACAAGAGTGTGCTCTCATTTCTGAAGGAGCTATACAAGTTTCACTCATTTTTTTTTTTTTTTTTTTTTTTTTTTTTTTGTGGTGTGTCTGTGTTCAAGGCTAACAATTAACCTAGCTCTGTCTAAAATCTGCCACCTAAATCACCTTAATGAACATTTTTCTTGGACTCGCTTATCTGTCACATATCCTCATCTAAACATGCTGTCAGGTTAAGTTTACTGCAGAGTCTTTTAGTATTGATCTTAAAGCATAATTTGCAAAATGTCAACCTATTCCCGTGAGTATATTTAGTGATGAAACCATCCACTCGATCTTTCGACAGGCAGAATGTGATCTGCACTAAATACACCTGGATGACTAATATCTTCTAGTTTCTCTAAGTATTAGAATTGACACCGTTTCTTCACCTTGTGTCCAGCTGGTAGTGATGTTCACTTTTCCCAACATGGCTGCTTGAGGAGTTATCGTGTGTTTTCTGTCCTTTATGTCCCTTACTCCCGTATCTGTCCCTGCTGGATCTGTCCCTGTGGCTTTTACCGGGTCTGCCATCTCGTTAAGAAAAAGCGCCTGACGAGAACGCTGAACCTATTTCAGGATGCTGATTGGCTAAATTGTGCATCATTCATTTCTATCTTTAATCGGTAAAATGCTAAACTTTTTTTTGGGGGCAAAATGATTTGGCCCCAGCGCAGCTGAGACATGCCGACGGGCAGAGAGGATGTGCAGGAAAAGCATTTGTTGTGCAGATATCCTATTTTACAAATTTTACTGGTTATATTCCTTATCTCCAAAACAAAAATATTGACATTTGTATAATTTATCAATATAATTAACATTATCATTTTCTTTTTTCTGTGGCTCAAGATGGGGCCAGACCCCGTGGCCCTCTAGTGGCCAGCCGCCACCGTGTATCCGTGTGCTTTATTCCCCTGAAGCTCTGTACCAATAGGATGTTTTTTTTAAAAGAAACTATCCATTCATTTAAATTCTCAGGATTCAAAATGTTTATTTAAAGTCCTGAAGATATGTGAAAGTTCACCTTTTCTGAAAATGGAGTAAATTGCTTCTTCATTCCCTTGACCATGTGTGATTCAAGCCGTGTCTATTGTTCCACAAAGCAGTCTTCTGTTCACAGCTCTCTCCTCCTACTTATTCTTTGTGAGCAGGAATCAGGACGAGCAGGAAACCTGATCTACAAACTAGCAAAGTCTCCTCCCTGTTGCTCTCCCTTCTCAAACCAGCAGCACTAAACACACGGGCTGTGTTTACAGCCGTGTAAAAGCTTGTGGCAAAAATGATCTGCGGCTCAACTGAAGGTGGATTTCATCGCCGTCTTTGACTTCTTTTTTTTGGCAAACATTAGCTTCATGCCTCGGATCTCTTTTCTGGCAAAATGCAGACGCAGCTCGTCGGCGTGGGTTTGGCCATCGTCGGCTTTCTTGGCACCTGCCTTATCTGCGGGCTGCCTATGTGGAAGGTGTCGGCCTTTGTCGGGGCCAACATCGTCACTGCGCAGGTCTTCTGGGAAGGTTTATGGATGAACTGTGTGATCCAGAGTACGGGGCACTTGCAGTGTAAGGTCTACGACTCCGTTCTGGCTTTACCGCAGGAGCTGCAGGCTTCCCGGGCTCTGGTCTGCGTCTCCATCGCCGTCAGCCTGGTGGCCCTCGGGCTCACGGTGGTCGGCGCTCGCTGCACCAACTTCTTTTCAAGAGACAGACTGAACAAGTCCAACATCGGCCTGGCCGGGGGGCTGGTGTTTGTTTTAGCAGGGGTCCTCTGCATTATCCCCGTCAGCCTGTCGGCTCACGGCATCATCACGGGCTTCTACAACCCCCTGGCCACCTCGGAGAGGAGGGGGGAGCTCGGGGCGTCCATATACGTGGGCTGGGCGTCTGGAGTGCTGCTCATCATCGGGGGAGGGGTGTTGTGCAGCACCTACCGATGCTGAGGAGGACGCCGTGCGGTTATTTGGAAATGCGCTCACTCTGATGGACTTTGTTTGGGATGACAGCTTCTTTTTCAACTTTTAAGTCAACCTTAGTTAAATGCACTATATTGACGTTTTATATCTACAGTAATCTATGTCAAATATTAAATAGTGTAACACACTATAAATTACACGACACGGCCATGCAGCTGTTTTTAAAGTGAAGGATGATAAAATGAATTCTGGTTAAGCCAATAGTTGTAAAATGTGATATTTTAGGATGTTAATTGAAAAAAAGACAAAGTGTATGTGATTGTGTTAGTATGTGCAGTGCACATTATGAATGCTGCAATGAGACATTTATATATCTTTAAAGATCAAAGTCTCAAGTGTATTAATATTAAACAGTATTTTTTTAAATGCCAGTAAATGTGTCTCTGCAACAATACAGTTGTACTTGTTTTAGGTTTTTTGAGAACTACTTTTTAGCTGCTTGAAACAGTTATAAAGTTAAATCAATTAGCTAAATACAAAGTTATCATTACTCTTATCACAAGAGTTGTTTAGAAATTAAACTGAACAATATGTTTGCTGTTCGACACACCTTTCCATGTGGCCCAGTACAGGACACTTTTATTGTATGTTTGTATCTTAAACCATTAAATTCACCTTTATACATTTGTATTCATGTAGAAAGTTCTTCATCTCGCATTATTTTTAAAACATGAGCATTTAGCAAGTTAATGCAAGTTGCTTTGAAAAAAGATGCTCTGCAGACATGTTATGATGCCCATGAAGTTGTAGTTTTGAACGGTACATCGGCTATTCCAGTGAATAACGCCTGAACAACTTAATTTGGTTCCAGCTCAGAGGTGTTAAGTAAACTTTGTATATTTACAGATATTTCACAAATTGCCCGTCTCCCCCACATTTGCATACGTCTGTTGGTTTTCTGTGAACTCTGAACATAACAGCAAACCATGTACAGCTGACGCGAGCACCTCACTCTCTATTTCAGCAAAAAACAAGATGTTTATTGCAAAAATAACCAACATTTTTTTAAATGGAGAGCAGGTCTGGGGTCCTGCACTGGTTCTGATGGGTGTTTTAGAAGTGTGTTTGGCCCGTGGACTATGTGACGTGTATATTTTGGGAGAAAGTTATTGTGACGGCTCAATCAATAAGTCCACGCACAAAGATAAATTTAAAACAAAATACTAAATATACCTTTCAGTTAGAATTAGTAATGCATTTTTTTGTAGTTAAATGCTGGATTGAGTTGCTCTCTTACCTCACTTTACCTCACAAAATAACTTACTAAAAGACTTGTCATTTATTTTTTTATTCTGCATCAACACAAAGTATAATTGAGCATCCGTTAATTCTCAATTTAGAGTGTGTGGACTCTCTTCTGGTTCCTCGTCTCCGTCTCAGGTCGGGACGGTTTGTGGTTACATTGTATCCTACAGGCCACAGGTCAGATACATTGACAGAGACACACACGCTCCATCACTTTGACCTTTGACCTCCAGTGCCTCCTCCGTGCTGCTGCTCCTCAGCGGTGGTCTGATCTGCTTCATCTGCGCGGAGGAGAGAACCCCACCTTCCGACTACACCACCTACGGCCAATGCAGCACACCGCGGCCCCTCTGAGCTCTGATGTCATGGGAACAAACACCTCGAGGATGTTGGACCAATGTACGCCAAGTATGTTGGAGCACGCCGCCCGAGTGCATGAGCATAACTCCCTGAATAAAGCTCAGCGAGAGATGTTTCATCAGCCTCAGGGGACGCTTTGCCGTAATCCGTCAAACAGATCAGATAAGGGTTTATTTATGGGAATGGATCAGGGGTCAGGAACCTTTTTGACTGCGAGAGCGAAATATTTCTAAATATATTTAATTGAGAGTATGAATGACAAGACCATTGAATTAGTAAAGACGTAGTTTTTTTGTTTAAAGCAGATCCACGGAGACACCAGGGCCATAAATCAAGCCGGCGGAGACGGAGGGAGTTGATTTCAATGTCAAAAAGAGTGAATGTGGGGATGAGTTAGTGGCCTGGTATCTAAAGAAAAGGGTCCTGTGCTGTTATCTGAGGGTTTTTACGACCTCTGCATGAACCGACCAGGTGCCACACACATACACAGAATATATGCATTCCACTTCCTATGTTATTCAATTAAATTTTTTAATTAAAAAAATCTTTGATTTGTTTTTCCAGCTTTCATAGCCCAACTATCTAGAAATAAGATATGATATTACTGTGGACTGCATACACATGAGCAGATATTAGTGTGGGTCAACATGCCTGTGTAATGACTTTCTTTTACACTATGATGTAATGTATGTATCCAATATATTCTGTATCACCACGCAAAGCCTAAAATACGTGTCTTATCTCAATTCCTGTACGAAAGGAAACGTGAAAAGTTCTTCCCCTAAGTCTGAGTTATGATGAGTAGAATAGAGGGGTCAAGGATTTGACCAAACGTCATATAAATGAGGTGAAACTAGTTATCTCTCTTTGATGGAGAGCACTGGGGCCTCTCCGCTTCCTCACGGGACGAGGAGGGGGGGGGGGGATCGCCCCGGGACTGCGAGGGTCACGTGTGTCCTGCGAGAGGAAACGGTGAGCTGAGGGTATAAGACCTCGGATCAAAAAAGTGTAGAGGAGTTGGTTTTTGGAAAGAGTGTCGGCCGGTTGGACGGTTTTATCTTGTCAGGCATCTTTCTTAAATTGTTCTTCTTCGTTTGAATAAAATACTCGCTTCGTTTGTAAACTTTATACTCGGTTGTCGAGCGTCTTGTTTGACCTTCTCTTTTGACGCTTTTACTCCAGACCAGACCGGCCCGTCCAGCCCTGAGGTGAGTCCGAGCTACGTCCGCACGGCTACACCTACTGACCTTTGGGCACATACTGGTTATTCACACACACACTGGCATTTGTACTGGGAGACCTCCGGCTTTAGTTATCTGGAAATAAAAGGGAAACACTGGCTGTTCAGGGCTTTAACACATGTTATTATCCAAACGAGTTAATAGGTTTCCCATTGTCTTTCATCTTTATCTAGAGAAGGGTCAAGAACACATTTGGAGATATCCTCGTGATAAGTGTTGTTGTCAGATTCAGGTTCACTGCACTGGCTCGTCTTTATATGGAATAAGAAAAACAATCTTTATCTTTACTTCGTATTATCTTTTCTTACAGATAAACTCTCCTTTGATACGAGGACTCAACTGGATGAAGGTCGGCTGTAGAGTACCACAACGGGTCAGATTTGTGTTCAAGGACAACTTTTGCAAATACCTGCCTCGTCACTCGCACACGGTGAGTCGTGACCGCAGGCGGCGCTCTGCAGCCTCCTGCCTCTGCAGGGAGAACAACCCGAGGCAGACGTTGTCGTGTGAGCGTCCAATCACATTTGTGTGATGACACTCGAGTAACGAGAGACAGCATGATCATCCAGGAGGTGTGACTCAGGTGCGTCGTCTGAAAACCATTCCTGAAGTTCATGTGCTTTAACATTCACTGTGAATGACTGTCACATAGTTAAGATCCTGATCCTGATCCTGGAAGAATTTGGATTTCTTAATAGGAACTCCTTTACTTATTTTGATTTTGTATTACATGAATAATGAATGGATGATCTCACAGATGGGATTATTTGAAATAAATCAAGTAGAAACTGACCGTGAAACAGAGGGCTACCACAGCAATATTTATCTCAGTAATTTCTCAGCTGCATCATTGATTTGATTTGATTTGATTTGATTTTCCTTTATTTTTCCCACAGTGGGGAAATTTAAAAAATCACAAAAGCAGTGAACATCAGAGCATTAATAAAAATAAATATAAAACACAATAACAATAAAAAATTAGAAAATACTAAATATACAGGGAAAAAATAAAGTAAAGTGCTAAGTTTTCCAGGATCTCCAGCGATCTACTGCAGGAAGGAATTCGTGGTACCTCTCCCTCATCAATCACCCGGTGGCTGAAGGAGCTGTGCAGAGCTGCCAGAGTCATTACTGATTAGAAATGTCTTTATAAACTCAGAGAACAACCATGTTGTTGTATCGATAAGAAACCGTTGTGTGTGCGGTGGGTTTGACCTTCTAGGGGCCGCCGTGTGCCTCTCTGTTGAGGAGCGATCTGGTCAAGTGACATTTCTCCACAAACCAGTTTCAGCTGAGAGGCCAACGGCAGGAAACTCCTCCTCTGAATTCCACCATAGAAAAAACATGTAAATGAGGCAAGCCACTCAGTGGGCAAGTGTAACCCCTCCGCCCCCCCCTCTACCCAGCTCTCCCAAACACACCGCCTCACGGCTCTGAGGAGAACGCCGGCTCCAGCATGGTGTCTGCCGGACGCCAGCTCCTGGGTCTGGCCCTCGCCGCCCTCGGCTTCCTGGGCTGCATCGTCGTGTGCGCTCTCCCCACGTGGAAAGTCACCGCCTTCATCGGCGCCAACATCGTCACGGCCCAGGTGATCTGGGAGGGCCTGTGGATGATCTGCGTGACCCAGAGCATGGGGCAGATGCAGTGCAAGGTGTACGACTCTCTCCTGGCCTTGCCTCCGGACCTGCAGGCCGCCAGAGCCCTCACCGTCATCGCCGTCGTCGCCGGCGTCCTGGGCCTTCTTCTCGGGGCGGTCGGGGGCAAGTGCACCAACTTCGTGCAGGACGAGAGGGAAAAGAGCAAAGTGGCCGTGGCGTCCGGCGTCGTCTTCATCGTCGCAGGCCTCTTGGTGCTCATTCCCGTCAGCTGGAGCGCCAGCACCGTTATCCGTGATTTCTACAACCCCATCTTGACCAGCTCTCAGAAGAGGGAGCTCGGGGCCTCGCTCTACATCGGATGGGCCTCCGCGGGGCTGCTGTTCCTGGGGGGGGGGGCTCCTCTGCAGCTCCTGTCCCCCCAGAGATGAGAACAACTACGACGTCAAGTACTCCAAGGCCAGATCTGCACACAGCAGCAAGGCGTACGTTTAGGTCCCACGTGTCGCCTTCTGCGTAAGAGGACTCCACTATTTAGAGAAACAGTCTGTAATGAGTTATAGTATAGGAGCATTTGTAGTGTCAGTGTAACTGAGGTGCATTGATAACATTTTATATGATGTAAATTGTGAATGTATAATGTTTTTTGTATTTAGTACTAATATCTTTCACACAATTTTCCTTGTATGTTGTTTATTTAGTATTTTGTAACTTAGTATTAGTATTTTGTATTAGTATTTTAGTAGTAGTATTAGTATTTAGTATTTTAGTATTTAGTTTTTGTGTTTTTTTGTTTTGTGTTTTTATTTTAATTCCATATTTTATTCTTATTAAGGCTCTAATGTACATTCACTGCTGTGATCCTGGAATTTCCCCACCGTGGGACTAATAAATTAACATCTTATCTTATCTTATTAGTCCTCAGTAATACCTCCTGTTTTCATTGATACGTGATATTCAGAACATGACTGCTATCAAGTGAAGTATATACATATAGTATATATATTTATACTTGTATTTTTATGGAACTTGCATGTTTAGTTACTGTCTGTGTGTAAACCTTCTACTTTCTACTTTTTCTTTATACGACCTGCTTGTTGATGATTATGTTACTGATGCACATTAACGGCTCGAGGAGAGTTTTCTTTAGGTTAGTTTTCCCTTCCTATTAAACATATTTGTGAGAATATGAGAAAACAATTCTCCTAAGTCTGTAACTATCTCGTCACTGTATTTAAAAAAAAGAAGAAAACAAGAGTTACAGTGAAGACATGAAACAGAGATGCCAATAAACTTGTTTCAGGTTTTTCCAGTGCGTCTGAAACAGGTTGTGTGACAAAGTGTTTCCTGCCTAAGAAACGTTGCACAATAAAAAGTGATAACTGTGTATGTAGTATTC
This sequence comes from Liparis tanakae, assembly GCA_036178185.1. Taxonomy (NCBI): domain Eukaryota; kingdom Metazoa; phylum Chordata; class Actinopteri; order Perciformes; family Liparidae; genus Liparis; species Liparis tanakae. Next base: position 6,615,298 of record CM070088.1, on the reverse strand, counting down.
CCTCTTTTTTATCTTGGTAAACTAAGCACCAGAAGAAGAAGAAGAAGAAGAAGAAGAAGAAGAAGAAGAAGAAGAAGAAGAAGAAGAAGAAGAAGAAGAAGAAGAAGAAGAAGAAGAAGAAGAAGAAGAAGAAGAAGAAATTTAAACACAAGTATTATGCAAAAAAATGTGTTTGTCATTATTTGAGGAATAAAATGAATAGTGTGTTACATTTTTTCAGTTTAAGATTTTAATATAGCTATTTTTTCTTGAATAAATAGGACTATATAAGCTTGAGACTTTATTTAATATTAACATTTTCATCCTCAATATATTACCACTTTCCTCTCGACTTCTAAGATAACACGATGAGGGGGACGTGTTTTGCATGTGTATAAACTTTGGACAATGCATTGTGCTGCAAAAGTCCAGGGGTGAAAACATTTATTTAAATAATTTGTTCATCATTGAAACGAAATGTGCCAACGTGTGTGTTGACATAGTAGAAAAAACATTGAGCGAGAACATTTGATCTCCATGAGAACGAACATTTGAAAGCAATACAGAAAGCCTGCATCATTATATTTTATATCCATAAATACATTTTCACCATAAATTAGTGCCTGGAAATTCATCAGAATGTAGGAAAGGAGATATTTGACACTCCAAATGTCCCATAAGACGAGCCTCAGACTCGTTAAACGTGTGTGAAACAAAACCAATGCCCCTGATCAAAAGTCTCTCTCTGAACTTTAGAATGACAGCAAGATTACAGATTATTTTTAGCCATATTAAAAGGTTAAGTATGCCTGTGTGTGTGTGTGTGTGTGTGTGTGTGTGTGTGTTTGTGTGTGTGTGTGCGTGGGGATGGGGCTTTGCATATTTCAAACAGGTTCTCCGGCGCTCGGCGCTGCTAGAATGAAACTGGTTTTCTCCCAGGAGATTGTGTTCCACATTATTCTCCTTTTGTTACAAAAATACATTCTGCATGCACGCATTATTCACATGCACAAAAGCGTTGCCAAAGGATGTGAATACACACACACACACACACACCAACACACACACACACACTGAGCTCACTCCTGTATTAACTTCTGAATCGAATCAAATCTGAATACGACCTGGCGCCTCATGAGTGTCCATGTTGTGATCTTGTTGTCTACCCAGAGGCCTAGACAACAAGGAAGGGACTTGATGATGTCCCTGTTTCACATCTACAAGTCTCTTTCTCTCCCTCTCTCTCTCTTTTTTCTTTTCTTCCGTCAGCCTCCTCCCCCTTTTGTTTCCCTGCCGAGTAGGTGCGGTGCATCCACACCTGAACCAGTAGCACACAGGCAGCCACTCAGGTGACAGAGAGGAGAGAGAGAGAAAAAGAGGAGTCAGACAGAGAGAGAGAGAGAGAGAGAGTGTGCTGTAAACAAATGAACTGAGGCCGAGAGAGACACACCCGGAGTCGAGCTACCGGAGGCCGGACGCACCGCTGGAGGACTCAGGCTGGGCTCGGCGTTCTCCGGGACACGCAACTCACAACGACATCGCCGCCGTGGCAACGGCAACACACAGGTGAAGAAAAGTGCACGGAAATGGAGGCGGAGGAGAACGGCGACCTCACGCTGTGAGAAGGCTTGAAGAAAGAGATACGAGAGCGAGAGAGAGGAGTTGACGCCAAAGAAGCTCGGCGTACGAGAACCAACCATCCAGAGGATTTCTACAGCCCCTCCCCCCCCCCCCTACGTCATGGCCTCCGTGGGGATACAGATGCTGGCCAGCTCCCTGTGCCTCCTGGGTTGGGCGGGGGTCATCACCAGCTGCGTGCTGCCCATGTGGCGGGTCACGGCCTTCGTGGGCAGCACCATCGTCACGTCGCAGACCATCTGGGAGGGCATCTGGATGACCTGCGTGGTCCAGAGCACGGGGCAGATGTCCTGCAAGCCCTACGACTCCATGCTGGCGCTCAGCAGCGACCTGCAGGCCGCCCGGGCGCTCGTGGTGCTCGCCGCCGTCACGGGCGGCGCGGGCCTCGTCCTGGCCTTCGTCGGAGGCAAGTGCACCCGCTTCTTGGACGAGGAAGGAGGCGGGGTCAAGGGCAAGGTGGCGGTGGCGGCGGGCGCCGTGCTGATGGTCACGGGGCTGCTGTGTCTGATCCCCACGTCGTGGGCGGCCGGCTCCGTGGTGAAGAAGTTCTACAGCGCCGCCGTGGACGCTCAGCGGCGGGAGATCGGAGCGTCCATCTACATCGGATGGGGGGCGTCCATCTTGCTCATGCTGGGGGGGGGGTTGTTCATCAGCACGGCGTGCCCCCTCAACGCCCACGACGCGGACAAGAGCCCCTCGGTCCGCTACCTGGTGGTCCGCTCCTCCAACGGGTCCAGCAGGGTCGCTCAGCCCATCAGGGGGTCGGCGTCCACGTCTCGGGCCGCGGGGGCGGGGCCTCCCAGGTCTCGGAGCCACGACGGGTCGTCGACCAAGCCGCCGGCGTACACCAGGCCTCCGTGGGAGGACGCGCCCGAGCCGGACTCCAGAGCCGAGTCGGAGGGATCGTCCACCAAGTCGCAGAAGAAAAGAGCCGAGTCGACAAAGTCTGAGGACAGCGAGGCGCCGTCCACGAAATCTCAGCTGAAACGAGCAGAGATGGAAGAGGAGGTATCGGTTCAGAGCGATAACGACGACGCCTCCTCCAATCCAGCAAGAACATACTTATGATATGACATTTATACCTAGGATATGACCATCATCCTTAGGATATGACCTTCATCCTTAGGATATGACATTCATCCTTAGGATATGACCTTCATCCTTAGGATATGACATTCATCCTTAGGATATGACATTCATCCTTAGGATATGACATTCATCCTTAGGATATGACATTTATACTTATGATATGACATTTATACATGTGATATGACATTCATCCTTAGGATATGACATTCATCCTTATGATATGACATTTATACATGTGATATGACATTCATACTTAGGATATGACATTCATCCTTAGGATATGACATTTATACTTAGGATATGACATTCACATCTTTATATATGCTCTTATGTTAAACACACTACAGAGGTTTTGCATATCGGTGTTATTTACGAGTAGAAGTTTACTTATTTTGTGACAATGTACTGGGGAATAGTAGTCTGTTGTATTTATATGGTTTTCTTTATTCTTTATACATGTTTATTGATACAAAGACAGAAAGAAGGACGCATTGGGCTACATTCTCAATAGGAGAAGAGCAGTTTTACATTGTTGTGTGCACTGAAAATGAATTTTAAACCAAACACAATAACAAACTGAATCCAGGTGGAAGTGAAGTATGTCAGGGTTGTTGTCTTTTTCAAATCTTTTAAACATGGTTGGCATTAACTTTGACATGTTGTGGGGCGATACACCGATACACATTGTTCTCACTATTTAAATGCATGAATGAGGATGAGTTCATCCACATTAACAACTTTCTCTCAGACTTTCGAGCTTGTTTGTTTCAGCAACCCGACAAAAGCTACGTAATAATAATGAAGCAGCAACATATTCTAGCCTTTCTTTTTACTTGACAGAAATGCATTTTTTTATCCAATTATGTGCTAATTTGATAAAATATGCAGCCATGAAAAACTTAAATATATAAATAGTTTGACTTTTTAAGATTGTGATTTTGTCACAATTATAAAAAAAGTGCTTCTGTGTTTATTTTATTTGTACAGATAGTGTACATTTACATTCAGACTTTTTTCAATAAATGACTGTAATTTGATCGAGCTGGTCTTTTTCCACTATTGTGTATGTATTAAATGAGCTGAACGATCCCACGTGACGCGAAACCAGACTTTCTTTTGGACATTCATTCTAAATTATATACGACAAACTGGTTTGACAGAGAGTGTGTTAACAGCGGGAGGAGGGCGGTGTGTTTGTAGAGGACTTAGACTCAGTTTCAGTTAGACGCGTTCACCGAACATTTTATTTATTCATTCATTCATTTAAATATGCAGTAGAATCATTAGCTAATATAATGCAGCCAGTTATCTAAAATGCAAAAATATTGAAGTTTTACTTTGTGTTACGGATACATTTACATATATAAGTAAGGAGGAAAGTAGAGAAACGAGTAATACACATTAAAACATCAAAACAAGCCAGGAAAAATTAAATAAAGCGTTATGGTTTTGAACAATGTTTTGGTGTACAGCATAACATGATGCCATGCTAACTTCATACATTTGACTGATGTTCACGCTCGTCTCGTGCTATTGTGAAACACTGCCATCCCATGGTCAGCATGGACAATATGATCAGAATAATAATCCATGTTTCAGACCCTGCTGGTCCCAGGCCACATACTAAATCTATACCATTGACTGTCACTATTAGGTTATATATTGTTTTTCATACAACATAGTTGTTTGCAATTAGCATCCAAATCAAACCACGTACTACATTAATAGGAAATAATTCAATATACACGCGATTGGGTGCCAATAAAACATCAAAATGTAGCAACATTTTTCAAAAGATTACTATTTATCTCTGCAGCTGTGTCTCCATCATCCAGTTGTCAGCTGTTTGCAGCTCCTCTATTTGCTTTGCTCATTTCATAATCATGTTTATTTAGTCATTCTTCCCATCTGAACGTTGTCAGGTGTTCGGGTTGTTATGAGAGTTATTCACCTACTGACCTGGGTGCAGATGAAGCACAACCAGGTCAAATCATCCTGCAGGAGGAAGGGAAGGATGCTTATTGTCATTGTAAAAAAACATATTACACAATTCAGTTGACGACTCATCAGTCAGTGCAGCAGTCAAATTTAAATATATATAAATATATATATAAATTTAGACAAGACATTCAAATCTAAAACAAGATATTTAAAAAAAAAAAAAAAAAAAAAAACATGCATCAATGATTTTAAAGAAAAAGTGTCCAACGTCCGGTGTGAGCTGGGTGGGGTAGGGTGGGGTGGGGTGGGGGGGGGATGGAGGACACCACTCTAAGTGAGGAGCGAGTGAACACAGTGAGCACATCTGTCATATCAACTGTGCTTTCCTTTTGTTAAAGCGGCATTTGATGGCCCTATTAACAATAAATATATATATTTTTTTATCATATTGACAGTTCCTCTTTGACAGGTAGCCACTGTTCTCCCAAAATGCTTTGCCTGAGGTACATCCTTTGCTTTTGGGCCTCTTCCAACGAGCTCCTTCTTATCCATTAAAAGAGACAGATAAGGGGAAAACCCAAAGGAAACGGAAAAGGGAACACGAGATAAGATCCTCCGAGGTCCAAAGAAGTGACGTTTCTCCTCCGTGTTGCTCACCAACCTTTGTCTTGTGTATCGCACTGTGACACAACTGTTGAGGGAGGTTTACCTTCCGTCTTGAATTATCTTCTGTTTCCATGTCGGCTGAACAAATATATTGTCCTGATTTGGCTGTTTGTAGGTCAGGTTGTAACTAAAGGAAAATATGAGTCATTATACAGCGTGAATATTTACCAAGAGCCACTTCCCCACTACAAATGTATCTACATTTTGTTCTTGAAAACCTTTAAATACTGTTTTATATTTTAATAATCATGCAGTTTGACCAAACACAAAGTGTATTGTATAAGTTCAAAAGTCCATTTAATCACGTTACAAACTATTGTGTCACACAGGGACGTGCATTGTTCCCGCCATAAGACTATTACTCAGACTATAAATTATTCCAGTATTTTGTAACCGCTCATCCTATTCAGGGGTCAAATCCCAGCTAACGTGGGTGGAAGGCGGGTCTGGACAGGTGGCCGGCCAATAGCAGGCCGGCATATAGCCACCGACAACCAATCACGTCTGCGGGCCAATCAGAGCCCTTCATTTTGGATTAATGTTTAACAAAATCACAGCACAAACCGGTAGATTATTAAAGCGCAACATGGCTATGATGAAGTCGTTACACAAATATCAAAGTAGGGTACATTTTTATTTCATTCCACACAAATCCAAATGGCTTTAGTTAACACAAAAATGCCTGCGACTCCATTTCAATGCGAATATTTCTAAATGCATACACACGTAGCAGATTTCATGTTCCAATGTTTTGCTCTGAAATACGGCTGCTTTAGGTTCGTACCTGAGCGTTTAGCTGATGATAGGTGCTTATAAAATAAATCCAACTGTAATCAGCTCCATGCAAACATGAGCTGTAGAAACTACTGGATGTTGTGGTGATTGTATAAACACTGATGTCATGAAATATTAGTTACAAATCGATTTTCAAATACTTGTTGATATCAGATTGAGGTGTAAACATCCGAGTCATTCTGAAATATTGAGATTATTGATTCCTAAGAATTGACTATCAAAAGAACATTTCCCCTCCGTAGTAAAGATGACTACATTTACATCGACAAACTTTGTAGTGCATATAAGAAACAATAGGTAAAATATGGTTTTAGGTGTCAAATACATATTTTTTTAAAAACTGGATTGAAACTTGACAAGAAAATCCCATTTGAGAAAATGGAAACATAAACTTCCCACAATGACTTCATGAAAACATTCATTATGATGTTATTTAAGGATTTATAGGACAAATAAATAAAAAGATAAAAAATACAAATTGAAGCACTTCGGTTTAAAAAAAGAAAAGAAAACGGGCATTTTCACTTAGACATTTAACACAATAGCAATTACACAATAGTTCACCGTTCAGTCCATAAAGAAGTCCAAATAATGGACCTGCAGCGTCTGTGGCTGGGCACTGGGCCTCCAGCCTCTCTCCCTTCTGAGGAGTGGAGTCAGATAAACATTCACGGAGTTTATGCCCGTCTATATTTGTGAAATTCAGCAAAGACGCCGCTGTCGATAACCTTTACCACACGAATGACCTATTGAACTTAACCGAGTCAAATGTCACACAAGGTCAACGTTGATGGCGTTTATCTCAGGGGAGAAACGATTAGATTCTACTTGCAGCGATCGACCCTGAGAAGTACGAGAGCGGAGGGAGGAGGAGAAGAGAACAGGAGAGCCGTGAATGTGTAAGCCCGTCGGGACGCGGCATCAAAAACCCAAACGCGAAGGACGCCGACACTACGACACACGGGCACAATGAGAGCAAAGGAAGTCAAAGCAACTCAAAAATCTTAATAGTACAAAATAAAGTTCAAGGCACATCAACAATCTACAGTACACGATATAAAACACTTGAAATGGCAGCGCTCAAGCTTGTAAATAATATTAATAAACGACATGTCTCTGAACTGCTACGATGATGATGATGAAGAGGCACGATGCCGTTGACAGAAAAGGAAGCGTGTGAACCAACGAACAGCAAACCAACACATGTCGAACACCGGACCTTTTTTAGGGAGGGTCACAACTCGGCATCGTCCCGGCAGATTTGGATTTTCTTTCCGCCGTAATTTTTTTAGTTTGATGAATTTCCCTAATCCGCACGATTCCAATGAATTCGTCCCCCACATAAAAAATTAATGATCAAGAGTTGTTTTAAGTGTATTTAGTGTTCAAAAGCTATATTCAACAATAGCTTGGTGCAGGTATGATAAGAAATCTGTGCATTCAAAAAAATAATTAGTATTTATTACTTTCAAAAGTGAAGTTGGAGAAACTCTGCCGGTTTGAATGTGGAAGACCATATTTTATGACCAGATTTAGAACTTTTCAGAATATCCTCAAGCCTGAAAAGGAACATTTACCAAATGACATTTAATACAGGAACTTTGCCTCGAACACGAACCTCAATCCCCAAAAGTTGTTCAGGTATCATGTGGAACTTGTCATGTGACATATTACAGCCGAGTATCCCTTAAAAACCACAAGAAAACATCAGCAACGCCATAATAAATCCATCCTCAGCACCATGTCCTGAACCAGCGCTGGATACACACATGAGTGTGTTCATTGAATACACAAACACACGTGGAAGGTGCTGCAGTGAGCGGGCGGCGGAGGGAGGGGCCGGTTGTTATTCTGATGCGTTGACGGTCTTTCCGCTCCTGTCTGTTAGTTTCAGCCAAGTAAAGACAAGAATCACAACATGTTAGAGAAGCCCTGAGTCACAGCAGCCGGCGCCCTCCTTCCTCCCATCGCAGGATCACACTTCTTCAAAGAAGCCCATCTGAGACATGTACGCAGAGTTACGCTGAAAGACAAGACGGACACGGTTTAAAAATAGCAACGTGGACGGCGGTTTCTTATTTAACGACAGAGGAGAAGGTTTGTGCTCCATGTAGAATAATAACAATACTGATAGGAAAGTCAACGTCTTCGTACCGTCAAATTAAATAAATCATGATACTTTCATTTGAGAAAAAGTCGGCTGTGCGGAGCCAAATAATATATAACGATAAAAATGATATAGTATTAGCTCTATTCGCTGGTTATTTACTCTATAAATCACTCTGGCAGGTAATCAATCAGTACAACACATAATATATATATATATATATAAAAATAAGATATATATAACGATAAAAAGGGGTAAAAACGATATAGTATTAGCTCTATTCTCTGGTTATTTACTCTATAAATCACTCTGGCAGGTAATCAATCAGTACAACACATAATATATATATATATATAAAAATAAGATATATATAACGATAAAAAGGGGTAAAAACGATATAGTATTAGCTCTATTCTCTGGTTATTTACTCTATAAATCACTCTGGCAGGTAATAAATCAGTACAACTTATATTAGTAGTAATCATTATACCAAGCTATGCACTATGCAACAAACGCACACATTCTATCTTATTTTACTTGGTACCACTTTTTAAACTATTTGTATTATTCCTTGTGTTTTTTTGTATGTGTACATTTTTATCATCACATATTTTTATCTTTAACTTTCTGCTCCTGGCTGGCTGTGGACCATCAAACGAAAATGTTGTTGTACAACAACGACGACGACGATAAAAAGCCTCTTTATCTTCATCCTCAACACAAAGGGGACGGTGCGTACGTTGCTGTGCGGCTGGTAGGCGGGCTCGGGGGGGTATCCCCGCGCCTCGCTGCGGAGGCTGTAGACGCCCGCCTGCTGCTGCTGCTCCTCCAGCTTCAGAGACTCGATCTCCGTCTTCAGCTCCTTCAGCTGGTCCTGCAGGTGTTTGCTCTTCTCCATGTACTCCAGCCTGGATTATTAAAAAAAAAAAAACACACGTCACGCCACCGCTCACCGGCTCTCTGAAGCCACGTTGCCGGGGATCTACCCTCACCGCTCTCTCTCGATCTCCATGGACAGCCGCTTCATGTCGGAGTCCTTGAAGTCGAGGCGCGAAGACGCCGACTCGTACGCGAAGTCGGGCGCTTCGGGGGGAGCGGGAGGGGCGGGGGGGGCAGAGTAGGCCGCTATGAGCTGGGAGACAGGCCAACGGAGGTCACGTAAACCACAAATACATTCTGAATACCGTACATGCACTTTGACGGATGTTATTACAACATTAAATAAAGGTAAACTATTCCGACACAAATGAATCTAATCGATAAGAAAACATATATAGATAGATGTTGCTAGTGCATTTTGTATTTGGGTTTATATTGTCTCGCTCTGTGGCGTATCCATCCGGTTAAATTGTTTTCTGTGGGGAAAATGTAGAATCACAAAAGATTCTTTTCTTGTATGAACTTAATGGAGAACTCAGGAAATGAACCAACCATCACAGATTGGGCGTTCATACACGAGAAGTAATAACAAAAGAATATGAAAAAGCACAGCAGGTAATCACTGGCCTGCGCTAAGAAAAGCACCGAGAGAAGCTGTATTCATACGGCAGAGGTATTCAAAAACGGCCTTTTAAAACACAAAGAAGCTAAATCCAGCCACGCGACTAAAGACCGGCGGGCGTCACGCGGGGCACACATGCGGCGGCGGCGTCACTGTACGGGGTAAGTCGTTTTGGTGATCTCCAGCAGCTTCTGTTTGGCTCTCCGCTCGGCGTCCTTGGCCTCGGTCAGGTCCTGCTTCAGGTGATCCGCCTCCTTCAACCTGCAAGGAGAGATCCGGTTGGTTGAAGGCTGACGGACGACATCGTTATGAAAAGCACTCAACAGCTGGGGGTATTATAACCGGAAGACGTATAAGGCTGCTGGGGGACGTTTTAGGATACACTGAGCGCCTCTCTCCTCTTCTCTCTCAACTTATGGATGCATTTTCATCTCTCCATCACACATTAATAACTCTGCTTCCTCTCTGGAGTCATTGTGACTTCACGTCTCAGAGGCTCCATCGGACCTGGCTGGGTCTGATGCCCCGCCCACTCCTCCTCTCTACCTCCATCTGCCTGATGGATCGTGGAGGTCTGGATCGTGGTCCATGCCGACTACCAACTATTCATACACTCTGACATGCTCATTGCATGTGTTGTAACTCTGTAATGATTCCTTCTGGTCACATGACATCTGTTGCTTCTGTCCATCCTGCAGAGGGATCCTCCTCTGTTGCTCTCCTGAAGGTGTCTTTTATTTCTTGGGAGTTTTTCCTGATCCGATGTGAGGTCAAAGGTCAGGGATGTCATATGTGTACAGAGTTTAAAGCCCCCTGAGGCAAATCTGTAATTTGTGATATCGGGCTATATAAAATAAACCGTCCGTGTTTTCCACTCACTATGGATACATTTAACTATTACTTTTCCTAAAAATAAATTGAATGCATATGAAATAAAATCTGTAAGTGAGTAATAACTCAGTAACACATGAAGTCATTAAGCGACAGCAGTCTAAATGGTTCAGACCTTCTCTCAGACTGCTCCACCAGCTTCACCGCCAGCTGCTCCGCCTCCCTCATCTTCTGCTCCATCTGCCTCTTCTCCTCCTTGGTCTTCATGGCCGTGACCTCTAACCTCTGCCTGTCCTGCTCCGCATCTGCAGCCTTGTGGGCCAACAGCTTGGCCTCTTCTTCGGCGATCTGAGCCTTCTCTGCCAGCAGGTCGGCCGTCTCCTCGGAACGCAACTGGAGGAGATTGGAAAAAATTACAGTGGACATTTACGACATGGAGACGAGAACGGCATCCGTCAACGACAACTGGGACAGGTTTTGACATATTGGGAAAAATGGGTTCACAATATACAATAGAGAATAGATCACTCCCCATTGTTTTGTTTTTGTTTTTTATCCAATGTTTTACACTTCTTGCTCTAAATATGTATAACTAAAATGAGCATCATCTAAAAAGCTGCACATGTTATTACATTACATGTCATTTAGCAGACGCTTTTATCCAAAGCGACTTACAATAAGTGCATTTCAACCTAGAGTACAAACTAAGAACAACAAGAATACAGAATGTAACATTTCCTCAACAAAGTCAAACTACAAAAGTACCACAATAAGAGATATTCGAGTGCCACTGAAGTGCAAATCTGTGTTTTAATCCAGATATAGTCGTCAGACATGTAAGGTCACTTGTCTGAAAGACATCTGTACACGTCTAGTTGATGCCTGCTTCAAATAAAAAAAAAGAAGAGTAAAAAACTAAAAAGAAAAGCACTTTTACAAACTAGTATCTTTAAACACTAAGATACGGTTGTGGACGAGTTTAGAGCTTAGTGATGGAGAAACATGTCTCCGTATCTTGTAACTATCCACAGGAGCGTGTTGCCCGAACAGGAGCTCGCCAAACATCTGGCAGAGTCAAACACGAGCTGCTGCTCCACATGAAGCTCTCACCAGCGCCTCGTTGGCCAGCCGGGCCTCGTCCTGCAGCTGGAAGAGCCTTCGCTCCATCTCCTCTTTCGCCCGCTCCGCTTCCTCCCTCATCTGTTTCTCTCTGGCCAGGATCTGCCGCTCCATCTAGACGGAGGAAGAGAGGAAACCCGATGGAACCCACGCATATGTATACGGCGTGTACGTCACGTCTAATCTGCTCGTCTCACCACTTCCCCGGAGACGAGAGAGCACTGACCTTCTTGCGCGCCTTCTCCTCTTTGGCTTGAGCCTTCATCTGTTGCACTTCGATGGAGTCCACCTTCCTCCTCCTCATGAACAGATCGTGGTTACCGATGCACAACTGCAGGATCTAAAAGAAAGACGCAGACGTACTTCACGTCACGTTCATCCAACGTTGTCGTTGTTGAACGTTCACATGGAGAGAGAGACGACCGACCAGCTTGTTGACGCGCAGCTGAGACGAGTAGAACTTGAACACATCTTTCTTCTTGTCCAGCGGTTTGATGGTGAACTGTAACACGGGGACGGGAACCGGTTAATTTAGACCACACGATGACTTTAGTTAACTCTTCAGCATCCGACAGACAGCACAACTGTGTGGCCTTTAGAATCCTGTTGCAGATGTTATGAACAGCTTTAAGCAGTAGCAGTTTTTTCTTTTGCACATATAAAAGTACAATATTCACTACCGTTCAAAAGTTTGGGGTCATCCAGACAATTTTGTGTCTTCCGTGAAAACTCACGCTTTTATTTTATTTAATGAATACAAGATTAATACAAAATATAGTCAAGACATTGACAAGGTTAGAAATAATGATTTTCATCTGAAATATTAACGTTGTTCTTCGAACTTGTCGCTCAAAGGACGGCAAGTTTTAGAGCTTCTCTCACCAGCATAACTGTTTTCAGCTGCGCTCACATAAAAAGGGTTCCAATGTCAAGGAATAATATTTTTGTGGAAAATGCAAACTAAAAAGTTATAGAAAAATAGAAAAAGGGTTTCAAGGGGGTTCTACCCCTCTGCTAGTCTTCTAAGGCAATAACACAATGTACCACTAGAACATGGAGATGGGTCTCTACACACCTATGTAGAGATTTCCTTAAAAAACTGAAACTGAACTGAAATAGTCATTTACCACATTAACTATGTATAGAATGTATTTCTGATTAATTTACCGTCATTTTTATTGGAAAAAACTGTTTTTTTGGATTCCTTTTTCTAAGTGACCCCAAACTTTTGAACGGTAGTGTACATGCATCTAAAGATTAAAAAAGAAGGTTGTCGCCACTGTATATTGCCCCCATTCCACTTCCTCTAAGGTGGAAGTGAAGTGTGATGCCCAAACACCACCGTTTGCATCTACCTCCTTTTCGCTGTACGAGATGTTGCGAATGCCGCTCCACGGAAAGGATTTGTTGGGGTTGAGTTTGCTGTTGGGGTTGTAGATGTGAAGTCCTTGAGCGTCCACTCCCAGCAACAAGTCCGTGTCCCTCTTGTTTTGCTGTCGATGGGATGTGTGCGACCAATGTAAACCATGCCGGTAATGATTACGGTGTAACACGTAGCTCAACCGGCGCATCGAGGCACAGTCGTTTACACTCACTGTGATTGCAAAGTAGCTGACACCGTACATCTCGAGGTCTTGAGCAATTTTGAGGTATTCCATCTCAGCTTCATCTCTGTATGGACAGTGTGAACACATTCAATCATGAGCACGCTACTTTTAACACGAGAATCGCTACACGACACTTAATTTCTCTCAACATGCTGGATTTCAGGATTATTTCGGGGTCAGTCCCACCTGGCGATACCTCTGTGCTCTGCATACCAAGCTGTGATCTTCTCTTCCCACATGTCAGCAGTCATTTGGTATTGCATCAAGACCTAGGGCGCAGACATAGACATTATACGCTGTGCACACGCACACAAGTGAACAACAAAAGTTAAATGTGCACGTCGTAATGTAAACTTACTCTTTTTGGCAAAAGCTCATCTTGTGCCAGGAAGCCCGGCTTGTGAAAGTTTGGGTCATAGTCTCCGTACTGGGAAGGAAATGGAGGGAGAGGAATTAAATAACGTGTACAGTTGGTGCGGTCTCCTCTTTTGAGGACACAGAATCACCGCCCAGACGGGATGCAAATATTCATATGCTTGTTAATTTTGCATGACTGTGCTCCATCTGTGCTGTTACGCCACACACACACACAGCGCTGCTCAGCATACTGATGATAAATCGATGTTTCTTAAAGTGGATTTGCATAAAGCATCAACTGTGAACTGCAGGTGGGCGATATTATATTGATTGACACACAGGTAGGACAAACATCCTGCAGGAGCAGCAGATGATAGAAAGAGAACATTAACTCTGGAGGGCTTGCTCACCTTGGCCTGGACGGCGTATGAGGCCAACAGAACAGATGCTTCAGGGGAACAGAAGATCTCCTCGTCTAAGATCTGTTTTTTCACCTAAAGGAGAATGTGAAGAAATGTACAACAAATGAACAATGATGCCAAAGAAGAAATGCAGCAATACCGACTAAAATGTCTACGTCAGGTATCTGCAACAATGGGGCAATCTGGTTTATAAATATAATCTTTAATTATATCGGTGTATTTCTATGTTATATTTCATTCCAGTTAAGCCTGACATTGTCTTAACCATAACAAGATGATCCTAGTTTCTTCCACACAGTCAGGTTTACTGTTTCATAATTAAATACTGGTGGTAGATCGGTATTCGATATTGGCCGATACACAAAGCCCAAAAATCTGTATCGGCCCTGAAAAAGTCTGATCAGTGCATCCCGAGGCGAAAGTAATTATTTATTTATTTTACATAATGTTATCAGTTATATTACCTGTAAGAAGAAGAGGTGCTGCGTTATCTCTTGGACTAACTCTTCTTCTACTTTTTCTGGGAAGAATTTAGCCAGGAAATGAAATGTTATGGGAGAGTCCTTCGGAACCTCCTGGTCCAAGACCTTGAAGAACAAAGAGGAGAAGTCAGTTAGAGACGACTCCTGCTCAAGTTGAAATGTCATGATTACTAACATGATGATTAATTGGGTACTAATAACACTTTTAGTAATACATTTTTTAGTTGGTCAACTTATGATTCATAAACAATTTCAATTAATTACAGTACTTCATCAAGCGAACATGACAAACATTGGCCTGCTCGAGCCTCTCTGATTTGAGAATTTGCTGTTTTAGAATATTTTAAACTGAATATGTTTTGGTGGAGGACTGATTCTCAAAATAATAATCGTATAATTTGTTGCAGAATTAATTTCAGACCCATGATCTAGATTATTTTTATTAAATGACAACACAAACATATAATCTGCATTGTGCAGATCATTTTAACCACATTTAACCATGGAGTTGGAGTCGTGTGTTTTCTTCAGCCAGTTCACGCCTTCACTCACCCGTTTCTCTTGCTTCAGCCAGGCGTAGGTGTCCTTCACCGTGTACCGGAGTCCAAAGAACCAGGTCTCCCGCAAACCGACCGTGCGACACACCAGGTCGAACAGGTCTTTACCTTTCCACTTCACCTGAGAGAAACAGACAGCGATGGAGACCAGTGAGTTAAGTGGCCGAAAGAAAACATGTTGTTGTGCAGCTGCTGATCTGTACAAAAAAGCAGCCCAAATATAAACGTATATGTCATGATCTTTTTGTGGAGAACAGAATATCTCTTTACTCATTGTGGTCAAATCTTGATTTAATGTATTTTAGAGTGTTTTTCGAGTAACTTGTAGTGAAGTTGTGCCACCTTGCTTAAAATAAAGACTTGGTTCACTAACCTAAAACATCAATACACTTCATCAGGGGGAAATTAAGCAGAGACACTATTAACACAGCATATGGCACGTAATTAATGAGCGTGACTATCAATTAGACAGCCTCACTAAGTAGTTTACAAAATGAGACCCACCAGAATCAGGGAAGCTTTCAACATCTGCTTAACAATCTCCCCGGGGAAACCCTGACTGATACGATTCCAAGGAAGACATACAACTTCGGCCACGCTATGTTTAAAATGTGTTTTAAAAAATGTAAACATTGAATGTAAAACAGAAAAAAAGGGCCAAGATAATCTTTGTGTAATTCTTACAGGGACTTAAGCTCTCATTTCACTTTATAAGAGGAAACATACTGATCTTGTCTTCTATGTTCAGCACAGTAACTACAAACTTCAAAACGAGTTCATAAGGCAATGGATAAATCTGCACGTCATGATTTATGAATAAAATAAAAATATTTAACATACAAGGCCATGCTTCAGTGAGCCTGCCTCAATAAATACATACCTCACAGCTGAACTCCATTTCAGCATCCATGGTGATAACTTTGACTTTAAAAGTCTTGGGCTGTTTCTTCTTTAATCCGAGGATAGACATGTTTAGGTTGCAGTCAACGAAACCTGTGGAAACACATTTGAAGTATAAAACACGAAAAGTGATGAGAAGGATGCATCCAGAACGAGCCAGTGAAATGTACACTTTAAAAACTTTTTGGAAGTGCCAAGCCAGTTAACTCAAAGTGAGCTGGAAGCTAGGCGATAACAATGTGATGTTTTAAGCAGTTTTACAGAGAGAGAAAACACACCAGTTAACGTTATTGTACTTAGTTAAAGACAGAAGAAAAGGCCAATTACCAGCGAGTTCCGCTACAAACACCTACCGTCCAACAAGCTCAGAGGAGGCTGGACTTCTTGAGCTGGGAGTCCGATGCTAAGCTAACTGATGATATAGACAACGTCAGCTCTTCAGCTAAACCACAAACACGCACCAAAAGAAGTTGTAGACAGAGCGTAACTTTGGAGAGATATCCATTATGAAATGCATCCAACGAATTAACTTTGTGCGCTGTTAAAGTTTTTTTTTAACAACTTTGCTAATGTTCTCTGCAGCTGCGTGCTTTAGCTGGTTAGCTTCCTTTCACATATCAGGACTTTCCAGAATATTTTTGTTTTGACTCAGAAGTCACTCTACAGGTGGCAACACGAACAGCAGCCTGAGGTGAAGTCACTGCGCATGTGCGCGTAATTGAGACAATGCTGCCTTCAAAGGTTGTCGGAAATATCGCAATTCTAGGCGTTTCAGGGCAGGAGTGTGGTGGCCGTGAACGCAGCATCACGCAGAATGAAAACTTCGATGCAGAATTATCTGTTTGTCTGCTGATTGACTGAAACGTCTATACATCAGGACGTGTGCAATAAACAAATATTATTTAGCAACTGTTTTTCTCTCAGATTAGTGTATGTGAGCCGATTAGATACTCTTTGGCAATTCGTGATCTATTTATGATCTGATATTTTTGTAGGCCAGCCCAGCTTGAATGATCATTGCATATATATATATATATATATATATATATATATATATATATATATATATATGTGTGTGTGTGTGTGTGTGTGTGTGTGTGTGTGTGTGTGTGTGTGTGTGTGTGTGTGTGTGTGTGCATTTGATTGAAATAGAGGATTTTTGTTCCCAATAATTGGTATATCTCCATGCATCGTTTGGGCAGCCTGTCACTCAAAGAGGCCAAAATGGCGCGAGCGCACAGGCCGTCGTGACGACGCGATGTTTGTAGTTCATCTTCGGGACATTGGCGGTTTCTCAATATGCGTACTTGTGCGTCCTTTCCTCTACTTGTGTCCTCGTGGACTCGTGAAACGTCATCAGTCTCAGCCCGGGTACATGTTCCAATTCAAAGTTCGCTTCTCGCAAAGCACGGTCAAAATGCCCGGATGTGACTTGATCCTCCCACTTTCTGGAGGATGCATCACAGGAGACTTGTGCGTACTCTGGCCAGCATATATCCCACAATGCATTTCACCAGCAACCGGAAACAATAGCGGAGGAGAAAATATACTACTGACAGATTACTTTTTATAAATACTACTGTTGTTGAGTCACGGAATGTCATGACTCAACATGAAGGCGGAATGTTGTTTTGTTTATTCGACTGTAAACAATAATTTACACTGAATAATTAGAATAAACTCAGGAGCAAGAACAGCTGATGTGGTGACGTCATCAAATAAGCAGCCGTTCCAATCGCAGAAAGACCGTCATCCCGTTGTCCCGTCCTCGCGTCCTCCGGAGGCTGGACTCCCAAGACCAGACTCCCAAGACCAAACTCCAAACACAAGTCTACAGTCGTGTACTTTGAATTGAGAAACGGCCATTGTAGTACAACCACGGCAGACGCAACACCGCCGCCGTCGCATGCCTATGACGTAGCTTAGTAATACCTCTTTCCTTCACTTCATGAGGACTCTGCAGAGACCTCTTACAGCCGAACGCGTCGCCTCCACACTTCCGTGTTTTCCTGTCACACTTACAGTTCGCAGTGTTGTTCCTCTGTCTTTCAAAAATTGTCTGAGGAACCAATTTAATAGCCGATTGAAGAATACTTCGGAAAAGACAACCGACAAGGCTACTGGTAACTCTCACTGCCATGCGTGTTCATTCTTTACGTAATGCATCAGCGGGCTATATTAGGCGTTACATGTTTATACAGCATATATTTTATAATCATAGACGAAGTCAGACAAGTCAAGCCATCCAGACATAGCAGTTCAGTGTGCTATAGTGTTGCACTCTCATTGTAGTGACCCCGTTGACTATCAAAACAAGGTCACTATGGGTGCTTGGAGGTTTAGTTTCGACGCGTGCAATAAAAAAAAATACAATGTCCTGTTTTTAATGTGAAAGTTTTTTAAATTCTAAAGTTGTATGGCTTTCAACTCAAACCAAAATATACTTCCCTTGTCCAAACCCATTGGTCTGATTCGATTACCAAAAAATGAAAGAAATCAAAACACATCTGCCACCTGTCAAAATACTGTCCTGCGAATCTAGCAACACCTGACCTTAGTGCTCCTCCCGATTATATTGGCCTCTATCTTAATTGACAGTGGCCCTACGCCCCCTGCTGGTGACTTCTCCAACAAAACAAAAACAACAACAAATGGCTCTTACACTATTAATGGCATTAAGCAAAGGAAACTGATCCACTTTCTAGTAGTTGCAGTGTGGAGTAGCTACTGAGTGGCAATTTCCATTCAGACTTTAAACTTAAATTCAATAATGATCACGTTTGTTATATCTGTCATTATCACCACTATATTGTCTATATTGTTCTTTTTCTTTCTTTGTTGTCAATAGCATTATGGCATCTTCCAGTAACACGTTTGAAAATGTGAAAGCTAAAGTCCTATCAGCTCATGAAAGCGTCACATTAGAAGAAAAGGTCGACTTCTACAACTCCTGGGCAGAAAACTATGATCAGGTGAGTTTATGAAAGTGTAATAACTAAGATGAAATGAGCAAATGTTTTGACAGTTTTTTGTCTTACAGTTAAATTATAGGATTGGTTTAACTAATATTATTGTGCATGGGTGATATCAAAAAGATGTCTTCTAGTCTCTTTAAAACTAGCCAAATGTGGATTTGCAGTGCTCACGTTGACCTTCTCTATTTGAGTCTAAAGCCATTGGTTTGTATTCTATGACTGGGTTGAGCAGGATGTGGCGGTTCTGGACTACCGCGCACCAAGTCTGGCAGCAAACAGCATCTCCTCCCATTTCAGCGGTGACCGTGGAGCAGCTGTGGTGTTGGACGTGGCCTGTGGCACAGGACTGGTGGCCAGACAGGTAACTCTACCTTGCACTACATGCTACTCCCATTTGTCTGTAGTTTAGTTTATTATATGTAACTATATGTGTATTATATGTTATATGTATATATGTTAGTATTATATGTATAGGTTGGTATATGTTTTAGCATATATTAGTAAGGTTATTATATGTTATTACATGTAAATTATTTTCATAGTACTTGTACAGACTATATGTCATATTATGTTATGTTATATTATGTTTGCTATGTTATGCTATGGTAGTTGTTGCGTTGTGCCTTGTCCTAAGAATTTCAGTCTGACAATAAAAGACTTGTAACTTATAAACTCACAAGAGACAGGATTGAGGCAGAAATACGTCATATAGAAGAAGAAAAAAAGTTCCAAACGAAAAATATTCAACTATGAAATTTGACGTATGTGTCAATGTCTGGTCTGTGTCGGTTTAGACATATATTTCCACTTCCAGTGAATCCCCTCTCTACATGCATATATTTTCATGTTTGAATCAAAACCTTTTATTTAAAACTTTTCCCTTTATGGTTTTACAATTTAGACTGAGACAAACCCAGTCACTTCTCAGTGTTTAATCTCCATGTTCAATTGATTTGACCAGTATGACGGTTAAACAACCAAATGCATCTGTGTCGTACAGATGAAGAAACATGGATTTGAACATTTTGTGGGGATTGATGGAAGCGAGGCGATGTTGACGTTGGCCAGAGAGAGCGGGTTGTACCAGGACCTGAAGCAGTCCATGCTGGGGGAGGAGCCACTCCTGGACCAGAAGGGTAATTTGAGGGTTTAAGTCATGTCACATGGGTTCAGTCGGGGATCCTCAAGCGGATTAGGTTAGACAACTTTTCTTTTCTTTTTTTCTTCCATAATATTATGGTTAATTAATATTCCTAATCATTCCTGTTATTCACACTAGTACTGCAAACCGTCTTACCATCCTCCGCCTTCCTCCTGCAGGTTTGTTTGATGTGGTCGTGCTCGTCGGAGCTCTCAGTGATGGCCAGGTCCCGGTTAAAGTCGTCAGAGAGTTGTGCGAGGCCACCACACCTGGTGAGGATGTCTTTTGGTTTCACTCTGCCTCGACTGCAGTTCTGATCCCTGGTTGTTAAGATAAGATAAGATAAGATATCCATTTATTAGTCCCACAGTGGGGAAATTTCAGGATCACAGCAGTTGGTGTACATTAGAGCATTAATACAAATAAAAGATAAAGATAAAAATAAAAACACAAAACACAATACTCAAATACTAAAATACAAAAAACTAATACTACTAAAATACAAAATACTAAGTACTAATACTAAATTACTAAATACTAAAATACTAAATAATCAGTATCAGTATCAGTATTAATCAGTATCTCCTCACCGTCGGTGGATTTTAATCAATCAAAAACAATGAATGTGACCTGAATCCACCAGGTGGCCACGTTTGCATGACAACCAGAAGTAACCTTGAAAACCTGGAGTACAAAGCGGCCCTGGACCGCGAGCTGAAGCAGATGGAAGGCGAGGGGCTCTGGACCTGTGTGGAGGTGGCTGAGGTGGAGGACTGGGAGAGAGCGGTGTCGGAGCAGGAGGACGGCTACATCCCTGGGGTCGTGTACCTCTATAGGAAACTAAAACCTTAGCCCATCGCACAACAACGAAGACGTGACATCACACCAGAGGTACAAAATAACAAGATACAACATTTTCAAATGACTCATTTTACTCATCTTTTGGAAATGTCAGTCACTTACAGACCCAACGTTAAAGATGTGGAGCTTCATTCGGAGATATAAATGGGAGACGTAAAACGTTTATGACTAAATGTTTCCGTTTCGTTTTCAACATCCTTCATGCTGCATTCATAGACATGTTGCAGTAAACTCCGATTCTTATGTAGATTATCTTGTAGACATGTAGTACATTATTCCTGTAGAAGATAGACATGTATTGTATTGTGTGCTACAACAAAATCTAGAGGAAAGTGTGCTATCATGTGCATAGTTTTATATAAGGCGTAAATTAAAACGGCAAAGGTGACACACACATCCATCTCCCTAACACGAGTTACAAGAACGCCAGACGTAGATAGACGCAGCGACCTTGTGCTGTTCCACCATTGACCGGTAGAAAGAAGACTGTAGAGCAAAGGACCGGGATGCTCGGAGAAAATTATGATTAGAGAAGTGACCAGGGGGGAGAGAAGCGCCACATTCCATGTGGACGGTGGCTGCATATGCATTGAGTGTGATGTCATGATATGATATGATATGATATGATGTGATGTGATGTGATATGTACCTTTATTCGTCCCACAGTGGGGGCATTTCAAAATCACACATGAGGCTTTATAACAAAGCACCTCTTGTCAGTAACGTGCAATAACTCACTGTAAATATTCAAATCATACTTACACTGTTGATCTGCACTGCACACATACACACACTTGCATTTTGCACATTATCCAGATATATATATATATATTTTATTGAATTTGACAGTGCTTTATTTATATTTATATTTACATATATGTTGTGTGTATGCTGTGTATTTATACATATATATTTTATTTTATGTTATTTTGTATTTTATATTTTACTTTGCACACTTTACTTTATGCACTGTCACTTTCTTTCTTTCTTTCTTATACTTATATTTTATTGTGTTTAGTTTTATCAGGCTGCTTCTGTCGTCACCAAATTTCCCCTTGGGGATTAATAAAGTATATTTAATTAATTCATTCATATATTATTATAAATAATATGTCAATGTGTTGGTTCAGGGGATTGGGAAAGACAGATGTGGAGGGAGGTGGTTGTCTTTAATACCGGACCCAACTCAGGTTTATTTGTGGAACTGTTAGTTACAAATAAATCGACATGAATTGAACTCTGATCCCAACTCTCTGTGTCCTGTAGGTGTGGGATTACTGAAGTCCTGGTGTGAGGTGTGAGCATCCTGTGGCGTCTCACCGGCAGTCGGACCGGAGGTGGATGCAGGTTTATATGCGTCAGGTTAAAAGATTAGTCGGCATCGATCAAGAAGAAAGAAATCCAGCCGCAACATTCCTGATGATGGTGATTGTATAAACATGAGAACCATGTGATGAATGAAGGAGTAACCTGTGTCTTAAATGCATACAAATCAGCTCCACATTAATCTGTTTAAAAGTTGAATATGAATATGAAGCATGCACTTTGTAACTCGGCAGACAAATTCAGATAAAGGGTCCAATTAACCCCGGGCGACCTGTTCGCCATGAAAGCGTCTTCATAATCAAAAAAGGTTTGAACGGTCAAGTAAAAAAACGTTGAAGGATTTCTATGCAGTTTATGAAAGGCACCTTTTCAGGTGTTTTTGTTTAATGTCTTAAACTGGTCACCAGAAAGCGACGCGACTCTCTGACCTATGACCCCTGACTGTGGATCAGCAGCCTGAAGGACTTTGCTCTGTCCAGATTGGGGTGATGTATTTGGGTTGCCACCAGAGGGCCATGGAGACCGTATTGACTCTGTGGGCTTCAATGGTGAATGATTTACAACATGAGAATTAATCAAAACATATGATTTCAAGGACTATCCCAGTGTTTTCATTCATAATATATCAGAGAGAAGAAAAAAGATTCACTCCCTTCTCTGAATTTCATCAGATAATCCTTAGCCACACTAAAAGGCCTCTGCATCAGGATACGTGAGTGTGTGTCTGTGTGTGTATTAATAATCTGGGTGTATTCACAGGTGCACAAGGGGGTTTTATAGTTAAAGTGTTCCAACAGTTTCTCACAGCTTGTATTTTCTCACCAGCACCAGAGGCCTTGAATCAAATTATCAAACAGAAAACACCTGTTGCTTTTCCCATTACTTCAGCCAGCTGACGTTGGGAGACTATATAAGGCGGTTCAACTGTGCACTTCCCACTGGACCATGAGGGTTGTTCTGGGTTTTCTGTTGGTGCTGCTCAGCCCGAGTGGGTTGGGGGCTCAGGGGCCGGGGCTCGCCGCAGTGGGCGAGATCAGAGAGTCTCAGGACACAGCGCCAAGCGACACAACTGACGAATTGATGGAGCGGACCACACCGGCCCCCCCTGACATTTGGGCGGAGGTGAGGGCTCTGAGAGACACGGTGGTGGTGCTGAAAGTGCACCTTGAGCTGCTGCAGAGAGATTATACTGGTAAAGGCTGGTTACTTTTCCTGTTGAGTGTTCATCATGTTGTCGTTTAATAGTTAGATTGAAGGGTTTCAAGTATATCTTTGGAGTATTGGATCAAGAGACGCATACAGGAGTCAAGACGTGGTGCACGAGAACAGTTTGCTCTACGCTGTAATTCTCTGTCTTTGCATTATCTCCAGATTTACAGATCAGAACAGCTCGGAGAATCTGTGATATGGATAAGATTAAAAAAACATTCTTAAACATTTAGAAGAATAGAATAGAATAGTACTTTATTAATCCCCAAGGGGAAATTTGCGGACAGAGTAGCACCAATAAACATTAAACTAAAACACAATAATACAATATACATATAAGAAAGAAGAACAAGTGTGCAACAACAAGTGTTACACACAATAAACCGGTGAAGTCAACTTTAGTCTTCAACGATCAAAACCTCCAGCACCACTCAAAGTATTAAGAACCACTTTATTCATTTGAATCCACTAAATGGTCTTAGTTGCCTAACATTTTGGACGGCTCAAACTAATGACCTACTGAGTCAAATGGGCATGATTGGACGGTGAGAGTTAAAGAGGGTTTAATCTTGCCATAGACATTTCAGTCTGGTAGACTTACTGGTTCAACAGAAAAGATGAGAGCCAAGATGTTGTACATCATTTGTTGTGCATGTGAACAGTTTGCTCTGCTCTGTATTTCTCTGTCATTGCATCACCCCCAGACTTACAGATCAG
Source organism: Liparis tanakae (assembly GCA_036178185.1). Lineage (NCBI taxonomy): Eukaryota > Metazoa > Chordata > Actinopteri > Perciformes > Liparidae > Liparis > Liparis tanakae. The sequence goes on along the minus strand of CM070088.1, from coordinate 6,591,078 downwards.
ACTGCGCAGCAGTGAGACTGGACTTCTCGTTATGAAGTCAAGGATGGACCAGTTGGAGAGAGAAATTGCAGGTGAAGGAATATTCAATTCAATTCAATTCAGTTTATTTTGTACAGCCCGATATCACATATTACACATTTGCCTCAAGGGGCTTTAAAATGTGTACACATACGACATCCCTGACCTTTGACCTCACATCGGATCAGGAAAAACTCCCAAGAAATAGAAAAGAAAACCTTTCACAGGGAAAATAAAGGAAAGAAACCTTCAGGGGAGCGACAGAGGAGGATATGTCCACCGTTTATTTGTATGTGTGCGTGTTATTCGCATAAGTCAAAAAGTATTAAACCGAATCGCATGAAATTTAGTGGGATGATTGGGTATTATCCGGGGACCATTTAATTAGATTGTGGGATTGATCTGGTCAAAGGTCAAGGTCATGAAAAGATCAAAATCTTCTTTTTACCATAGCACAGTCAATTTGTATGTTCATAAAGCAATGCCCAATCTTGTGATATGCGAAGGTATGCGCTCTACCGAGTGCCCATCCTAGTTATTTTTGTGTTAACAGGGAGACCAAGGGTGGCCTTCTACACAGCTCTTACTGATGCGGGATATGTCGGACCAAACACCGCCGACATCACACTGAAATACAGCAAGGTCTTCACCAACATCGGCAATGCTTACAGCCCCGCTACGGGTAAATACGTCAGGATACGCGGACATGTACGTTTACATGAATCAATAATCATTTCTTTTAATGTTCTACTCTCTAGGTTTCTTCACAGCACCAGTGAGAGGAGTCTACTATCTCCAGTTCACATTGTGTGCTAACCACACAGGCCTCATGGGTGTTTATGTGTACAAGAACAAGGAGAGGATCATGTATAACGTGCAGTGGAAGGAAGAACAACTTTATAAGTACTTCACTAACTCCGTTGTCTTGGAGCTGATGGCAGGAGACTCCATTCACCTGGTTCTCCCGTCAACCCATTCGCTCTTTGACGATAGAGATAACCACAACACCTTCAGCGGCACGCTTGTCTTCCCGCTGTGAGGATGTCGTTCGGGCGGCTGTGGGATTCATTTAGTCACAAACCCTGTTGTTGTTATCGGCTAACGCTGCAATTTAGTGCAGCGAATAATGGAATTCTGAATCTGACTTTTATGTCATCAGATGAAAACATCCAAATAAAGCTGTTATCTTCATATGGAACATGTCCATGAACTGATGTTCACACATTAAAACCGTCTCAAACGAGTACATCCATTTTACGGTGTCGTTGCAATAGGCTATTATGTCACTGCGTTATTGTTACTAACACATGTTAAAATGGAATTATAAAGTTGGAGGTGGAGATAATCCTGACTTTTAATTCCCTTAAAGTGTAGCGGCATCAAAGTAGCATAGAACGGCAACAGACGGTATATCTAATAATGTTCCTCTCAGCCATTGTTTTACATTTACACTGTAATTTAAACAAGCCTGGCTATCAGAGTATGTAATGAAGTCACATGAATGTACCTATATTAGCATAAACAGAAAAGAAAAACTAAATGGAAATAGAATCTAACGAATATTTATTCAAATCACGCACAGCACATCAGTGTCTTGACTTTTTCTTAGAAGTATTTGTGATCAGAGGAAAACATAATCTTTGTAGCTAACACAGATCGAACCTATTGATTCCTGTCAAGTGCCAACACAGATCAAATCTATTGATTCCTGTCAAGTGCCTCTTATTGTCTAGAAAGTGAGTTCTGCCACTTCTGAGTCACATCACATTCATGCACACAGGGGGAGACAGCTTCACCTGCTCAGACCGCCTGCTGTGGCCACATGTCCCGAGTCCATATGTATCCATAATTACTATTCCACGGCCGTGAGGCTCCAAGGAAAGAGGAACATGTGACTGTAATGGTTACAGGCACTGGAACCCAAAAGCACGACAAACAAAGGAATGCAGGGGAAGGCTGTTTACTTAATCTTTCAGGTAGGGTCAGAACCGGTCAGTCAAACAAGGCAATAAATCCAAAAAAGGGGCAGGCAAAAATCTCAAAACGGGTTAACAGGCAAACGGGGTCATAACAGGCAGATCAGAACTAGGACTAGGAATTTGCTGCAAAGTTTGGCGGTGAAACACAAGACAATCTGGCAGAGGACAAGAGGAAGTGAGGGAGCTAAATAGTGAGGGACTAACGAGATGATCAGAGGCAGGTGAGAAGGGCGTGAGGACCAGGTGAAGGTAATGAGGGACTAACGAGGTGAGGATGACGGGATCTGGAATGACAGGAGAGTTAATGTAAGCGGGATGAATTTAACTAGGAAGGTGGGGAATTTGTGACAGTGACTTTGTTTCTTTCTTAATAGTATTAATGCAATTAATATTCCACTTTATTTCAGACTTATAAGTCAACATTTGAAGGATATCATTATAACCTCCATTTTATTGATGTTATTTGTTCACCAGTTGAATGAGAAATGTTGTTATTTATTTGGAGCTACGATTGATGTCAAGTAGTTGATCTCTTTTATCTTTATTTTATAGAAGTTATCTAGTTTTAATTGTTCCCCGCTTGTTTGTATGTGTCAATAGTTGTGGTTGCGTGTCACAGGGGTTTGGTCCATTCCCAAAGTCTAGGGACTCACCTGTCCCTAAATGCTTGACACAGTATTAAAATATGAATGGGACAGTATTCTGCTGCCGCGTGAGGATGCTACAAACATTGTGTACTATTTACTTGTGTACTTATGTCTTCTAGGTAGTTATCAAATAATCAAGGTACTCGTTTTTGTGAAAGAGCTTTAATAAGCCAAATTAAAAGATTAAAACGTTAGGTGTGCATTATAGCATATACTTGAGATCCTCTGATTTCATGTGCTTGGGGGACACCATCCTGAGTCTTTAATGTTGCATGTGACATTTATTAAGGCTGAACACCCATTTGCATTCTTCTCCGTTAACCTCTTTTTCTCTCAGCCTGCGGCCTTCCCTGCTAAATGCTCGTATTAACTGTCCCAGGTCTATGAATTGTGAATAATTACCTCTGGGAAAGTCTGTGTTTGAAATCCCCATAACATACTACTTTTATTAAGTTTAATGCAAAATTGCAATGTTGTTGCCCAATGGTGGTTGATGTTTTGTAAATCTATTATTTGACTATTACATTAGATGTTAAAATCCGGCAGTTAAAAAATGTCAAATCAAAACCCGCAGTTGTACATAATATGTATCGGGGTCGTCAAGGTAACAAAGTATATCGCCACTGTGCCATTTGTAATTACACCATCTTGAGCCCTTGCTGCTTCTCACACTCTACAATTTACATGCACTAATTTAAGGCCTGGGGGGGGACCGTGAGATCGGACTGATTGGGCGTTTGTTGCCTCGTTGTCGTGCGCTCAGCAGGTGCAATAATAGTCAACACAATAGTTTGAAAACATAAATAAAATCGTAGTTTTATTAGTTTTCGAACTATATTGCTCTAAACATGTTTTCCTTGTAGGACAATAAATAAATGATCTGCACTGTGATTAACAAAGAGTATTTCTCACATGAGCCTTAGATTATATTCAGCCCAATGACGTAAGAGGGACTTTGATACAAAATAAAGGCAACATAGACATGTTAGTATGGATGTACCCATCAACATTGGCGTGTTAGTGCATGGACTGTCCAACACATTGTAGTAAGAGTAAAATAGAAATGAGTTGTCTGTGTGGGAACCGTGTACCCAAATGTCAGACTTCCTGTGTCTTTGCTTTTATGCGTTCCTACTTTTGTTTGATCTTAAAAAGAGCTACAATGAGGTCGACTGGATGCTCCACAGTAATAAAAAAGAGCTTTTTCTTTTACAGAATCCCTTTAAGAGCCATTTTGCTGCATTAACTGTCTCAATGGCAATGATGGGATTATGATTACACACAAAAAAAGGATTTTCTAAGAACTATAGAAGAGTGACGGAGATAAGTGGATGAGGGAGAGGGCTTCCCTCACAGGGACTCATCACAGCGTGATGTCCAACAGCCACAGGACTATCATATTTAGGGGAATGACTCTCATTCGCAGAGTTCATTTCCCCTGGAGATGAGCTTGCTTCATCTCTTACTATGGATACCCTGAGATCATTTCTCCCATCTTGTTTTAACTGTGGCATTCAGGCACACAGATTAGAGCAATGTAGGAGAGAGGGGAAAAAGCGGTACATTTAGAGACTGCAAATTGCATTTGAGGCTGCGCTGGCTGGAGAGGAAGGGCTACGAAGACATAAAGGAGTGAAATCACGTCCTGAAGAAAGAGAGAACAGGCTGATGAAAGAGTTTCACTGCGAAGGAATTTTAAGGAGTGAAATAATTGGATGCTGGATGCCTGGTCTCAGCAAAAGCAAGAATGCAAACTCCATTCTTTCCACGAGTGTGAGGCATGTAGAGGTGTAGGTGACAGGAGTTGTCATCCAGTAAAAATCACTACCTATATATTGTATCTTCACACATTCATTATGAACAGAATTGGGGCAGTTTTTTTCTGCAGAATTGTGTCTTGGCAAGGAGCCACATTTTCAGGATCTACATACCCTGTATTGTTTCTTGGGAGGTATTGATCCTTTCCTGGGCTTTCTGCTCCACCGCCTGGCATCTCCGTGGTAAACTTAACAAAGAATGAATGAATGAGAAAAGAATTGAGATGGTGTAAGGAACAATAGAACAGGCACTGGGCACGCTTCATCTTATTCATCCACATTCAGTGTATATGGTAATTAGTGGAAATTGTGGCTCATATTTTATTCAAATGTCACAGTTATTCCCTTGTCTCAAAGTGTGTGTACAATGTGCCGTTAGTGTCGGCTTAGATACTGAGAACCGAAGTCCAAACTACTGAAAGCATCCGTTTCACTCTGTCATCTTCTCTTTCTAACAAAAATATAAATGTCAAAAGTTCCTAAATGAAGAAGGCTGAGGACCATTTTAGTGAAACTATTTTTGGAATTTACTGTCAAAATTATTATTTAGGATTAGGTTCAGCTGAGAGTATTATGTCCGGCATTACGGGGATTTAAAGAAATAGTTCCATATTTTGGATTTATATGTATTCACTTGTTAAGAGTTGGACAAGAAGGTTTACCAGCCTGTCGTGTTTGTGCATTCAGGATGTTGCTGGCGAATGGATTGGAGTAGATGAGCTCAAGATAAAGACTGAGGACAGCTTGCCTGGCTCTCTCCAAAGTCTAAAAGAGCTGTATCCAACATCCATATTGCACTAATACAGCAGCAAACAACTATTATCTGTAAATGTAAAAGATATAGAGGAGCAACGCTAATCGGATCAGAGGATGAAGACACTCTCACCCTGTGAATGTTAATATCTGAGCTTCTCATATCTGGGCCTGCCGAGTGTGCTTTTACTTTGTGCTCGTGCACGTGAGCTGCTGTGCACTGCTCTCATACAGCGGTTACAGCTGATAACGCCGTGGATCAGTCGGCAACCTCCAGTTCTGAAAAATGGAGCATTGTTAAGTACCTTAAAGCTGCCTTCCCGCTACTGGCCAGCAGGGGGCGACTCCTCTGGTCGCAAAAAGACATCTGAGAAATCCTTTGACCCATCCTTAGTTTTTTTAAGGAGCAAGCAGTGGCCTACAGCGAAGCGCCCAGGGATCAACTGGGGGTTTAGTGTCTTGCTCAAGGGCACTTTGACGTGCAACTAACGGGGAGAGTGGGGATCGAACCGGGTAACTTGTGGTTGCAGGACGACCACTCCCCCCTCCCCCCTTGAGCTACAGCCGACGAAACAGCCGACCAAACTACAAATATTAATATCTACTTCTCACTTTATTACCTCAGCAGACATTGTAAACATTACTTTATGGTCTAGTTTTAATACCTCTTCGAAACAGCATGATTTTCATTTTGTAAATGATGGTCCCAATAGCCAATAAAACACGGTACGCTTTAGGGCGGGCTACATTGCGGTTGACAGGTCGTAATCTCTACCTGAGCCATCTTCGGAGTCTTTAAAATCTCCATAGTCCAAATATGGTCAAATCTCCATAGTCCAAATATGGTCACTTCGGTTCACTTGTTGCAAAAAGCCAAAATGGTGACAGCCAATATGTCAAACTCATGGCTTAAAATCTGACATCATAACAACTATGTGTACTTCTTATGCAGTGTGTGGCCCTGACAGACGACCCCACTGCTGGGCCCTGTTGACTGTTAAGCGCTGTTCACACCAGCTCGCCATCACCATGTTGAGAGCCGTTGAGTCAGCCGAGTTCCTCCCAATCTCGGATTGTGTACCTTTTTAGTGTAAAAACGAGAATTTGTGGTTTCACCTTGGAACTATTTCGCTAGTTTAGATTACGACCAGCAACATACGTCGTAATTCTATTTAATAATGCTGTAATTGTCTTTATTCTGATGGTGTACTACTGGTTCAGTAAAAGCTGTTCACAAAGCCTCTATTGTTGTTTTGTACCCACATTACCTGCTACATCGTCAATATCCAAAGCTCGTCTGATGGATCCTCATTACAAATATTGGGGGAGCGTGGCTGAATGTGTTTGCATATGCTTACACTGTGGGAGTGGATTTGTGCGTGCGTGCGTGCGTGTGTGTCTTGTCTGTACCTGGCAAGGTTAATGTTGCACATCAGTCATCTGGGCCGGCGGGGTTTCTCTATCTGTCAAACGGCAGCAACAGTTGAGTGCACGAAAACAAATGGTAGATACAGACCGACTGTTTTATATCTACAGGGCTTGTCTCAGTCTGACGTATGTGTGTTGTATCTGTATGCGTATTTCTTTGTCGAGACAAAACTATATATATATACTTCATCTGTATTCTGTAACCACTGTGCCGCCTCAGAAGCAACTAACAGGCTACAAAACTGAATCTATTACTGTGCTTACAATTTGAATTGAGGCAGTAAAAACAGGGAAATAGATGCCTTTATTGATTTTATATATAGATCTTTTTATGATTCAAATGAGCCGTAATGGAGTCTTTTTGGTGGGGTAACAAAAGGAGTGAGCGGCTTTTTCAGCTGATACACTTTGTCAATGAGATGCAAATCCATGCAGCACTGACGAGAGCTGAGCGACTCACTCACGTGAACACGCGCGCACACGCGATATTTAAGCCTTGCTTTCTTCTTCAAATGCTTCACACAATACATGCATTTCACGGGACACGGCATTGTAAGAACTTCTTTCTTCTTGTCAAGTCACTTAGTGATTCACTCGCCGTCGGTGTCAGCTTGCAGCACACGGAGCCGTCCGGGCCGTCCTGTGCACAAATGTAATCAAACCGATCGTCCTTAGAAAAATCCAATCTTCTGCAGTACATGTACTCCATTGTGGTGCCTTATTCAATAACAGAATAATTGTATTCTAACACCAATTTCAGCTTCAGAATACGTCATCAACTCTGTGGTATTGAAGTGGTATTGGATCTAGTTTATGTATTTTCACAACAATGGTAAATCTATCTAAAATATATAAATCCCCGCTATCACAGAGAGACTTTACTGTCCCGCCTGATAGCACCAACATTGTTTACGTATTAATCATGGCGATACAAATGCAAGTGCACTTGGAGCCATTTATTGTCACTGATGAAGATGGGTTATTCCATTCATCAAGGGCAGAGGGTGACCTTGCACCCACAGTTGATGAATGCATATGCTTCTCAAGCAACATGATAGTCATTTGCTTCCAGTTTCAATTAAATTAAATCAAACAATCTTTTTTTTTTGTTGGTTAGATCATGTTTGCAATCGTGGACTTAAAAGTGATCTGTGCGGTGAGGTTGAGATTATGGAACAGAAGTTATGGTTGAAGTTGTCTAAACAATTATTTGGCATTTATATACAGTGTGTACGGAAAGTATTCAGACCCCTTTAAAATCTTCACTCTTCGTTTCATTGCAGCCATTTGCTTAAATCCAAAAAGTTCATTTTAATTCCCATTAAAGTAAACAATGTTGCACATTTATTAAAAATGTTGCACATTTATTAAAAAAGAAAAACTGAAATATCACAGTCATAAGTATTCAGACCATTTGCTGTGACGCTCATACTTAACTCACATGCTGTCCATTTCTTCTGATCCTCCTTGAGATGGGTCTACTCCTGGGCTGCTAATGATAAATAAAATGAACTTTTTTGATTTTAGCAAATGGCTGCAATGAAACAAAGAGTGACACATTTAAAGGGGTCTGCATACTTTCCATAACCACTGTATAAAGGAATGTTACGATGCTCCACACTGCTGTAACAGAGGCTTGAGTGATATTGTTGTTAAATCTCTTCGTTGATTGGTCAGTTGTGATGAGATGGTGGTGAGGAAGAAAAGTCGAGTGACCCAGCACTTAGTGAGAATACAAAGATTTATTCTGCACAGTACAGGTCAAAAAACAGACGCCTAGAACATCTGGAGACTCTCAGGAATCGGATAGAAAATCTGAAGTCAAGGCATTGTGTTCCACGTTATATAGTCATACAAAAGAGGAGGTATAATGCAAATATCTATAAGATGACCATAAATGGTCCATGCTTGACTATATCAGTTGGGGAGGATTTCATTAGCCCCCACCTAAACATGAGCTCATATGCAGAGATTTTGCGGGCCCCCCTATATCAAAAACAGATGTGAACATACAGATATTATCTGTATGATATGAACTTGTAGGGGAAAATATACTTCAATATCATATTTTATATATTTTTTTATTGTTTCCTTTGCATTTTTCCACCAACATTTTTTCCACGGAAATTTAACTGCACATAAAATATTATAACGCACTACAGGGGATAAAAAACAAAACAATTGTCCAACGTTCATTTCCCTTCCCTCGTTCCCTTTTACCAGCATATTTTCATCTGATCCAAATACCATAAAAGCAACAGTAACATATTGACAACAAGGTCATGCTCCATAAAAAACAAACCGCATGGCCTCCATCACTCCTCTGTGATTAGAGGTCAGTGTGTGTTTTGCTTTGCTCCGCAGATCCTGCAAAGGTGACGGCTCTGTCAAATTAGATATTGATCTCGAAAGTGTGTGAGGTGAGCTTATGTGTGTGTTTTTTATAACAGATTTATCTAAAAGCTTTCTAGCATCTATGACCCACATGTCATTCTTTGATATCAAGTTAGCAATCAGCCAGTAGCTTGTTGAATATTTGACGTCTCTCTTCTTTAAATGCGAGTTGGTTCGCTCTGTGTCGTGCATTCAACAACTATCAGTGGGTCGATTCACATTTGTGTGGACGGCCCCTTCTCCGTGACGGTGGAGTCCTCCTTATATCCGTTCTGCAGCTCGCCAACATGAGGTCACACTGTTGATTTAACGACGGATCAATAGGACAGGATACTGTCAAACCAGAAGATAATGAGGCACCTCTGGCACTCAGCCCTATGTGTTTGCTGCCATTGGGAATGCTTTTAGTTTGGAGTCATTTTCTCCAGGGATGGGATATTTCTAGCACTTGTTATAGTGCAAACCTGTTTTTTACCGTGCGCTGCTCAGTCAAACATTGTTGTTGTTTTACTATCACCTATCATCTATGTACATTAGTGTGCTTCATTATCACTTTACAAAGTCTAACTGTCTGGGTCCATTGTTACACTCTATTGTTCTCTCCTAACAAGCAGTAAGATATAGAGACCGTTACTACTTCTGTAACTTTCCCATGTTCAATGGTCAGTATTATGTTTTGAATCGAATTTCAAAATGTAGTATTTAACAGCTAAATAGAGTTCAGAGTTGGTGGAGGACCTTCGTACGTTCACCATTGAAACATGTAATTTATTTATTTAATCTATTGTCATTGCAGAGAGTACAGGTACACAGGCAATGAAATGTATTCTCTGCATTTAACCCAACCTTACTTATTAAGGAGCAGTGGGCAGCAGTGATGCGCCCAGGGAGCAACTGGGGGGTTCAGTGCCTTGCTCATGGACACTTCGACTTGCAACTACTGGAGAGAGCGGGGATCAAACCGACAACCTTGGGGTTGCAGGACGACCCCTTACCCCACTGAGCTACAGCCGCCCCAATGAAATGAATCCTCATGCTGCTCCATGATGGCAATGTGTCAACTTTAAAGTGATAACATGTCAGTGTTGTTTTTACAGCGTGCTCCACATCCTCTGAAATATAGTCTTAAAAAGTAGGATAAGAGCCAGAGCCTTCAGTTATTAAGCTCCTCTTTTATGGAAACAGCTTCCAGCTTCAGTCCGGGAGGCAGACACAGTCACCTCATGTAGAGTAGACTGAAGTCTTTCATCTTTGATAGTCTTATAGTTAGGGCTGAATCAGGTTCACCTGGTCCGGCCCCTAGAGATGCTGCTATAGGCTTATAGGCTGCTGGGGGACATTTTAGGATAAACTGAGCACCTCTCTCCTCTTCTCTCTCTCCTTATGGATGAATGTACATCTCTCCATCACACATTACTAACTCTGCTTCCACCCTTCTTTGTGACTTCACGTCTCACAGGCTGTGTCTCAGGCTGTGTCTGATGCCTCCTGCCTGGTGGGCCGGTCTCCTGCCATGGCCCTGCTGATGCCCCCGTGTTTAAAAACACAATTTGGCACGTACAAGACAATCTGAAGGAGATGGCTAAGTAAAGGAAACAGTACACAGCAGAAAGATTGATATTTGTACAGCAACCAGCTGCAGCTCTGGCCTTTGTTGGAGGCTGACGTGTGTGTGAAGGATCTGTCCATGTTTTTCTTAATCCATGAATTGTTTGCACGCATTTGTGCCAGCTCAAACTGACTTATTATTATTTTGACACAAGAACTTGAGAGGGAAATAACTATAATTGTTTATCTATTCTACACTTTTCAAAAACAGGTTGCAGTTTATCTTTAAGATAAGTCAATACATTGATAACAAGAATGTGTGTGTGTGTGTGTGTGTGTGTGTGTGTCTATCTGTGTCTGTGTGTGTGTTTTGGCTCAACCTCCTAAATCCTCAGGCTGTTCATCTTATCATCTGAGAGTTGGCATCTTCTCTCTGTTTGTCTGTGTACGTATATTTAGATATTAGAATATGTGTTTGTGAGTTTGTGTGAAGTCTAACTATGCTCATACGGTTTCTTATTCTTACCTTCTCTATCACTGGTACGCAAACGCACACACGCACACACGCACACATGCACACACGCACACACACTCCTCTGTGTTGGCCTACTTCCTCCCTGATCATGTGACCAGCAGCAACGGTGATTAAACGGGATCACGGCCCATTGATGCCTGAGGTTCCTACGGGTCCCTGGAGGCCTTTCTATTGCCGTTGCCCTCTTGAGAATACTCACGTCAGTAATTAGTGAACACCGCCTCTGGTGTGTGTGTGGGGAGGGGGGGCGTGCGTGTGTGTGAGAAGATACTGTATGTTTTTAGATTTTTGTTTGTACTTGAAAGACAATTTTTTATAGACGAGCTGTTTGCCTCTTCAGTCTAAACCTCTATTTATTGCGTATTGATATGTCTCTAAATCTGCTAACAAGTTTGCTGTATTGTAACATTAGATCCCCTCTTTAGATGTACCCGTGTCCTTTCCTTTTATGGACTTTTTTTCATCCAGAAGAGACTATAAAGAGACTTCAATGTTTTACTTAACTGCACTTCCGACAGGATTCGTGACTTCCGAGGAAATTTGCTACTCATGAGCATGGATGGAAATTTTGACCTTTGAATCACAAATTGATGGAAAACCTCTTTTCACATAATCGTTTAACACGTTTGAAATAGGACCCATAATTTACAGCTTCCTTTTACCTAAACTTTCATAAAGTTGTTGTCACGACCGGCGTGTGGGGGGTCAAATGGGAACAGACAGGAGTCGAGGTGCGGTGCAGCAACAATTAACTTCACTGGGCAGAATGTGGAACACAGAGAAACCTAGAGACTAAAGCTTGAAGGCGATGTGAACGCGGGGGTATCACAGAGACAATTTTGCAGGGGACATGGGAAAGAAGGAGAAACCACAGGTGAACAATCAGGAAACACACACACACGCACACAAAGGAGGCAGGGGCGTGACTAAGGGCAGGTGAAAGGAATGAACATTCAGGAGAGACACACACACACACACAAAGGAGGCAGGGGTGTGGCTGAGGGCAGGTGAAAAGACTGAACAATCAGGAAACACACACACAGGGTCGTGGCTGAGGGCAGGTGAAAATAATGAACAATCAGGAGACACACACACAGGGGGCAGGGGCGTGGCTGAGGGCAGGTAAAAAGAATGAACAATCAGGAGACACTGGGAAGACACACAGGGTGTCACACTTGTCAGCTGTTCTGACTTGTTTTTCCTTTGTGTTTTACAAACAACAACATTCTGGATGGCCATAATTGAAAAGGTGACGCAGCTTATGATACCAGCAATGCCTGAACATATCATCGGCCCGATGACCGATGAGCCTCTCGGGGCCATGATTTATATTTCTGGGCTTCTGGTGTAGCCAGAAAATATCCGGGCCAATACCTCCTTCTCCGTGCCCATTTTGAACTCATAAAAATCTAAATAATTGTCATGCGACTGCATTTTGGCAAATGCGGTCTGCCTCTTTTGCTCTCCACAAGGACTGTTTCCCTGCAGTCAACCAAAACCCAGCTGGAACGCCACAAGACGCTTCTACTCCCACTACAAACGGGAACCAGAACCGCTCCCATAACAAACATCTTGTCCTTCTGCCGTCAGCATCTACATGTGAATGTAGGATATGCCTAGTATGTTTACAGATATTGGATGCAAGGAGAGACGTTGCAATTTCTTTGTTTGGTATGGTCAGTTGTGGGACTGACAACAAAAAGTGTAATTTAAATGATGTGCCGTGGCTTTGCTAAAAAAAATTAACAGTTGTATTTGATTGGAATTCACTCAGAGTAGTTACACCATAAAACATTGTAAACACACATCGAATAAGCAAATTAGTCTGCTTTTGACTCTGAAAGTCTTTTTTTCTGTAGAATTATGAGAGCTTCTTTAATGTTTTTAGCTTTTGCACATGTCTCTTCCACCTAGCTGCTGATAACATGCCCTTGACCTCAGCTGTACCAGTAAACACAGAGGTTGCAGTGGAAAGCTGCTTGCATTAACACAATGATCTGGATAAATGTGAATATGAGCTGAAAATCACTTAAAAAAGGAAGAAACATCCTCCATCGTCTCTTTCTGTCGATTCTTTTTTTTTTTTTTACATTTTTTGCCGCAATTACAGGAACGAGAGACTTTAAGCAAGTGGCACTCAGAGAGACCGTTCCATATTAAGTACGCCCTTGATCCCTCCGTCCTTCTACTGGTCCCGAATCAGATTAAATACTCTTCAGCATGCACACCTGCACAGACGTGCGTGACAAACATACAAAGACCCACAAAGACCCACAAAGACCCACACATACACACTTTCCAAATTCGTACCCCATCATGTCGCTAGTCCAGGCACTCCCTTTTATGACCACGCTAATAAGCAGACAAAGGTGGAGCAACAAAACAAATTAGTTTAGACACAACCCTCATTATTTACATTCACAGCACCAGTGACATTGTAATTTGCAGACACGCCTTGTTGTCTCCTCTTCCTCACCTGCTCCATTTAAGTCTGAACCCCTGAAGAGAACAAATGATTCATGTCTCTCTCTCTGTGTTTCTCTCTCTCTCTCTACCTCTCCTTCCATGCAGTCTGTTATGTTCTTTGTAAGTTTGCCCCACATGAAAAGAGTGAGTGAATCTTATCAAGAAGATGACATGTAGACCTAGTTAGTGATATACACTAGCCTTGTATTGTGCACTATAAGGATTCTTCCTGCATGTCGTTGATTCTCTTGCTGCAGAATTAATGCAGAGCAGACTAACATGAATGCACACTGACATGATCACCGTTACCAACTCGGGCACAAAGACACACACACACACTGATATTTGCAGAAAATCAATCTTCCAAGTGCATGTGTTGGTGTAGCTGCTGCCAAACGTTTCTCAATGTTGTGTTGTTCAGAATTATTGAATAAGAAAAACATGTGCTATTTGAGTTATGCTGTACTACCGAGGCGCTCTGTGTGTGTGTGTGTGTGTGTGTGTGTGTGTGTGTGTGTGTGTGTGAGTGTGGTGTGTGGTGTGTTTTGTGTGTGTGTGTGTGTGTGTGAGAGAAATGTATCGATGATGTAACACTTTCCTGCTGTTCTCCTTGTGGTTTTTACAGGTTCACTCTCCAGGATTGTTGACAGTTCCTTTTTTTATGGAGATGTTGCTGCACATGAGATGGATGTGTATACTGGTCTCTGATTGGCTGTCCCAGATCAAGGTGAGCTTCCCCCACCCTGTTCATGTGTCAGTCAACTGACGCTAGCTATTACTTGAGCTGGTTCCTCCTTTTCATTATGGTGGACTTAACATGTCTTGAGTATAAATAAATAAATACATGCATGAATAAATACAGGAATGCTTAAATAAATGCTTAAATACATGTTTGAATGAATAAATACAGGAATGAATAAATAAATAAATGTATTCCTGGATTTATTTGTTATTTATACATTTATTGAAGCATTTATTTATTTATTCATGCATTTATTTATTAATTAATACATTTATATGTATTTATTTATATTCTGTCATCCATATTTCATGTGCTGATGGGAAGGTTTTATATTGGGTTTCCAAGTAGCACTGAATTCACTTGCTTTAATTAAAAAAATCTGACAAAAAAGTAAATAATAATCAAGATGTAGGCTGGCCAACTCTAATTGTCGCTTTAAGGTTGATTTGTATAGTTTATAGTAGATACAGAAATAAATGTTGTCCACAGTGCTGCAACAGTTAAACTGAATGTGAAATATATGTCCAATGACATGTAAAGGGAAAGCCGATGAGCGTCTGTGCAAGTGTACATGCAGATGGGAAGTTGTGTTTGCAGTGTGACAGGTGGTGGCTTGCAGACCGTGGCCAAATTAAAATTCAACCCCCACAATGCACAAAAGGTATTTGTACAAAATATCCAGCACACTTCGACGTCCTGGTCAGACATTACTGTAGCTGAGGTGAGACATTGAGAAGTGTCATGTTTGGGAGGAGAGAGAGCAATAAAAGCAGTGTTAAAGGCATTATTGACAGATAGACAGTTTATTATACGGCCATTAAACTGGCAACAGATGGAGACCTTTGCCCGCTGTTGTAGTTCAAGCAAGGAGACATATAATCAGTCAGCCCTTTTGTCCCTGGTCAAGCCTTATTAAGCTGCGTGTGTGTGTGTGTGTGTGTGTGTGTGCGTGTGTGTGTGTGTGTGTCCATGCACGTGCTTGATGCAGCAACCGTTCTATGCTTTACTCATTAGTATTAATGATCACACATTTAATACATCTGCTTCATTGCCTGTGTCTCTTTCAATTTATTACAGGTCAAGGAGACATTGTTCATAAAGTCAAATTATGAATAAAATAGATATGTTAAGCCTCGCCTAGTATTCTTTTTTGCTTTGCCGTCGTGTGATCAGTTGAACTGAGCAGCTAAGGCGGAGAGCACGCAACAACCACCACCGTTTAGTGGAACACTCTGAGACACCTGCCAGCCAAGCACACGCTTGGCACGAAATACGACATTTCATTCACATCATTAAGCAGCAATAACAAAGCTCTTTATAGCAAAGATGAGGGTTAATATCAGACTTACATTCACCAGGTGGATGAATAAACAACACCAGATGAACGCTTATGCTGGATGTTTAAGTAGGATGTTTGCTAACACCTACGCCACAATAACTGTGTCAATGTTGAGTGTGCAGTTTGTTCTGTTGACCACAAGATAGCAAACAAAATCTATTCATCTCACGTCAAGATTTTAGAGAATAGAAGGACAGAATTGAAAAGAAGAAAGATGAACTAATAATTCATCTGGCTTACTTTTTAACCTTTTTAAAGACCTTAAATTATGAATAATCAAAATTCTTCTTTACTATCTCTCTGGCTATCTGGCTCTCTCGTGTTTATTCTGTTCTATACAGACACTCTCTGGACCACCGGAGAACCCCTAAACCATCAACCAGCTGCACCCTTGCTTCGCGACGCTGGGAATAAGATGTTAACTTGTGTTGTGACAAAGCTGACCTCCTTTTCTGCATCCCGGGGGATTTTGCCATCATGAGGTGAGAAGAGAGGACGGGGATCTTGGGAGGTCTGTCTAATGAGAAACTGTCGACGATGAACCGGTTGAAGATTGGGTTGTTGGGAGGAAATGGTGAGGTGCAGGAGTTAAATGAAATCTAAGGAAAAAGCACTGGAATTAACCTGGGGGGGTCGACGGATTGGGGTGAGAGGAACAGGTTAAAGCTCATGGGAGTGTGGGGGGGGGGGGGGGGGTGGAGCATGTGGAGGTCCATCAGTTCCTCTTGTTTCTGCCTCCTTGAGCCTTTAGCTCTGATTTACCGCCCGGCACCGAGTGAAGATCCCCTCCGCGTTCGTCTGCATCTGTCTCCCGTTTAGTGCTTCCTCCCTGGGGTGATATTAGGAGTAAACACGGTGCTTCAATTCACCTGCTGCAGCGCGGGCTTTGTAGAGCACTTGGCTGCCAGAGAGGGAGAGCATTACCCACAAAAGCAGTGTCGTACTAAGTAGTCGCAATTAAATGTTCTGCGTTGCAATAGCAGCACGAGTTTGTTCACCAGAATGATGGAACAATGCACACTTTTGTTTTCCGGTACATTTGCTGTAACATGATAGAAAGTGGATCTGGTTTGGTTTCAGCTGCGGGTTTGGGCCGATGCACGTATGACTCAGAAAGCTAATATGTTACCATGGCGATTCCCATGGCAGCTGAGTTGAATATTCCTTTCACTTGATTCTGACTAGCTGGCCACACATGAAACGACTTGTATTTCCATCACATTATATTCTGTTCAGATTCTGTGTTTTACAGATTTAGACACACACACACACACACACACACACACACTCTCACACACACACTCACGCACACACATGTCCTCCTGACTCCTCATCAAGTGTTTGTTTACTGTGACCTTCCTGCTCGTCCTTCCTCTTCCCCTCTCAATTATTTACTCTTTCTCCTGAACTCCACCTTCCTCTTTTCTCTCGTCTTCCTCACCTCTTTCTCTTCCCCACCTCTCTTTCACCTTAGATATAGAGAAACTCTTATAGCTGCTTGTCTTTCCGACCTCTCTTCTTTCCCTTGCGATCCCTGCACAGCCCTCACATCCTCTGCTCCACAGCGCTGTTTCATTTACTTTAATCTAGTTTGATGTTATTTAATTTAGAGAGCCGTGACTTGTGATGGCTCAGCGGGGATTCGGGGGGGGGGAAGCCGTTTGAGTACGATCGCGCGCATGTGCGTGCATTCGCGGGTCTGCAGTCTGCGCACGTGCACAAATATGCCCTTCGGCTGGAGCAGAGATGTTTGATTTCTGCAGCCTGAGTTTGTCTTGAAGAAGACAAACTAACTCTAAAGAATCACGCCGTGGTGGTCGTTACTTATTTACACGGCTGAATAAGAGTCAGGAAACGGTGGAGAGCGGGATGGAAAGGATGATGAGGGATAATAGTGAGATAGCTGTTGTGGGGAAGAAATAATGGCTGCAGGACAAGAAATAGATGAGAAGAGGAAGCCGAGGAAGAGAAGTGACCTTGGGGAAGCCAAATAAAGAGATATATTGTTATTAATACGACTGCATGCAATATTGACAAGGGAAATATTAGCTGGAGGGAATGGTCTTCACTTGCAATAGTCTTCAGACCGTTTTGACATGCTGCTATATGCAGTACGCTAAGGAGAGAGACAATTATATATTCTATAAGCTACAGAAGACAGATCCAAAAGTCCGAGATGAATAGAGTCATGGACGTGCTGTGTTTCTGAGATGTGTATCTGTGATGTGTATCTCCTGAAACAAGATGCCTCCAGCAAAGACATGCTTGAGCAATTTAGTTCAACCTGTGGCTCCAGTCATATGAGAATATTCCTGTCAAGAGAAAATGTTGTTTGTAGCAGCAACTATCTCAGTGTTTATTTACCATACAGCTGTGTAATGTCACAATGCGCTGCAGCGCCGAGCAGCGCCGATGAGTCGCTTTCCAAACCAACCGATAGAAAGTCCTTCAGGTAACCAATAACAATAAAGGGAATTACAAGGTGTAGACTAAGATGTGGTGCAGGATTGCGTTTTATGCTTTTTTTCTTTCTTCCCTTGTGCGTGAGAAGTCGTTTGCCGTTGTGTAGCAGAATTGTTTGTTTGCTTTCATCAAGTTTTGAGCTCGGATGAACTTGTATTCGAGTTTATTCTCATTCCTCAGACCTTCCCTGAGAGCAGCAGAGACGCCAGACGCATTACCATATCATGAATTAATAGTCATGTAATCGTGTTTTAATTAATCCTCTTTTAGGTCTGTTACCAGCATGTGGTGTGTGTGTGTGTGTGTGTGTGTGTGTGTGTGTGTGTGTGTGTGTGTGTGTGGGGGGGGGGTGATAGGATTGTATTGCTTTTGAGTAAAGTGAGTGTGTGTCTTTGTGTGTCTTTGTGTGTCTTGTCCAGATGAGTGACTCCAGCCTGAGTTTTTCCTTGTGATGCTGCTCAGACGGAGGAGAGCTACTTGGCTGCACTCTCAATTCGACCTCATTTCATCGATTCAGTTACCGTTTCCATTTTTCTTTTCGTTGCTCGTCTCTTGCCCTTGGTTGATATTTACCTCTCGGCGGGCTGAATTTCATTCGGTTCGGATGCGCCCCTTTACTGTCGTTGTTCCTACCGTTACCCAAAGAGATATATAGAGGTCAAGCATCACTCTCACAAATGATCTAGAGAGAAATTGTATTTGTTGGTTGACTCTGTCCACGTACATGTTCACGTGTGTGCTTTTTTGGGATATTAATTCCAACTGATGCAACCTCAAACCATATTTGGAACCAGACAGCATACGAAGATCTCTGCTGCAGCTGAATTGGGGTGTCTGGAGGGATGCTTGACTGGCAGCTGCTTGCTCAGAAGAGAAATAGGACTAGAACAGCTTAAACGCAGCAAGGTGTGAGATTTATTCACGCTGTGTATGTGTGCGTGGGTGTAAGTGTGTGTATATGTATATGTTCGCCAGGGTTCTGCTGATATAGGAATATGGCTGATTCTTGATAGACAAGATTAGATTTTTCATGCAAGAAATATTATATTTCTTTCCATCACTCAATTTGTCTCAGGTAGAAACAGCTTCTAAAATAGCATTCAAACTTGAACTAAAACATCCCTTGAAACCCCATTAAACATGTAATTGCTCCCAAGCTTAGAATCTCCACTTGAATGGCAGAAGAAACTGTTGGGTAAATTGAACTGTTAATTTACCAAAACATTACCAGATAATTAAATCGGGGAAAAGATCAAAAGATCTGCAAAGAGCATAAAGAATGGATCTGTGCATCAGTCATGTCCGAAATAAACAACACTGACTGACTGACACGGAGCAGGATGATACTATATTGGGAGCGTGTGTGTGTGTGTGTGTGTGTGTGTGTGTGTGTGTGTGTGTGTGTGTGTATGTTCCTGAGTGTATCCATCTATTTAAGAGAGATGATGAGTCACTCAGTAATCTCCAAATGGAAGCATTGTTACATTGTGAGGACACATCCATCATGTCTCCCTGCAGGTACACGCAGGTCATCGGTATGTGCAGTGCACACCTCCACCGGCCTCTCGCTTTGCCTATTACTCCTCCGGAGTTGACAGTAATTTCTAATTTTATGGTCTGTGGACAGGCCCGGGTGACAAACTGTGTTAAAGTTACCAGGTCTTATATCATTAAAGGCTGTCAAACACATTTTACTTAAGTAGTTTGGTAATTTAGCTGAAAGCTTACAAACAGTGAGCAGGTTTAGCTTCAATGACTTAAAGATTATGGTTTCATGCTATATACTAATACAATCAGTGTGTTCATTATGCAAATAAAGCACATTACGAGTGGGGGGAAAAGCTTGAATCAAATATGCTCATCCATGAAATCTAAGATTGCCCCATTTTTATGTGGTGCAGATGGACACCACGCATTTCCCCCTTATTCGATCTGCAAAGGAAATAGAGGATCTGCTTACAACGCTAAATAATGATTGGGAAATGGTGGATGGTGTTTAAAGTATCGGGATTCAGTATGCCGAGTATATATGTAAGTTATTCTATTTCTAGATAGAATGGATTAGGGAAGTCACAGACTGACAGGAAAGGGTTTTACTTCTTCTGACAAAGTAAGTATGTGTGTAGCCAGGAATATAATCCTCCTTAGTTCTCAGTAATGTATTGTGATCATATTCAGTTACTTTTACAAATTTTACATTAAATATTGATACCTTTAAAGGGGACATATTATGACAATTTCACTTTTTTAGTGCTTCTATACGTTAATTTGGGTATCTGGCATGTCTCCCAACACAAAAACGCTGGAGAAAAACAACTCACGCCGCTAGTTGTGGTCAGAAACGATATGATGGAGTGCATCGAATGGGATCACCACCAACGTCTACGTAGATTTTGGCATTGGAACGCCCCCCACCACCACCACCACTCGACCCCCCCAGTTTAAAGATGGTTCGGTCACCTGGCGCCATAAGTTAGGGCGACCAGACGTCTTCTTTTCCCCGGACATGTCCTGTTTTTGAGACCTAAAAAATGCGTTCGGTAGGGATTCCAAAAACGTCCGGGATTTTGCTTCGTCGGATATTTGTGTTTCTCTGGGTTTTCACAAACTAGTATTTACCCCTTACACGTTTTGGAAAGGGTATCTCCCTTACGTTCCACCTTCTGGCCCGAGCTCTGACGGTATAGAGAACAGTCATTGGTCAACCGATCTCAGGGTTGCCAGATACACGATAATTACCCTCCAAATAATACAACCATTTTGAGCCTTTGGTACGATACTTCACCATCTCCAACCTGGCAACCCGGAGCACCTCGCCCACTCAAACAGATCAATCTGTGGGGAGGTGTTTTTGACAGGGTAAAAAGGCTGTTTGAAATGATTATTGTGGTATTTTGACCCAAATATGTTACAAACATTACATTAAGACCCCAAGGAACCAGATCAACTTCTGGATATTCGGTTTTGTTTGCAAGTACAATAATATTGTATACCAGGTTAACGTTTCAAAGGTTTGCCACTGTTTATACATTCTCTGACTATCTTGCTCTTACTTTGGTGAACTAAAGGAACCCCTCATGATTCCTTAAGTGACATAGGAAGTAAAGTACATGTGTATTTTGGGAATATATTAGTATGTACCTTGTGGGACCACATATACGATTGAATCCATCTTCTCAGGCTTCAGGTAATGCGTGTTGTGTCTGGCAAGCCGGAGCTTGGACCAATCAGTGTCTTTTCTCAATGGAAAATATGTTTTCATTCTTCTCCTGACTGGCTTCTGCAGAGTTTGATTGACACATAGTTAATTCAATCACGAGCACGCAGTGCTGTCCTTTTCCAACCGGTTTTCAATGACAGCTCCTCAGATGGTTAGATACGTAGTGCTTTATGTATCATGGAAAAGATGCCTCTGACCTTCACCTTAAAACCCAAAGCTAAATGATACTTTCAAAAAATGATAATTCATTTTCTACACAGCCCACGATTCCACAACCTACACATCGTCAGTCATTTTTATCGCGTGAAGGTGAATCTTAGCGTAGATTATCTTGTTTAATGTGTCCCGTCTGAACATACGCTCTCTCCATGTGGAGTCAGTGTTGCATAATTTATGAGGTGTTGCAGACGTACCCTCGCTGAGGGGATCTTCACATTTTACCCATTTGAGGGTACCGCGTTGTACATTTTACTGTGCATTTCTGTGCAGGAAGAAGTTTGAGATATTTTAATAAGGAAACATGATGATCAGGCGTGTTTTGCTGGTTGACCTTTGAGCTGTAATGTTGTAATTGAGTTATATATTTATGTCAGGTCCAGGTCCAGCCTTCATCTGTTTACCATCGATGTCCCTTGATCTCTCTCTCTCTTTTTGTTCATTCAGCAATTATTTACCTGTATGCACAGAAACACACTATATCACACTTATCTGCTGATTGTTTTAGTTTCTCCCCTTGTTCAAAATCCTTGGTTCATAGTCATTCATGAATTAAATAGGGGTTTTAAATGTAATTATCGATGATGCCTACTTGGAATAAGCATAGGGTTATTGATAATGACCATATTTAAATGCTAATGAAAATGAGGTTAGATTAGGAGAGATGTTGAATGTATTACAAAGGTTGTGATGTGAGAGCATGATATGCGTTCTCATGTTCCTGTGGCTGCCAGGTTCCCACTTTACTTTACAGTATTACATTACATGTCATTCAGCAGACGCTTTTATCCAAAGCGACATACAATGAGTGCGTTCAACCACCAGTACAAACTCAGAACAACAACAATCAAGAAAGTAATATTTCTTCAAGAAAGCCAAACTACAAAAATACCGTCAGTGAGTGCCACTGAAGTGCCACTGAAGTGCTAATCGGTTTTTATTCAAGGTATAGTCACAAGTGAGCAGGAAACAAGATCAAGGCAGTTAGAACTTTACAAAGTGGATAGAATTTACATCAGAAGTCATTGAAGTGCCACACGTATATACAGAAGAGGACCGTGCATTAACCGTACAGTTTTACACTGCGGTATTAAGATAGAACGGTACAGTTAATTTCCTATTATCTCCAGTTTCAGTTTTATTATCATAAGACTCAACTGAAATCACACACTGCACCGCCCCTGATGATAATCCTTTCATTCTGATAAATGCACCGCTCTGAAAGAGGCTATTAAAGCAGCACATTATCGCCACCTTTCACTGTCGCCGAGGAAATATGAACTTTGAAATGCTAATGCACTTGTTCAGGAGACTGTTGTGTTGTGACCTCAACACGGATTATAATTCAATCTGTGAATTCGCTCTGGCCTTCTTTTCTTTGTGTGCCTCCACGCTGACGACAGCCGATGTAGCGGGCGTCATGTTTTCACGTTGTGCGTCCGTCTAATTCTTTTGAATTCGATATCCCGCATGGAGGAAATCACCTCAAATTTGGTAGCACTTCTTTTTAGGGCCATAATTCAAGAATTCATCTGCTAATTTCACACAAATGTCTAATAAAATAAGATTATGACATGGATGTAAACTGCAACTTGGTTGGCGGAGGCATACAATCGCTTAGGATGTCACTTTATAAGCTGTTCATACTGCTTAGTTTATATTCCATTTGGCTTTAACGTTATTATTGTTATCTTACCTATTTGCGGAGTACATTTGACTGGATTTGAGTCCTAGGGACATCAGAAATGCCCTTATATTTATTGGCACACTCCACTGTCAACAATCTAAATTTAGTGTTAAGTTTTTCTCTTCAGGCGATGTCATGGTTGTCTAGTGAGCAATAAATGCTCTGACAAAAAAAAACTTGAAGAAATAGGGCAGCTCCTTTTGATTGCAGGCATGACTCCCTTTATTGATTTATTGTGAGGTCAGTAAGCATGTCCCGGTGGCTCTATTAGATGGTTTAGACTGCATCATGTCTCCTATTTGTGAAGGCTGAGGTTTTTCCAATTGCCAATTTTCGGATCCAGCTGTGAATATAAAATCCATGTTGAACTCAAGGTGAAGTACATAAGCCAGTCAGCAGGGAACTGCAGCTGAAAAATAAGTCAAGTTCTTTGACTCGGGGAAGAGGTTCGTATTGATGGAGACACACATAGGAGTGGCTGACATTTTGTTATGATGTGACAGAGGGATTTATTTATTTATTTTCTAATGGGAATTACAAATCTTGCTTTTTTGCGGCATAATGAACAGTGTATGACCAATTCACCAGCCACTGGAGAAAAAATAAACTAAATTGGATTTCTTAATAGCTGAGGAAATTATGCTCTGCTCACCATGAGATTAAAATGATCACCTGGCCAGATATCCGCAACACAACTGTGTCTAGTTAATGGACTCCATGATACGGAGACAACAAGGACCCAGATGGGACCCGGGAGAGGATTTAACTTTTTAGTCCGCCCTTCAACCAAATGATGGGCAACAAATTAAAAGAAACATGCAGGACTCACTGACGGGTTTGATGGGCGTGTAATTGATGTGACACATGAGCCATGACCTTTAGAGTCAATAGATCTCGACTCATATGAACGCCGATCACAGATTTTGGAGCTAAATGTCAAACGGCCTTTTCCATCAAAATAACAAATGTTTTCCATCCCTCCAGTTGAGAGACTTGAATGACATGGAGCACTGTTCGGTAAACTAGGCTGCATTTATTGACACAGTAACATTAGAAAATTGTAAATTTAACACTTAGAGTACATTTAAACTCAGACAGTGAACACATGGTCCCTTATCTGTAGAGTGTTAAAGTAACACTGAACATAGTTTTAACATTTTAGAGTTAACGCAACTCTGGTAAGTGTTATTATTCCAGTGTCAAATGTTAATAACAACACACATGTTATTTACATTTGACACTCAGACTAGTGTTAATCAAAATATCTCATTGTGATGTTATCACTATGTTCAGTGTTACTTTACATTGAATTTAGCTGACCCTTTTATCCATAGCGACTCATGATCACAACAATCATCACACCATAGGCACAGCTACAGGGAGCAGATTAGGTTTGAGTGTCTTACTCAAGGACACATTGACCAGGGCAGGGATTGAACCACAAACCCGCTGATTGAAGGACGGACCTGCTAACAGCTTAACCGCTGACCCACGGTGGCTCCTGTGTCCTTGAGCAAGACACTTCACCCTGAGGTGCTCCCTGTGTCCCAAATGAACACTTCTCAGTGTAGAATAATAACTATTACTAGAGTTGCATTAACCCTGAAATGTTAACACTGTGTGCAGTGTTAGTCTAACACTCTAAAGATAAAGGAACGATATGTTCACTGGCTTAAGTATTAAATTGACATGCATCGCCAATTTTATGTGTACTATACTTTATTGTAGTAGTTTAGGATTTAATATTTCCCATCTCACACTCCAAGCTGTATATTTATTACACAAATGGACAGAACATTTCTGCTAATAAAAAGTCAGAAAGTGGCCATAAAGTGTTATTTTTTGGACTGGTATGGTTAGGTTATACGGGTTCATAAATTCTGACTGGCATCAAAAGCCATGTATATGGATTAGAATGAGTGTGATGTAAAAAGGAAATTGCCCTCAAGATAATGCTTGGTGCCTTTGAACAAACTCAAACCGAATATAAAATCGCATAAATCGCTGTCATGCAGTTTAAATTGTGTGTAAATGTGGACATGAGGCGCATCACTTAACCTTCATCTGTCCGCCTCTGCTGGAGTGAAAGCTCTTCAGCACCATGGACAGCGCCGACATTGATCAGCACCACAGGTAGAGGTAGGCACGTGCTCCTATACCTTCTGCCTCTATGACAATTAAAAGGTGCATTTGTTAACTATGTGCGTCAGATTTAACGCATGAGAAACTCTATATGCAAAACCATTTTTTAATGCTAGATTTTCACATCCGTGAATTTGAGTTGTCTTTACTTTTCACTGATGCCTCAACTTCTATACTGTTAAACCCCCCAAGGTGCACACTTAATGTGTTAACCTATTGCAGTCAGCGGGAGGGAGATCGATGGGTTAAATAAGTTGCTGTTACCACTTTTAATTACAGCAGCTTCAACCTGCAGGACCAAGACTGCAATTGAGCTGCTGCGGTCCCACTGGGGAGGAAAGCCGAGGCATCACATGCTATTACATAATTAGTGCAGGGGATGTGAATGATAGTGGTGGGTTTATTCTAATCGGAGGCAAGGGGGGCGAGAAACACTGATAGTCTGATTGTGAGATAAAAGGAGGGAAGATAACCATTACCAAAAAGAGAGGTTTGGGTGGAAGATGCCCTGAATCTTAGCGCCTGGTCCACGAAGAAGATGAACATTTAGGAGTCGGAGGAAAAGAGGAGGGGGGGGTGTATACACTGCATCATTTAAGGAAAGCCTACTGCAGCTGATGTCATTTCCTAAGCACCATAATTGGTCATCAATGACTCTTGAAGCTGCGAAGAATGGCTAAATGAAAACACACACACACACACACACACACACACACACACACACAGGGCAGATATTGTAGCTTTAATAATCCATTGATACCTTAATTGCTCGGACCGTAACCCACCCACCACTGAGTCTCTCTCTCTCTCTCTCTCTCTCTCTCTCTCTCTCTCTCTCTCTGACTCCCTTTCCACGCACACCTGCGAGCAGCTTTCCATTGAGTGCCACGGAGTCGCATATTCCCCGCTCACCTATATAGTCGCCCCTCGGCTGCTGTGGCCCCCATGTGGCCCCTCCCTCGCCCGACTGGACCGATAAGTAGGTTAAATCTGTCACCGGGACTTGTCGAGATAAATGCACCGGATGCGTCGGGAGATCCCTGCCCATCCATCCGCTGTTTTACCGATCTGCGCTCAAAGCCTTCAACGTCCATCATCCAGCGTTGATTCGACAGGGTAGATTGCATCGCAATCGTGATTCATCTTTTTTGTTGTTAAGAGGTGACCAGCAACAGCAGCAACTCCGGTTGTTAGACTCAGACCCGTGGGCGGCTGGGTGGCGGCCGTCTGGGGGGAGCTGATAGGACGAGGATTTGGCACTCTACCTACCAACTGCTTCATCCCAAATTCTCAAGATATGGCGATAAGAAGTGCCATGTAGGAAACTGATGGGAGTGGGTCTGGGCTTCAGCTGAAACGGACAACATCTCCCAGCACCACCATCCTCCGCCCTCCCCCTCTTCCTTCTTGTCTCTAACAGTGAATGTTTTTTTTGTTAAAAATAACTATCTAAAAAGTGTGGAGCACAGGACACACTGGTGAATCCCCGAGGCAGGTCCCACACACAGACTGCATGAGTCCATCTTTGGCTGTCGGACGGACTCCTCAACACAACAGCACCGATGCAAACAGACTAAACACATATTTGATTTCTCCAAAAACATCTTCAGCATCTCGGCCAACGTTGTTCTAACCGAGCGGGGTGAACCTGACACCGGGGAACCAGTCGTTTCACAAGCAGGTAGGCTACACCCCGACCACTTATTAGTGTGCCACCGGTTGGTGCGTTAAAGGTGATCAAGGTGATTACCGCGACCGACCGCCCATGCGGCGGTACCACCGCCGATGGCCGCGCAGCGGTGCAGGCGACTGCACCTGTTGTATTGAGTGTAAATGTGCGGGGCGTGCTTGTGCGCGCGCGTGTGTAAATAGACCTCTCTGTAGATGTGTTGACAACCAAGATGAGCTGTGCTGTTGTAATGGCTGACAACGTCTTGATGTCTGTGTCTATTTGCACTCGGCATCCGACTAGACTCTATTCCAACTGCTCCTGAAATTCTCTCTCCAGCTGTTCCCGTGCGCCGCGCGCGTCAGTGCGCGCTGTGTGGGTTTGATTGGTGTGATGAGGTGATTATAGGTCTATCACACACGCACTTTAAGTGTAATTACAGGATAATTGTCTCATCGCGCAGTGGGACGTATAGCCCTCCATCACTATACATTATGCTCTATGGCTTTTCAACCGCACTCCCGTTCACTGTAACTCACATACTGGTTGAGAACAACGCGGACTGGCTGCAGTGAAGCTCAGTTGTATTTATTACGACTGACAGATGCTCAAACTCCAAACATAACGCGGGATCGCCTGTGGATGGTAACGGATAGAACGTGTTGTGTATACGTTGTTGGGCAGTGTGGGTGCGAGCGTTTTGGAGGGTCGCGCGCATGAGTGTTTTTTTTTCTTCTACATTTTCATGCTCAGACACCCCATTTCTCGGTGCAATGAGGGTGACAAGTAGCGCCGACTTTGAGCATCAGCGAGCGTGAATCCGGCGATACGCTTCCTCCGCTCCAGATGCGCGCAGTGTGGCAGCTCATCGCGGGTGTCCAACTCTTTTTTTCAGTCGGTCAGGACTCGTTTCAGATCACCTGACGGAAGCTCAAGGGCGCGTACGGCCACATCTCCTGTGTCTTGGCTGGTGGTCGAGCACCCCGAGCTGTCCAGCCGGTGGTCGTGGGGTCAGATAAAGCGTGTTAGATGACCCAGGTTGACCGGCCGCGAGAAAAGGCTGTAGGCGACAAGATGGGCAACCCATCCAACGCCTCTGTTGAGGAAATGTGTTTAGAGTCCTGCCATGATGGGTAAGAGAGAGACAGCAGATATCACAGCTATGTAGGGGCTGCCTGTCTTTGCCCAAGGTGACTTGACGAGGACACTGACAATGTGACAATGTGACATTGGGCAGCAACAGAAAATTGCAAGTTATTTTATTTCCTTTAATTGCTTTTTTTTATCATTGATTTAGCTGCACATAAGAAGCTGTTTTATCGTTGGTAGCCTGTTGAGATAACACATGTCTGTCTTTTGATGCATAACGCGTGTCTGCTATTCTTTTTGTTTGGCTTTGTGCTCTATTTAACTTTAACTGATCAATGTGGTCGTTTATTATAGTTGGCATGCAGCAGGGGCCTCATCTCCCAAACTGGAGAAGACATAGGGAGATAACTGACGTTTGTTGTGGCTTGAAGTAAAGGGGATGCATTTTGAAGTCCGCCAGGCCAGCTAACACATCTCACATCAGACGTGTTGACGGTTAATCTGTGACTGCGGCAGTAGTAACAACAACCTGTTCCCTTTCATTTGGTGAATACGGCTTGATTCATGTTGTCTCGTCTGGGCGGCCTGCTTGTGATGGCAGAGGTGTGCATGTGCTGCTGGGGAAAAACACTGTGACCTCTCAGCTCTCTGCTGTTTTTCTGCTAATGCGTTCCTCTCCATGGGGACAGAGGGAGGTGAGGAACAAACATGATTCTCCTCTCTTCATATTCCCATATTTTGGCTCAAGCTCAGTTGCTCTTTTTTCCTTCATCTCAGACTCCCTCCAGTAAGCACTTAATTTTTTTCTGATCCCAACGCTGCAGACTTGAAACTGGTGTCCCTGGGGTGCAGGTGACCCCAAAGATCAAACACTGTCAGACAGCCCGCTTTCATTGGCTTCTTTCATCCCTTTGCACCAACCTCCTCCCTCTCTCTTTCTCACCTGTCTGTCTGTCTGTCTGCCACTCTTCTTCTTGCTCCCAGTCAGGAAATAGTGTTTATCAGATGCTCTCATGGCTGTCTCTGTGACACCAGTCTGTGTTTTATTTTCACATGTAGAAGAAAAAAACTCTCCAAACATATGTGGGAGAAAAATAAGAAATGAGTGAAAGAAAGAAAGGGAGAACAAGGATATAGAATCCGTGTGTGACCGAGTTTGATGAATGTGTGTGTCGTCGCTGTTTTTTGTGCCACGGGTGAGTGGGTGTTTATGTCGGTGGAACAATTGTAGGAGCATATGGACTGCTAGAATACATTTTCATATTATGTTGATATCATATGTCGTAAAGACATGTCCACTGATTTAATCATTTCTGGATCCTGTTTCAGTTTTAGGAGCTGAAGAATTTAGAGATTTAGGATAGTTTGGGCTTTAAAAAAATGTTTTAACAGCAGTTGAATCCTTTTAAATCTCACAACTAATTAATTCATTTCCAAAAGAATGTTACTCTTTTAAATGCACCACTAAATACCGATACATATTGTACAAACGTCGTAAATCAGTAAAAAACAAAACAGTCTCTTCATACACTTAAAATAATGTGTCCATACAAATACATGAACAATATTCATTTATAAATCCACATGCGAACACATTATTTGAGCAACACATTCCCAACATGTTTACTATAGTATATTCATCTGTACATCCAATATCTCTCTCACTTAGTCTTGCTTCAGCCATATATTTGTAATGAACAAGTGGCTTCCATCACTTTCAATGTGTGATGAGATTTTTTTTTCGATTTAGTCATCTGAGGTTGTGAAAAACTGAAGAAAAAAGGCTCTTGTGTCGCTTTGTGTTGCAAAACAAGTCGGATGCCACTGAGGCTGCCGATCTCCTCATAGATGACTAGTATTAGTTTAAATTGAATCTTTAAATGAATTCAATGTTGGAGTCAATGCTGCAAAATATTCCATTGTTGTTAACTTGCTTCGCATAGCACCTTATTGAAAAGAGTGTGTCTTTTTTAATTTTTTTAACAGGAGCCAATGTGGCTAGAATCTATAATTAATGAAGAATTGCTAATCTGAGACTCTGGTCTGCAGAGCAGATACATGTTGAGTACTTATTAAGGGACCTATAATGAAAAATTCACTTCCAGTGCTTGTGCACGTATACATTTGGGAGTCTGGAGTGCCTACCAACCGTGAAATAAGACAACCCAGTCAGTTTTCTTTATGGGCTACCGAGATTACAAAACATGTGATTCAACAAGCCATTCAGATTGGGCTCCCCTTGTTATGTCACAGGCAGAGGGGGGGGGAGTGAGGGCACAGACAGGAGAGGAGAGGAGAGGAAGGAGAGGAGAGGAAGGAGAGGAGAGCGAGAGGAGAAGAGAGGAAGGAGAGGAGAGGAGAGCATAGGAGAGGAGAGGAGAGGAAGGAGAGGAGAGGAGAGGAGAGCAGAGGAGAGGAGAGGAGAGGAAGGAGAGGAGAGGAGAGAAGAGCAGAGGAGAGGAGAGGAAGGAGAGGAGAGGAGCGGAGATGAGAGGAAAGGAGAGCAGAGGAGAGGAGAGGAGAGGAAAGGAGAGCATAGGAGAGGAGGAGAGAGGAGAGGAGAGGAGAGGAGAGCATAGGAGAGGAAAGGAGAGGAGAGGAGAGGAGAGCATAGGAGAGGAGATGAGAGGAAGGAGAGGAGAGGAGCGGAGATGAGAGGAGAGGAGAGGAAAGGAGAGCATAGGAGAGGAAAGGAGAGGAGAGGAGAGGAGAGCGAGACATTTCCACCTCTACCTCTATTTGTCCTGTCTGGCACTAACAATACTCTCGGGATCTCTATTTTCTCCTCCGCCTGTAACTCTCTTTCTCTCGCTCACCTCGACAGTTCAGCATGTATATTGACAGGAATATTACATGCCATGCCAGTGTCAAATATTACACGAGGAAAGCCGTGGAAAGTGGCAACTCTCATGAATCAAAGCAGATCTTCTTCATATGACAGCGTTGGTTGAGGCTGATTGATGCCCCGTCAAGCCCCGAGGTCTCTTGGCGAGGCGTTGGCTGGCAGTGAGGGGGTTAAAGGAAACGATAGCGAATGACAGGACTTCAGTACTTTTTTTGCAAACAAAGAACAAGTAGCACAAGCGAGAGAATGAGTTATTGAATGTACTCCGATGGCAGCTTATCAGAACAACAGTGGAATTCTTTTTTTTTGTGGAGAATCCATTGAATTATAATGTGATTACATAATGTGTCACTGTGACTCTGCCACGAGGAGACAGCGGTTTCTCCAAGGAGGGAGCACAAGCAGAGTGCAATGAACAATGTTCCTCGCAGGAGCTTGTGTTTCTAAAAATGGCTCATGGCTGCGCTTGGCAGGCAGGTTTTTGAATACACATGCAAACACTGAGACTCAAATATCGCTTACCTGTATAGTTTTCTCGCTCACACACACATGCAACGTTTATTTAGATTGTGTGTGTGTGTGTGTGTGTGTGTGTGTGTGTGTGTGTTTACTTCGCAGGGAGAAGATGCCGTTCCATCATGTGCGGGCGGGCCTGCTCTATCCAGACAACTACCTGAGCAGCTCCCTGACAGAGGGCAGCGAAGCCTTCCAGCTCAACAGCATCTCCACAGAGGAGCTGGGAGGTGAGTGTGCTCACAGAGAGAGTGAGGGGGCGGCAGGTGGTGGGGCTGCAGAGTAGAGTGTGAGGCATACTGGCAAGTCATGTTTCACTACTGGAACAATGGAGTTACAACGCCTCAATTCTCCCGGGGAAACGTTTTCCATTCAGTCATTTTATCAGATCTTGACTGGATGCATTTTCAATTATGCTGCTTTTGAATTATAATCAATCACAGACTTAGAAGGAGAGAAATAGGAAATATATCTGAATATGAATATATATATATATATATATTTGAATATATTTATATATATATATATATATAATGCCTGGAGTAGGTGTACCAGTGTATTGATATTGTATTGCACATTCAAGTTTTCAATCCATTCTTCATGAAGTTTGCACGATTGTATGAAAACAAAACTGCACTTCGACATTTTGAGGTAAAGCACAGCCATGTGTTTTGTCTGTAAACAATAAAATCATAGATAAAATCTCTCCATACAATTATCTTTCACAAGTATGTTATTCTACAGTCAAAACAAGAGCCCTTGGATTCGGCCGAATAAGTAACATTTCTCAATATGATTGCATCAAAAAGGACTTGAGTTTCTAAAAAAACAAAACTTAGAATTGAAGCAAAACTAATGTTCTACAAGATGGGTTTTATATGTGTACCTCTGACCATTGATTGAATCGGCTATTATAACATTGTACTCTCCAAAGTAATTCCTGAGATCTTGGCATGCGGAAACATTGCTAAAAGAATAAATAAAGACTGCGGCAACAAGCACCATCAATGCCATTCTTCTGGTTGCCGCTCAGGCGCGTTGTAAACAAGGTTTGTTAAATGTGTGACGCAAAGAAGAGAAAGGCAGATAGTGAAATAATAACTGAGATCGTTAGCAGCATCATTACCTCCAAATATAGTGGTACACAATCTGTTACTCACGTAAAGGAGTGTTACCTCTCGCCATTTGCACAAAGCGTGTACACGGCAACGAGTGGATATGTTTCCTACAGGTTGCTTTGGAGGGAAGGCAACAGCTACCCCTGACGCTCAGCGCAGACAGAGAGCGAGAGAGCTTCTGGAGGAGGCTGTTTGTCTGTGTTTATACATGTGGCCGATTGTAGTTTGCTCGAATGAGCTTTGGTATGAAGTCCTTTGTAGCATCAATCTTTTAATCCAATGCCCCTTGTGCACGACTCAACCCAGTTCACCAAAACAGTCGGTTAGTTTTCGTCAAGGGCAGCGAGAAGGTCAAACTAGTCTGGACGTGCGTGGCGATGCAGGTCAATTACAGTTGGATTATTCCTCCAGTCATCACGATGAGAGATTATCTAAGCCTTGTCAACCGCAGATCCAACGCAACCAATCGGACTGTTTGATGTGGACGATGAATCCACAGTGTTTGCTTCCAGTCTTTTAAAACTCCTAATCCCACTTCAAAGAGACACCGGAGGTTCTTCTAGGATCAGCGCAGATAGAAGGCTAGTTAATCACCGCTGTGTTGGATCGCCGCTCTACAGCTTTGAGGCATTTCATCAATCACTGCCACTACACGTACAGTCCCGGGGGCTGAATGCGTGAAACACAGACGAGGCTACACGCTGATACAAACACACAGACAGGCAGCGCATTGTAACGCATGAAGGACGCGCTCATTCCTACCCTATTGAACAATGTACTCTTCACTGTTGAGCTGCATACAAATACGTCTCACTTTCTTCGGGGAGGTTGCACGCTTGCCCGCGTTCCCAATCCCTCGCCTCTGATTCTCGCTGTATTTAGTGAGAGAGGCAGCGGCTCGGCGATCGCGTCTAGTTATCAGCCGCTGGGGATTTTTACAGGCTTATGTGGGGGGGGGGGATGGATCGGAGTAAAGACAGTCATCTAAATCTAACGTATTACACAGGAAGGAAGGACCAGTGTGTCAGGGCGAGAATATTATTGACACACGGCCCGAGGGAGACATTCGTATGAAATCCATTGTTTCAGTTAGGAAAACAATGTGATTTATATGCCTTCATGCAGAAAGCTATGCGTCTCCTCAGTTGTGTTTCTTTGCTAAAAAATCTGTACAAATGCCGAATGCCAGCTGAAATTACACCCTCTCCCGCCCATGAAGTGTCGAGCTCCACAGAAATAAATGATCGCCGGTGAAAAGATGCTGAACAAAAAGACGTACAAAGTCTGTCCTCTCTCCGTCGTCTGTATGACGTCGGTACATTCGACCGCCTCCACCCCAGCCCGATGCTCCACCTCCGCTCAGAAAGTAGTAACTGATTGGCAGGTAATTAGCCGGAGATTGACCAGGATATTTTTCTGAGTAGGTCCTCAGAGGTTTGAGTAATTCTGCTGCATGAACAGATATAGGCCTCATGAGCCGTGTGCCATTACTGGCAATTTCAAGTCGGAAAGAAAGCTTTTTATGTGGGAGGAGAGAAGCGGAAATGCTCTTGGCAGTGCTGGTGGAGATTGTGCTATGTGAAGGGATTGATACAGAAGCCTCTGGGTTTTTAAATCACAATAAGTACATAAAGATGTAAGAGAGAGGGGGAGGGCTGCAGGAAAAGGAGAGCGCTAGTTCCACATCACCTCGAGAGAAAGAATGCAGCACATCCAGTTTATTAATGGGGAGAGCCTGTTATCGTCACCAGGGAAGCACATGTCAGCACCGTCTACAGAACCTGCTAAAAATCTGTTACTCACTCATTCGGTGATGACTCACTGTTACAATGTGTAAGACTTTTTACAACTCGTTAAAATTCGTGGGAAAATAAAGCGATTCGTCAGGCGGACACACTGACGTATACAACCCGGTGACACGTTTGTTCGTTTGTCGCGCAGAGATCCGTGACGCCTTTCGTGTTTTGGATCGAGATGGCAATGGATTCATCTCCAAGCAGGAGCTGGGCATGGCCATGCGCTCCCTGGGTTACATGCCCAGTGAAGTGGAGCTGGCAATCATCATGCAGAGACTGGACATGGATGGTGAGGCATAAGGACTCACACAGGTGCATGCACAGAACATGCACACACACACACAGGCTGTTTAACATTTATTGTCTGTATAATGTTTGCTGTAGTTGTTACGTCTGTATTACACTATTATATACACAAGTCCAAATATGTTCCTTTCATTAAAAGCAAGCCGTATGTATATTTGCTGTGTGTTAAAATGTTTATGTCCTTTTAGTGAACGCTGTTAAAAGAGGCCAAAATAGTAAACGCCTCTTCTAATTGTTTTAGACGGAATTAGATGTGTTACTGCCACCTTCAAAATGTCCCCGCAGTTTCTAAACTGCCTGGATATAGCAGCAGGTGGACAATTGTCAAAAATAAATTCCCCTGCACAATAAAGAGAGAACTCGCTGCTGCTCCTTAAACTCCAGATGTGGTCGTAACTCCACAGAAGATTGCCGTTATTCCGAAAGTCGCCCCTGAATCACAAACAAGCCACTCAATCTCCCAATTGGTTCTTATCGGCCTGCTCTTGATTTCACAGCTTGCGGAAAATATCAAAGGTCAAAGCTAAAAGCTTTCTTGCTTTTGCCTCCACGAGTCTGACCATCTGAGAGCATCTGACAATCGCTCTTTAATCGTCCCCCACCTCCGACTTCTATCATCTCCACGACTAATTAAGCACAATCAATTAAAGAATGACAATTATTATCAGATCTTAGACAACCTGCACAGTCCTTCAGATGATTAATTGTACGTCATTAAGCCCCTGCCCTTCGGACATCTTAGTCCACTAATCTCTTGCATTTAATTGTTATCCTTCCCTAAGGTTTATGGAAAAGTAGTCTTAAAACACAACATTATATTACGCAAATTTGAAGCTACAATTTAAAAAAACTGCAGACAGGTTTCAACACAGAGAATTAATGCTGTTTGTATTAATATTTTGTTGTATTATAAGTAACGCCTCATTTTACTTGTCTACAATTTCTTAGTAATTTCTTGATCATTTAAAAGACATTTCATACAAAGAAATGTGTAATTTAGCACTAAATGTGGGTGGAAAAAAGAACAGTAATTAAAACCTAATTAAAGATTATCAAAAACATAATTCTCCTTACATGTGGAATTGCATGCTTTCCTCTGGACACATCTTACGTTTGTGTCTGTTCAGCTGGCCTGCTGCAGATTGACGAGAAGACTAAATTACAAAAGCAGTTAATTAGAATTGATTGCAATTTTTCTGATTAAATATTGTCTTTATTTTTTCCTGCACTAGCACGAAATTACATGATTCATTCAAGAGAAGTTCTAATTATTCAGAAACTACAGACCCGTGAAATAGATTTGTATCTTACTACCAATAATAACACAGCAGCACTGAGACTTGTCAGATTGCAAGGGTGGTAACATCAATATCAGCAATATATATAAATAATGTAAGTTGTTCATGTAGTTGCTCAGCCATAAGACATGCTGTTGTGGGGATGTTTTACTGAGTATTAATTCCTCGGGACACTGGCAAATTATTGTTATTAAAAAGCAGAATACATAATGCAAACACAAGTTGTGTCCCTTGAATTTAAAATTGCCAAATGTTTACTTTAAATTGTCACTTCAACAGAAAAAAAACCCAATGTAAGCGTTATCTGCCATCGCTCGTGTAGAAACACACGTACACGGGCATGACTTTGCATAGAGCTTCACACACCTTATTTAAAAGGTGAATTAGTGCTGGTGATGAATGTGTGTTTGTCATGCATGAGGGGACATCCGTCTGTTGATCTACCTCAGGGCGCTTCTCTTTGTTTCAGCAAGCAAATAAACTTCAGAATAAAATGCATTATTTAGTTCTTGTCATCCAGCTTTCCTGTCTGTGTTTCTGATTTTCTATTGTCCCGGTGTGTGTGTGTGTGTGTGTGTGTGTGTGTGTGTGTGTGTGTGTGTGTGTGTGTGTGTGTGTGTGTGTGTGCGCGTGTGTGTGTGTGCAGGGGACGGCCAGGTGGACTTTGAGGAGTTCATGACGATACTGGGGCCCAAACTTCTGTCATCTGACAACCGAGAAGGATTCCTTGGAAGCACCATCGACAACATCTTCTGGCAGGTGAAAGACAAAAACTTCTCCTCCCATTGCTGGAGTTTGGCATCCTGCTCACAATCCCCATCGATTACGAGTTACATCCTCATCATTTAACTCTTAACTCTTATCCTAATCCAATTTCTAACTCTGCCTCACCTCTCACGGTGCGTTTCAGCAGCAGTCAGGTCAAGGCTTACATCCTTAAGCACAAACCCTGTAGTAGTTTCTGCAGAAACTCTACAAAGGCATGCTCCTACTTAAGTGCCCCCCCACACACACTCACATATACACACGCACACACACACACACACACGCACACACACACACGCACACACACACATCGTTATTCTGCATGGCAAAAACAGATACTTTTTTCCTTCGACTAAAGGCCTCGAAGGAAAAGATACCTGATGAGAATGAAGTGTGTTTCTTTGTGTGTGTATGTGTGTGTGTGTGTGTGTGTGTGTGTGTGTGTGTGTGTGTGTGTGTGTGTGTGTGTGTGTGTGTGTGTGTGTGTGTTATCCACAGAGGGTTCCAGAGGGTATTTCCATAATAAAGATTTTAGGGATTTGCCCCAGTGTGAGGAAGGTATGAGCTTGTGTGCCTTCAAGTGTCCAAACTTGTCTCCGATGTCGTTACGCTGCAGCTCATCTCCATGCTTTTCAACGTGCTCGCTTTGTTTTAGAAAATTGTTCCTGATTGAAAATGTGTTGCTTTTAAAGTGCTTGTTTGCCTCTTGGGTAAGACATGCAACAATAATGAAAAGTGCAGGGTTTTAAGTGTGCGGCTGTGTGTGTGTGTGTGTGTGTGTGTGTGTGTGTGTGTGTGTGTGTGTGTGTGTGTAGGGAGGGGGGTTGAGTGTGAGGACGACTGGTTGAGCAGACAGCTTTCAGGAAGCAGTTCTGCTTTCCTTGAGTCAAATGAGAGGAGAAACATTTAAAGGGTGACTCACTGAAATGAGGAAGTGTGTGTGCGTGTGTGTGTGTGTGTGTGTGTGTGTGTGTGTGTGTGTGTGTGTTTGTTTGTGTGTTACAGGTTACAAACACATGGGCCCCATTTCCATAGATTTTTTCTCCACTTTTTATTGTGCAATCATTTCTATCTCTATGCCACTCACGCGTCGGAAAACTTACTTGACTTTCCGAATCGTGTGAAATGGAAAACTTTTTTTATAAATGTGACACGTTGCATCTGAAGGAGGGATGGAGCGAGACAGACTTCAGTATGCCAGTGAGGCTGAAAGAGATGAGAGAATAGAAAGACATGTGGAAAATATGTGAGGATGGGGGGGGGGGGGGGCGTGCCCCACATAAAGATACAGGAATATAAAGGAGAATCTCAAAGGAGGAGAGCGGGAAAGAATGAAAGAAGGGGTATGAGAGCCTGTGATGTGAAGGTCGCAGACACTGTTTGTCTCAGGTTTGATTTTAAATATTCACGTCCCACAAAGAGAGAGATCGACTGAAAGAAAACCGGAAGAAGAGGAAGGGAAAATGGGAGGCGGAAGAAAAGAGAAGCAGGATAGGAGAGAGAAAGAGGGATAAAAAAAGCAGAGCAGAAGAATATAGGAAGAGGAAATAGGAAAGGGGGATGAGATGGGAGGAGGTGTGTCTCTCGGGATGGTGAGAGCAGTGTTTTGTGTGTGTGTTTTGTGTGTGTCTGTTTATATTTCACAGCCCTCAGAGGGAGAGAGGAATAGAGGGAGAAAGGGAGAGAGAGGGAGAGTCATTGTATTAGAAAGAGAAAGATGGAAGAGAAAGAGGCACATCATGGTGGTCCAATATCCTCGCATAGTGAGATGTGTATAATGATTCACTTCTTCGTATGGAGACTGGAGTTGGTCGTTTCTGAGTGTAATTACACTCTGTGTACGTGTGTGTGTGTGTGTGTGTGTGTGTGTGTGTGTGTGTGTGTGTGTGTGTGTGTGTGTGTGTGTGTGTGTGTGTGTGTGTGTGTGTGTGTGTGTGTGTGTGGACTACATGCTGTGCGTTCAGGTGATTGTGGGATTTAGTGTTCAGGTGAAAAATGTAGCATGCTCTGAGTAAAAGCTGCTGGAGAGATTTAGATATCTGCTTTGAGAAAGCTAATGTCTGCTGACAGAAAATAAAGAAGTAAGCATCCTGTCTTCCAAATAAAGCTACGGTGCATAAAGATGGAAAACAACAACTATCATTTGAGTTTAGGATTAGGGTTTTGCTGACCTTTAGAAGTATAACTCAAGGGTGTTGCTGCCGCTTTATGCAAAGCTAAGTTGACAGGTTCTAACACCCTGTTCTGTCTCCTCTGTTTCTTCTCTGTGTCTCCTGTCCCCTTAATTGTTTCATTCCCTGCACCTGTCCTCAACCACACCTGTCTCCTGGATTGTTTCATTCCCTTCACCTGTCCTCAACCACACATGTTTCCTTGATTGTTTCATTCCCTTCACCTGCCCTCAACCACACCTGTCTCCTTGAATGTTTCATTCCCTGCCCTCAACCACACATGTCTCCTTGATTGTTTCATTCCCTTCACCTGCCCTCAACCACACCTGTCTCCTTGATTGTTTCATTCCCTTCACCTGCCCTCAACCACACCTGTCTCCTTGAATATTTCATTCCCTTCACCTGCCCTCAACCACACCTGTCTCCTTGATTGGTTAATTCCCTGCACCTGCCCTCAGCCACTCTTGTCTCGTTAGTGTCTCATGTCGTACACCTGTTTTCCCCCCTATATATTGTATCAGTCTTCCCCTTGTCTCCTGCTGGATTGTTGTCTTTACTTCTGTCTTTCGTGTGCCCTGTGTGTTCCTGATCTGCCGGCCCTGCCCTCCAATTTCCTGCCTGCCCCTTTTTGGACTTTGTTGTTTTTGTACCCTTTTTGCCTCAGTAAAAAGTGTTTTTTGTTATCCACACTGTGAGTCAAGTCCACTTCCTCTGCACATGAGCTCTTGCACCTCGCTGCCCGTGACACAGGTCTTACAGTCTTACCATTTGGAACCTATTTCCCCAAATCAGCTCGGTCTTTATCCACAATCATTAAAAAGAAAAATCACCATGTGAGTACAATCAGTAAACCCTTAGTAGCTTGAGTAGAATATATAATGACACTTGATAATTATGTTGATGATGAACATTCGTGAAAAGATATATAATATTATAACTGTATATCTTCCAACCTCTCCGGGTAACGAGTATCACTAATACACAACGGTTAACCAAGACTATCTTGAAATCCACAATATAAGCCTAAAAATGAAGAACAGCTGAAACACCATTGTGAATCTATGGAGCAGAGCCGGTTAGTCATCAGCTCCTTGTTAAAGATGGCCAATGCTACGCCATATGCTTTCACTAATTGTGAAAGACTATCTTTATTTATCGTGTCTGACAACATATAAAGAAATGCTGAATGTTCAGCCGTGACATCGAACATCTTTCAGATAACACTAGCTCTTTCTATGACAACACAAGACTCCTCTCTCCAACTTGCAAAGCACATGACACAATATCAAACAAAAACAATTTCATTCCTCTGTAGGGTTCTTCCTTATAATAACAATCTGAGCCTGTCAATGGTTAACACAAGCACTCTTAGTGCAGCCTGTTTGACAGCTGCAGTGTTTTCCCTTAATACTGCACCAATTTTTAAAATGACTGTCCCCAGTAGACACACACACATAGGCCAACAGGGTCCAGATTTAATAACAATGAAGTGACTCTATTGATCAGACCGACTTCAGAAGGGTATTTATTGATCAAACAAAGCAAAAGAAATCTAAAAAATGTAATAATTGAACTACTTTGCCTCCAGTCATGGTCTCTGGGCGTCAAAGTTACCTGAACATTCTCTCCAAGATGTTTCCAGTAACATACACACTGTCACGCTCTTTTCACCTTTGTGGATTAGACCGAACATGCATTATTTCTGCGACTTAAAAACAAAATAAATTTTAAAGGATCTGTGTTTAATATTCTGAAGATGGCAGCAACTAACTCTGTTCTATGTAAAGATGTAGTGGAGTAAAGTCTACCTGAGTAGAAGGAATAGAGTGTGTTGTTTTCCCAGTTTTCAACCAGGGCAGACCGTATGTTTTTTATGGTCAGCTCATGCTGTGAGCTACTTTCATACAGTTACAGCTGATAGCAGCGCCCCTGGTAAGACATTATTAGCTGGTTGTGTGAACTGCTCGCTCCGTTGTCCCCACTTTTAGCTATGAGCTGCCGGCTCACCGTCGATATTTTGAGAGCTGTTGAGAGGCAATCAATATATACGCCCCAATCTCGGTTCTTGCTCCTGCAAAGCACTTCAAAAACCTACAATGTCATTTCATTGAGGTTGAGGACAATCCTTCCAAGCAGCCAGTTATGTCCTTTCATATCCACAGTGTGGAAATAGAATGATCGACTCTTTTAACTTGTAGACGTCAAGTCTGCGTTCATGTTGTGTGAAAAACACCTTACAAATGCCCGAGTTAAAATTGTGTAAAGGTCGACCAACTGTCAGTATTAATGAAAAAAGACTGAGATGAAGGAAGTGGAACAAAATAGCTGAAATATCACTGCTGTCTGCAGTGTTCATACTGAAGATAAACTTAGAGTGAAAAACATTACATAAGAACTGCCATTTCGTGGATGGTTTCATCCAAAGTGTATACCATGAGTGCAATTATGTTAACACTGGTATCTAAACAGTGACTGGGATAAGGCCTCTTTAGTTTTAGTGCCTCAAATGTTGAATATTTTTCATTTTATCACATTTAATTGTGACAGATTTTGTTTCCGTGGACCAAATTCATCCAATATCTATTTGCGGTTGACTGTAGCCTGTGCTTACTTTGGTAAAAATAACTTATCTCACCTGCAATGTTGTGTTAAAATCTATCCCCTATGGTTGTGTGTGTGCTCGTACAGTAAAGGGCATGTGTGCATCTTTGTGTGTTGACATTGTGAGACAGAAACTTGAACTTGGAGGAGCCAACTAAGCCCGAGAGCATTGCTGCAGGGACAGAATAATAAGACAAGGAGTTCAGAATAAAGAAACAATGCCTGCAGGCTTTCCCTCTGGGTGACTTTTTAGAGACAGGTCAGATAACGAAGCAGGTGGACGACGGGAAGGATTAGACTGGAGGGACGGAGCGTAAGCACCTGTTCTTCTGATTGATGTGTGCTGGCTCCTTCAGGATGTCCCCGGCCACTGCTCGCCAAGGGCCAAATCCTCATTCAGACTTAGGG
The DNA here is from genome assembly GCA_036178185.1 of Liparis tanakae. NCBI lineage: Eukaryota > Metazoa > Chordata > Actinopteri > Perciformes > Liparidae > Liparis > Liparis tanakae. Next base: position 6,549,105 of record CM070088.1, on the reverse strand, counting down.
GGGACCGAGTGAATGAGTGAGTGAATGAGTCAGTGAGTGAGTGAGTGATTGAGTGAGTGAGTGTGCCCGGCCCACAGTGAGGTTTCACCTTAGGGAAGACGTTCTGGGGTAGTTATAAAATAATACATGTGGTGTAATCAAGACCGGTGATTAGACTGCGTCCATCGGGAAAAGCAGCTTCTGTTGTGTGGTATTAATAGCCTCTGAGACCAAGGCACCGATTGGCTGAGAGGTGCTCTCAATACAGTATTCTGAAATTTCGTCTTAAAAATGTAAATATCTACTGATGTAGAAAGAAAGGAACGAGTCGGACATAATGGAGAGCGTTCGATGCTGCCGCCTTGTTTTGTTGAAGAGTTCTGCATGTATGGTACTGATTTCAATAGTATTGTTAGTGTGGGTTTTATTTTCCATGTTATAATAAAAATAGTCTACACTTCTATTAATCCCACAGTGGGGAAATTCTTCGGCCCATTGTTAGTTGTTAAGGAGCATTAAAAAAATCACCCGGTGATTTAGTGTCTTGCTCAAGGACACTTCAGCTTGCAACTAATGGGGAGAGCGGGGATCCCCCCCCCCCCCCCCCCCATGAGCGACAGCCGTTCTGTCTTTCTATTTTGTCTTACTTTCCTCCTATCTGTGTTTTATCATGTGTGTTTTTATGTGTGAAACACTTTGGCGTGCATATCTTCCATAAAAGGTGCTATACAAGTGTCATGGGTCCACTTGATTAAACAAGTGAGTTGAAGGCCTCGTTGGTTTTAGTGCCTCAACTGTGGAAAGTTTTATGCTTCAGATTGTATTTCATCACATTCAATTGGGACTGATTCTGTTTAGGTAGATCAAATTAATTAATTAGAATTAACTAATTGTTGATTGTAGCCTCTGCTTTCTTTATTAATCGTAACTAAACTCACCTCAAGCTCTTCAGAAATACTTGAACTTGATGATGCAAACTAAGCCTGACAGCACTGCTGCGAGACCGCAGAACGAGGCGAAAGAAGAACGGAATAAGAGAGACTACGCCTGCAGGTTGTCCCTCTGGGCGACATTTTAGAGACGGGTCAGAAGACAGAGCAGGTGGACGCCTGGCCAAACAAGCTTGTCCTGTGCGAGGGCAGGAAGGATTAGACGGGAGGGACGGAGGGTCAGCACCTGTTCCTCTGATTGATGTGTCCTGGCTCCTTCAGGATGGAGTGAGTGAGTGAGTGAGTTGGAAATTATTTCTTGTTTTTCTAAAGCTTATAATTATTTTCTGGTTATGTGATTAAATTGTTTTAATTTTTCAATTAAATTCAGTTTATTTTATACAGCCCAATATTCCAAATTACAAATTTGCCTCAGAGGACTTTACAATCTGTACACATACGACATCCCTGTCACATCGGATCAGGGAAAACTCCCAAGAAATAGAAGAAACCTTCAGGAGAGCAACAGAGAAGGATCCCTCTCCTGGATGGACAGAAACAACAGATGTTATGTGACACATTCAGTGGATATGACAATTTTACATTGTTGAATACCACTATTAATTGTCGTCGCACTATCATCTGACCGTTTCATCTTATCTCAATCATGTTTCTGATTATGTGGCTCGTAACTCTACTGTTCGGCCGTTATAACTAGCTTCATGATGCTGGTTTTCATTTTTTCGGGGGTTTTAGTTTAGTGAAGAAAGTAGGCCACACAGCGTCCTCTGGGCAACAGCTTGATACGGTGGTCGGCTGCCATTGTTTTTCTCTATGTAGTTGTGGATTCTTTTCAGGGACCAGAAATCACTCTGTCGGCTGTTACAGGTAGCGGCTCCACTGTGGCGTTCCCCCAGTGACAGACAGACAGGAGCATCGCACATACTCCGTGCTCCTGCTCTGAGCTGTCATGTCGTCTGTCCTACGGCTGCAGTCCGAAGAGTTGCTCCTCCTTTTCCCAGCATCCATTCAGTCCTGAGATAGCTTTGGCAAGAAGGAGAGCTCCGGCCTGCTTCTCTGCCCTGGGGGGCCTCACAGGGTAGCATGAGTCAGAGCAGTCAAACACCAAATCAGTATTTTAGTTTCACCATATAAAGTCCAGGTAAAATCCCATATGCCATTAAATAATTTAATACATATGTTTTTATCTAATTATTATTGAAAATATAGGCCTATTTTGAAGATGAGATGAAGTTGTTGTCTATTGTTAGTCCATGGACAAAAGCATGCCAAAATTACATTTTGGATTGTGTTTTTTCTTTTTTACTTTGGCAAAGCGTACAATTTATGATGAACCAACTAACCCTAGCCGTCTTTGCTGTATCAGACCACTTTTCTATCTCTATCTTGGTCACTTATGCCTGTTTGAAAAAAAAGCGTCTTTGTGAGAAAAGCCCTTTGAATATGAAAAGAAAAAGGTTATTTTAGTTTGATCCAAGTTTGCTAAATTGAGAATATTGCAGTTTTTCTGCATATGATAGAGCGAAGAGTAATACAACTAGATTTAGAGTGTGTTAACAAGTGTGTATATGGTGTGTGTGTGTGTGTGTAATGATTGTTCTACTTCAATGTTCCAGGTTGCAATTAATACACATTTGCAGTGCTTTCTGACTGCACAACACTGCACTCAGAAGCAGACATACAATATTGATGTTTCTTTTTAAACAGACAGTAAACAGAGTATTTTAAGTTTAATGCATAACAAAAATGTATGTGCAAGTGTTGATGCAGCAAATAGCACCAGTATTTCCACGAGTTAGAAAAAAGGCAACAACACTGAACGCTTTTCTTGATTAAAAAGATGTTTCCGCTCTTCTTCTGAATGATGGCGACAAGATTTATTTTAACAGATGGTTCATCCAATCACATGACAAGTATTGTTTTGAAAGTGCCTGCCCTTTTCCACTTTTCAATAACGCCATCTGAGATGGTTCCCACAAACAAGCCCTCTGGTGCATCAGGTCCCTGCTGTAGCTCCGTAATTAGCACGTTATGTTGTTTGTCTAAAACCACAAGCACATAAGCACATTAACCCCGTTAAAAGAGTGAGTTAGTAGTGGACAAATGAGAGAGTGGTGTCAATCTCTTCATCTAACTCTCACAAAGTGTCACGACGGGATTTAGGGTGGACCGAAATGCACGTCTCAGGAGACCGAAAATGCTGATAAAGATGCTTTACTGAAAGTCTTATCAGGATCGAAACGGACCGAATCAACGACCACACAGTGGCACACTCAAGGGCTTGGTCTGAGAAACACAAGACAATCTGGCAGAGGACAAGTGGAAGTGAGGGAGCTAAATAGTGAGGGACTAATGAGGGGAGGGGCTGCAGGTGAGAAGGGCGTGAGGACCAGGTGAAGCTAATGAGGGACTAACGAGGGAGTGATCAGAGTCAGGTGAGAAGGGAGTGAGGACTGACGAGATGGGAAGCAGGATCTGGAATGACAGGATAGTTAGTGAGACAGGATGAAAACAACTAATACAAAAAGGAAGGTGTGGAGCTAAACTGTTACAGCCAGAGAGGTAACGTGCATATTTCCAAATCTGATTGGGCATTCAATGTCAGGTATTTAGTAATAATGGTCACACATTTTGGGCACATTTGTCAATATTGAGATTTGATGCCTAGTCCTACACGGTACCGTTTTTTATTTGGTAAACAACATCTGCCATTTTTACCTAAGGTGGTTGAGCATGAAGGATGCTGTATTAAAGGTCTAGCGAGGATAAAAATACCATTCCCTCGTTGAAATGCACATAGATTACCGTCACAACTCTTTCACGTCTCGACCACATTGTGTCTACCAGTTCTGTTTTCTCCATCTGCGGCTCCCACGATACTTCCTTCCTTCGTCTCATTTGCTATGACCCCACAATACTTTCCTATTTTCATCTCACAGTATGCACCTCTCTCTTTCTCTCTCGATATATACCTCCTATTTTCTTCCTCTTTGATTCTCCTGCCTCAGTATGTCCATCTGTTGTGCTAAACCAAGCAACTGGTTGTATTTTAGACTGTAACTGAGGTACTTAATCTTGTCATAGCTGCTCCAGGGTTGGAGGATGGTGTCTGAAGATATGTTTCTGGGTTGTGGAGGGTATCAGCTGGGGAGGGACAGGAAGGATGTGATGTTTTGGAAGGACAGACAGGGAATAGGACAGAGGCTAACATTCAGACCTCGAGTCAGGGATCGGTCAGGGCTCATTAATCATTTAAATAAAAAACATGAACACACAACTGAGAATACAGCAACCTAAAGGGATGTAAATGTGCACATATTTCCTCTCTCACACACACACACACACACACGCACACACACACACACACACACACACACACACACAGACACACTGGTTTGCAGAGTAATCCAAGCACCCACAAAATAGCACCACTGATGCATAGGCATCATGATGCCGTTACATCAGAATTGACTCTATGTATAAATTACACATTTAGGCAATACAACACAAACTCATATGCAATAGATCTGTGCAGCTTTTATATTTCACACCTCTTCTATATTTGTCTGCCGTCGCGAAGGCAGTTTGTGGATGACTGTGTCTCGGCATTGATCGCCCCTTCCCCCTGCAGTTTGACATGCAGCAGCTGTCTCTGGATGAGCTGAAGCAGGTGCTGTTCCACGCCTTCCGGGACCACCTGACAATGAAGGACATCGAGAACATCATCATCACCGAGGAGGAGAGTCTCAATGAAACTGGGAACTGCCCTGAGTATGAGGGAGGTGAGGAAGTTCTTCTCCTGGACACTTTGCTTTTATGAATACCTGTAGCCTTTTTATATACAGGGATACACTTGTAAAAACTGAGTTTGTACTGAATCTACTAGTAAGTAAAGGTATCCATGACCAAAACATTATCCCAACCTTGATCTGAATATTTAAATGTATGTTTTATCAAAGTCATTAAGGGGTCATTTGACATTTTGGGAAACACACATGTGTCTCTCACCGCTTTCTTATCTGTGTACTATGAGTACACAATCAGCATAGCTTATGTTAAAAAAGGTTGAACCAGTCGGATTTTCGTCACCATTCAGATGCCCGTGAATTCATACCCACATCTCTAATTTGTTCATCATTTCATGTCGGTCTGGTACGCTTATTGTGGCTGTTCATGAGAGACTAAGTGCTTAGATGGGAGGAGCTTAAATACTTAAAATAATGTCCGTGGGGAATGTGTGTCACTACTTATTGGTTCGGGCAAAATGAAACAAAATACCCTCCCTATAAGACATCAGCCAACATGACTAGCCACAGCTAGTGAACAGCTTATTGTTGCTTAATTAGTACGCACACATAATTATAATCGTCACAAAGTTGTAACTACTTGTTGGTGACCACACAACAGAGAGGGAAATAGAGAAGAGCAATATTGAAGAGAGTACTGGCGAGAAGAAAGGTGAGGGAGAGTCAGTACGATTGCAACAGTCTGGACACTTGTTCTGAAGTTTTTGTCCAGGAAGAATGAAGTGGAGAAAAAAACTAAGTGGAGGACACTTGCAGCACTTTTTAACCAACACACTTATAAATGACTTTCTAAATCATGCTTGGAAAGGCTCATGGTGAAATGTGTCATTTTTAATCTGCTGCTCAACCAACACAAAACCACTACGGACGGTTTCTTCTATAACCTGTGATCCTGAGAAGAAGCATATTAAAAGCAAAAGATGTGATATTATATAAATGTAGAAAGTTAGCAGAGAAGGGACAGTGAAGGAGGAGATAGGAGGCTAAAGAAGGGATCAGGGAACTGCTTTGAACTGGTTTGGCATTCTCCTTCACAAAGTTGTCGAGGGAGCTAGTTAGTGAGAGGTACCGTAGCAAAGCATTGAAAGAGCTGAAGTCGGAGGGGGGAAGTGATGAAGGGATGAAGAGGTAAAGAGCCTCTCTTATAAGGAACAGTTGAATCACTCCCTACATTTAACCCTCTTCCCATATCCTCAACTTCCCTCTTTCATGCGTGCTTCCTTCCCATCTTCTTCCTGTCTGTCAGGACTTCAACGCTTTCACCGTCGCTCTCAGATCCACTCGTGCATCTTGACTCAGGTTAAAATGTTCTGACCATAACTCAATCCATCTACCAGCTTTATTCCTGTAGTCATCGTGTTATCTTCGGTTGTGATGTGATATTAGCTGTTCAGACTGTGCGTGGGTGGGAGATCGTGACCTTTAGCACTGTTAAGGGATGTGAAATTATGTGAAATGTATCTGCTCCCTCGAAATAATCTACCTATCATCCCCTTTAAAAGTAAGCAGCTTGATATATTAAAACGTGTCTATTTAATTCAAAGTGTAAAATCTACTATATACAGCTGGTTATGTGGGCCAGTTACAACCTGGCTCTTGCTTTATATTGCACTCTAACTTGTCCTTTAAGCTTGTATTTTATATTTATTTTGTATCATTACATTATTGTCAATAAACCAATCAATGAATTAGCTAATCCCCGTCCCATGAGAAGCTCAAACTGCGGATAAAGAATAACAACAATACACTATCTCTTTTTTCCTTTCTCTTTTCTTTGACACCCCTCAGTTCATCCTAAGAAGAAGAATCGACAGACGTGTGTCAGGAAAAGCCTGATCTGCGCCTTCGCTATGGCTTTCATCATCAGTGTCATGCTCATCGCAGCCAATCAGATGCTGCGGAACGGCATGGAGTAACCGATTGCACTGTGAGCATGGGGAGTGGACAGGACAGCCATGACCTCGCCTCTTGCAGCCAAAGCAGGACCAGCCACAACCAGAGCCCTTCTCGAAACAATCAGTTGAGTTTTTTTTAAGTTTAATTGGAACTCACAATGTGAGTGAAATGAAGAGAGATATATTTGTTTTTGGATTGAAGATGGCACCACGTAGAGTTACTGGACTGACTGGTCACAAAGAACCTGAACTGGAAGAAAATTCTGTTTTTATATAAACCGTGAGAATAAATTCAGGGTATTATTTTGACCGCCCTTTAAACTTGATTTTCTAATTACTGAAAATGTTTATAAGGTGCTTTGAGCCATTCCTAATTTCAAAATCAAACCGTGGTTATTATGGACAACTGGATATTTACCGTAGAGAAGTAGCTTTGAATGTGAGTGAATGTGAGTGAATGTGGGGGATGAATGTTGAGCAGAGTATTTAAATGCTTAGTAAACCCCTCACATGTCATATAATGATGTATAAACATAACTCCTTATGTGAAACATCGACATACTCGACTCAGTCCACTGATCTTGGGGCACATGAAGTCTTTATATGTATCTACAAGGAGCACAACTCAATACTCAGTGAGGGACCAGTTAAGAATCATCACTGTCCGCCTGTCTCCACTATTAAGTATCGTCATTGATTGATTGATTGATTGATTGAATGATTGATTGACCCCTGGATATGTGTGTGGGTGTGTAAAATACAGTACACAGTGTAAGCTCAGGCTGTCTGAGAGGTGGAAAAGGGAAGAAGGCGCAGCTATGGTGTTGGTTATTAGTCGGACCACAAATAGATTCCAATATTTTTAATTATGTGTTGGTAGAAAATATTTCCCCTCAGCATCTCATTGTAATACTGCCCAACTGTGGTCAATATAAGCTGCACAAAAAGCATGCCAGTATATATACTGCCATATCAATCATTACTCTAACTCCCATGGATTTCACTGTATATATATATATATATATATATATATATATATATATATATATATATAGAAATGTTCTTTTTGCGTGTAGTGTATTTTTTTTCTCAAGCAGAATGTATGAAGGGTAGAAACTAGTAAGATAATTCAGGGATATACAGTAGAGTTTGACATGCTGAATACGAGCAGCTGTTTTCTTAGAAAAGGTTGCAGTCTAGTGGTTCAAGTGAGATCTGCATTGAACGCTTGAACAACGTTTACAAGGTGTTCAACAAGTGAGGACCAACACCACTGGATTTTAGCTTTTGATACGCGTGGTGTCAGAGTCACAGGAGCAGTTTGTGTGGGTGAGCATTTACTATTTTTAATGACAAAACTACAAATGTTATTATTATTATTATTATTATGATTATTATTATTATTATTATTATGAAATCTTTATTTAACCAGGAGAATCCTATTTAGATTGAAAAGAAATCTCTTTTTCGAGGGAAAACATGCAGAAAAATAGTTTCCCCCTACCACCCAAATTGTATTGTCTTACCAATGTGCTGTTCAGGATTGGATTATAAAGTAGAGGTGACGGCTGCAGTACCTGTAGTAGTTCATAGTTTCATGGTTTAGACCTGATAGCACGGCAACTTTATACACATACTGTGGTGAAAATGTTTGTAAAAGACCTTGTAGGAGTTCTTCTTCTTCTGTTATGGACCCCCCCTCCCCCCTCCCCCCCTCCCCCGATGTTGGTTGAACATCCTAGTGCCACCAAGAGCTGGAAAGTAGAGAAACGTCCCTATGTATCTCCTATTGGAATAGCATTGTAACTATATGTTCATATTCTGGTATTGTTTTCCCCAAAAAAATGTTAAGACTGAGCTTCACTTTTTTTATTAAACACATTGAAAGAGTCAGTTGAACACAATTCATCACAGTGAACTCAATTTCTATGAATTTCTCTGTAATTATTTTGTGATATTGATAGATGACGTAAACATATTTTCATTTATGTTGTGACACGACCACACCACGCGGCCCGATGTAGATCTTTGAAAATACGCTGATTGCAAAACGATGTGTCATAACAGCGACATGTGTGGATTCCTAAATTGCACAATGCTCCCGTTGGACTTGATTGGATCAGAGACTGGTTTGGAATCATTATTGATTATTATTATTATTATCTTATTTTGCCTGATGAAAACCAAACTATATATTTCAATCCCACTAATGTGAGTTAATACACTTGTCCTGGTAAGAATAAATATAAAAGAAAGAGGGCTTTCTCTTGAAATAAAAAATATAGCTTGGTAAGATCAAGTATCACAGCAAAAATGTATAGTACTGTAAATCAGTATGCATGTTGTTGTTTGGATTTCCACGTCTTTAAAAGATGTGTAAAATCCATTTAATATGTATTTGTTTAAATGTACGTATGTGTGTACTACTCACACATATTTGACTTTGCAGTTTATACTGTAATAGACATTTTTTTTCTAATTTATACCAGCTATTAATCAAATCAGAGTGCAGGAGAGGGCATTTTCATAAATATGCAAATACAAGGTCACATCATCATCATCATCATCTCTGTTTCACGTCATATAGGTTAGAGTCTCACTGTGGATGGTTAGAACTGACATTGAATACGATATATTGTGTGTTTTAGTCACATAGGTATTAAATATAGGTATTGAATGTTCTCACTGCCTCATAGTCCTGTATAAATTGCTGTATGATACACTAATCTTTGTGGGTTTATGTCTTTGATATTCTCAGCACATTGGCATTTGACCAACGGACCATGTTTTCACCTCTGTCTGTTAGCTTCATGGTCCTTTTGAAACCAGCGTAGACCACTTTATCTTTACAATTCTCTAATAAGTGTACCATTCAGACATCCTTGCATGGACTATGTGAGGGAACTTATTTGAAAGACCTTTTATCAACATTTTTTAAGTTTACATTATGGTATTATGTCCATCTGGAACAGGACGGCATCGGTTCATGATTTTCATGTTTATGAAAATTGCTTTGGAGATTTTGTTTTTACCAAAAACATGTTTTTACTTTGCAGATTGTATAAAGACACAACTACACACAGATATATAGGACAACCTTGGCATGCTGGTTAGAAAAGGAGAAAGAAAACAGCAATAGTTGCCAACCGAATGGATATAAAAAAATGCAAATAACAAGTTTAATCTGTTTAATCCAAAATAAAAAAAGATATCCATATATGTTTATGCAATAAAACCTTGTTTTGATAGAAATATATAGCATTTGTATTTATTTGTGAAAGATGTGTGAGCCTTGAGATTCTGCAATTGTGTAACTAATAACCAAACAATATTACCCAGTTCGATAAAAAGGTAAAACATTAGAACATAAAACTCCAAAATTACAGATAACTTTGGGCTTCCCATAAGCTGTTGAACAGGGATATGTTTACTGACTGTTAATAATCATAGAACTCAATATAAAGTAGGCGTGTTGCTTCCCTTGTCACTTGTTATCATCCTCGCTGTGTCATTTTTAATGCCAACCCTAAAAATATGATGACAACACAGGATGGTTTTCACTGAGCGCCCTTTCCTGCGGTTTCCCCATGCAGGTACCAGAGCGAACATAAAGCAGCTGTGAGTCAGAGGAGCCTCTTCACGTGCAGGAAGTTCTCCTAGCACCTGCACACAATGCATGCAGGTTCTGTAGCGCGACACACATGACTTCTTTGACTGGTCTGACCTTGGCATCTGTGACAGACAAGTACACAGAAGTTACCCTCCCACCACGGAGGTATGCATCTTTTTTTTTTTAATTATCTAGCTGGATGCAATATGTAAATCAAGATCAATTTGGTGGTTATTAAACATTGGTTAGAAAAGGGTGTCCTATATGGAGCAGTGCACACATCGGTACTTAGTCTAAATCATGATAATTAGAGAGCAAAGCTCAAACACAAGTGAGAATAGTCTCATAGTGGATGCCCTCAAACCCCATTAAGTGCCAGACAATGAACCAAAACATTCCATTAAGTGGACAAACAAAGCATTATCCTAAGTGCAAAGTCCCAGCTAGGCATTCACGGCTTGCTTTGCTTGTACATCCTTTAGTCTGGTTTCATCTTTGTGTGTAAAATGAAGGTGTTGGCTTATATAAAGTGATTCTAACTTGCTCAATTAATCTATTATCAAGTAAAGGGAGACCAGTAAAAAAGAAACATTGCATTATCTGTGTATCTTTAGTGCGCTGCTTTTATCTCATAATTCATGTTAGCAAATTGTGTATTATCAGGAAATTCATTGAAGATTAAATATTCATTTCAAGTAAGGAGCAACTGAGAAGGGTTGCCAGATCATCTCAACTATCGTGCTGTGGTGAATATTTCCTTCTGAATAGAATATAAAAGACAAATTCACTGAAAGCATCTGTCTTTCTGAGTTTTATTAGGAAGATGTCCCTGTTACTTAGAGGACCCTGGCAAAAGCCTGCCTATGTTAATCAACCAACTTAAGACATTCGCCCTCTTCTCTGGATTTGAATTGAATCTGTTAAAAATAGAGATTTTAACATTAAATTGCAAACTATTATACAACACACTCTTAATTTAAATTGGAGTTCTAAAAGAATGACGTAACTCTAAGTATTGAGGATCTATATGAAGTCAATTCTACTGAAGTAGATCAGAACATTAAGAGTGATACGGAGAGACAGGCTGTTCTCCCACTAGATTTCAGTTTACGGATAGATATTATAAAAATGAGCAGACTTCCAAGACTCCTCTATTTCCTTCAATCATTACCAATCGAGACCCCTGAGAAACAATTCAGAGGCTGGGATAAAATCATTTCAAGGTTTATGTGGGATGGCCAAAGGCCAAGAGTCGAAAATGAAACACTAAAGATTGGTAATAAATAAAAGGGGCATTGCATTTCCAGACTTTCGGCATACTTCCATGCAGCTCAAATTAGACCAGTAATCTACTGGTGTCCAATGATTATGAAGCAAAAAGGAAAAACATTGAACGGTATATGAGAGGAAGGGAAATTCAAAGCCTTATTGGAGACAGAAATATAGCAATTTACTTGAACAGATGGACGCCGTCTTCGGATTTACATTAGAGATGTGGTTCAAGTTGGAAGAAAATATAAATTAGAAGAAGAGCTCAGGCTTCTGTGAAGGATAGCCTATGATAGACATGTTTTTCCAGGTACTCTCGATCAGAAGTTCAAAAAATGTATTTCATATGTTATAAAAACAATATGCACAGTTATTAAAGATGGAAGTGTCGTGAGTTTCCAGGAGCTGAAAGATAAATATTCACTAAATAACCAGGACCACTTCAGATACCTACAATTAAGGGACATTTTTGACAGAGAAAAAAGGAACAAAATGAACTTGGGAACAAATGTGATAATTACAACCATAATGGGAGATTACAACTCAAAGAAATATAGAAACATATCAACTTTATATCAAAATCTGATGAAACAAGTAGGAAATACAACATTTTATGTAAAGCTGAAATAGGAACAGGAACTTGGTGTGAATATTATAGAGGATGAATGGTTTAATATGTGGAGGATACAACAATCCTCAACATCTGCACGAACATTGTATGAATAATATAATTAGATTCTTTATTACTCACCAAACTACAAGCAAATGTTGTCTATTGTTTAACCATGTTGGAGGAAATGTGAGGCAGTAAATGTAGACCATTCCCATATATTTTGGTTATTCCCGGAAAGCAGCTAGTAAAAAGGCTATTATGAACTGTATTATGTATGTTGTATCTTCTTGTTTTCTCTCTTTTTTATAGTTGTATGTCTGTTATTTTATATGGAACTTGGCGTCTGAAATAAAGAATAAATATATTATGAAGAGATGGCACACGATGGGACCACCATCACAAGATGGATGGTTGAAAATCATCACATATGATTATACATACAGTATGATATGTACATTTTAACTCACATAATAAGAGCTCTAGAGGAACAATGTAGTTACAAGTAGGAGAAATGGACGAAGTTTACACGTCAACAACAACACAAGTTAAGGGTTAGGGTTAGGGTTAGGGTTAAAAATATAAAAAAATTCCCACAACAATTCGGCGTTGTCGGCAGGATCCCAGGAGAACTCCGACTGGCAGGATCCTGAAGACACGGTGTATATTAGTTTGGAGATCATAAAACAGTGTAGTGTTCCTTATTCCCATAGCACTGAGCGGATGTGTTTAAGGACACCTGCCATGGGGGAAAGTATGTGTGTCTTCATCTGAAATTCAATAAGTATCTCTCTCTCTCTTCAACAGCTTATGTGGGTGAGAGGTAAATCTTATTTATTGCAATAAAACCAAAACGACAGACACTCTCTTTAAATATATTACAGTTTTAATTATATGAGGATTAACATTTCCACCACAGGAACCAAGGTCAAAAAAGAACAAGATCCAATAAATGAGTCACTCTAATACTACTATGCATAAAGATCCCTTTAATACGAGGTATTCATTGCATTACATGAACCTCCCCAACAGAGTTGATCTAACGCGTGTGTATGCAGACAGCGTGAATGTAAAACATCGTACTCTCTTCCAGCACTTAGAATCTGACAAACAGCAGCCAGTTCAATGAGGCAGATATAAAAAAAAGAAAAACTCCTTATTCTGTCACGTCAGTTAGTGTTGAATCATTTATATTAAACACTTAATGAGACTTTCAGGGGGGAAGTAATTTACAAAGGTAACACTGCTTATCCATTGAGTATAATATGGCTTACAAATGCCATAAAAACACAATTCAATTCTTATGTTCCACAGCTTAAATACCTATTCTACTACATTTTTAAAAGAATAAAGGCACAAGTGTAACAATGTTTTATTTAAATTCCACAAAGCCCAAGACTTACTTGATGAATTAATACTAATCTGCAAAAACCTGCACTGCCTTCTGTGTTGTGGTGTGACAGCTGTTGGCATTGCTTTCACAAATAATAACAGCTGAGAGGATGTGAAGCATCCAACAGGGATAACAACGTCTTCGTAAAGTGAAACAGTATTTTGAATACCTTTATGTCTCTTTGTACCTTTTAAGGCGAACTTGAATTCCAATTTAAATGTGATTCAAGTTGTGTTTCGTAAAACTCAATAATCGAGAGAGATTGATAAAGTGATTGTACCCTGATCCAGGACATACTTTGGCACAGTCTCCTCAAAAGATGATAGGTTGTCAAAAGATGATGGGAGATGGAAACGAGAGGTTGCTGAAACGTGTAATGAGAGACAGACGTGGGAAGACAATGGTAAACGGAGAGGACAATGGGACACGAAGAAGAAACGTTGAGCTCAGAACTCTGTGTGTAGGTGACTGTAGTCTCGGCTGTCTGCCATGTTCTCGCTGGGCTTCATAAAGATGCCCTCCATGGCCTTCCACAGGCTGTGCTGACTGGGGCCCGACATGGCGTGAACTTCCCTCTGGCCGTGGATCGGCCGTCCGTACTGCTCCCCCGTCACCGACAGGAGTGCGTCGGTGGACTTGTGACGGAAGCGGACGGCCTCCTCGCGCTTCCACACGGACCCCCCACACTGAACGGTCCACTCATCCAGGTGGTCCCCTTCCCCTTCGTCGCCGAAGGCACTCACTTCCTGTGGAGCAGAGGGAAGGAGATGAGAAGAAAGGAGATGAGAGGATGCTTTTGTGACATTTTAACATCACTTGCTTTTCCAGACAGAGGATACTTGTGTCTTCTTTTTAATCTTCAGCTAACAGCTGCCTTTCATTTTTGTTCAATAAGAACAGCTTTTCACAGATCCCATTATTTACCAAGCTAAATATCCAAACACGGTAAACTAAAAAACACAAGACATGTTTTTTTTTTTGACAAACACTGAGAAACTGTTTACATATCAAATAACCAGACAATGTTGTTTTTTCTTCCGGTACCCAACTGGAAAGGGACTTTGTCACATTGATGCAACAATCCTGAAAATCTAGAAGTGTCCCGAAGCAGTCCTGTTTATTGATTTACAACATGAAAGCCAGGTTGTGAGGATGCTCAGATAAGCTGACGCACAAGATGCTGGACAGTGTCCACAAGCATCTGATACACGGAGGAATGTTAAGAGAATAATTACCACGGTATAAACAATATACCAAAGTGTCTGACAGTTGACACATTTCTATAATCGCATGTGATGTGTCTTCCACCCCTGTGACACTTCAACGACAGTGTTTTCACACTTCCTCAATATTGGAAAGATTTTTGTTGACCCAAGGCTGTTTTCTCAGAGTCAGGTCAATTTCCTGAAGTGTAAAAGCTGCAGTCAATTCAGTTCTACCTCAAAACGTTGCTCTACACTCAATGTGAGCATCCACCTCTGTATTTTACATATATTACTACGCATCAGTAATGATACTGCATATGAATCCATCAGTGGAGTTGAGAGGTCCAAGATGAGGTATAACAATATTAAAATTCAACCTTTTGAATGATGCTGAAAATGTCAAACTGTCTACTAGACATTAAAGTCATTTCTCATCCTCTGCAGGCAGCATGTGGATGATGCTTCACATAACATGAAACCTCTTATTTTTCCCATGTACTTCTCACACCACCCACCTGGTTGGAGGACAGCGGGGAGGAGAAGTAGTGGCTGTGCAGGTTACGTCCTGTGTTCACATGGGTAAGACGAATATTCTGTCCGCATTTGATCGGGGTGCCGCGATGGCACGAGGTGTCAACTGTCCCACGGACACTCCAGTAGCTATTGCTGTCTTCCACCGTCGTCACCCCTGTTACAGACTGCTGGCCGCTACCTGTCTCACACACAGATGATAAAAAAGTATACTTAAAGTATAGGACCAACCTAGGATTTTTGCGGACAAAAAAAAGTGTAATTAAGGAAGCTTGAGACTGTTTATTCATGGTATGAAGGTCTGTAAAATCACTTTAAAGGCCGAGTGATTGGTTGTTGTTTCAGACTTGACTTTGAACCCAAGGGCTCATGTTGTCAAACAGATTTGTGGATAACTGGGAGGACTACACTATTCCTGTATTTGCAGAATCTTTGCAACTGGATTTAAATTTAAATTGTTTTTATGAATCTGAGGGAAAACACTTTCTTTACTCTGCTGGTTAAAAGAAAGAGAATGTGCTTCTTCTATTTTTATTTTAACGTTAATTGTTTCCATATATACTGACTGCATGTTCATCGCTTCAGTAATATTTGCGTTGTAAATATCCCGGAAAAGAGGCTACGTCACCAATATTGGATATGTACCAATATTTCTAGAGTGTCGTTACACATAATGGCGACACCATTAATTATGTCAAGTTAATACTGATAACATTTGTACACGGAAATCCGTGAATTAGGTTAATGTAGATGAAAAACACGATTTATGTTTATTAATGCTTAATATTCGTGTTATGAGAGGAAACTCACCGGAGCCGTAGCGTACGTCGTGCGAGTGTAGTCTCACATTGTGCTTTATATTTAACAGTTTAAGGACGGATCCGCACGTCACAAACCCAAGTTCCGAACCAAGTGACAGTCCAAATAGAGAGGTTAACAATAATAAAATGGTTGGAAGAGAATGTGGCAGAACTGCCCAATCTAAATGACCCATTCCTACTAAATCCCAAGCAGCCGCCGATACCTCTGAAAGATTTGTATACGCTTTCGCTACGTCATTAAAGCGGGACCGCGTGCCACGGTGGAGCGCGTGAAACAGCGCCCCTAGTGGCTTGGAGTGCGCACTGCACACACCTCTCGAGTTTTTTTTGTGTACATTTAGGCTTTATTATCAGCGTAACTGTAACTGTATTTTCATGTGTATAATATTATTAACATAGTCACTATTAAATACGAACAGTTTGTATGTTATCTAGTCTTATTCAGTCGTTTTATTTCCTTGAGGATCGAGGTTGGCCAGTAGGGGGCGTCGCGTTTCTACCGGGAAGGATGGAAGCAACATCCCGGAATTGCCATCATGCCGCTCGTTGTCGGCCATTTTTACAAGAACAAGCTCCCTGAAACACAAAACACAACAACATCCCGTTATTATTGTAAACCTTAACGGAGTACACCCCTGCGGTGCAACGCGTAAGTCGAATTCTACCATAATAACGTGCGATCTTATCTCTGCTGCTTCGCTATCAGTCGTTAAACGGCTGACGCTCGTGCAGGTGGCCGTTGTTGTCGTTCTAGCTAATGCTAAGCTAACATACTGATACGTTAAACGTTAGACTGCGAAGTTGGCTCAGAGGCCTTTGTCTATTTATGCCACAGGGACATAGGTTGGATTGATATTACTTGTTCAGCTGACGTATCGTTAGGTGCACATATATTTAAAAACAACAACGTAAAAATGACGATAACTGCTAGATAACGTGAACGTTACTTGGTAATCGGTCGCTCGCTAGCCAACCTGCATTGCTAGCATCGCTTCGCGTTAACGTCGCTCACAGGTCAGCTAACGGAGTTACAGGTAAACTAAAGGAGTCACATGTAAACTAACGTAAGTTAACGGATCACAGGTAGAGTAATGTAAGCTAACGGGGACACGGGTAAACTAACGTAGACTAAGGGGGTCACAGATAATGCAACGTACGCTATATAACGTCAGCGGTACAGTGTGTTGCCCAAACCGCTCATCAGAGCTACAGTTACACGTAAAGGACCGCGCTACGGCGTCTGAGTGATTCACTCCATCGCTGTACGCAATGCGACATCGTTATTGTAACGTGTTCTGTCTTTTACGCCAGATAAATCTAGTTTTGTTGCAACCTACTGTTGGCCGCTGAGCCAGAATGAAAACAATGGTCATGTCAAATAGAAAATTACAATCCAACATTGGTCAAATACACAGCGCTTTATTTTTAATTCCGGAGGAGATCTTAAACTCTAGAAAAATGTGCTAATCTGACGGGGGAATGTTGGTTGAAAACACTAAACATTATAACATTTTGTTGTAATGGTGCAGCCATAATGAAAGCATGTTGTGCATTTTAATATTTTACTCAATGTTATTATTTAATCTTAATGAAGAGCTATATTAGAGAGATAGGTGTGTGTTGTACTCTCACACATAAGAGGAAATAAGATGATTTTCCAATCTTGAAGCAGACATGAAAGGAACTTGAATGTTAAGCGTTTTCATCATAATACTAGAGTATATTGCATGGGTTATTGTGCGTCTTTGGCTTTTGTATTTGTGACTAGTGCATTGATGGTGTTGAGCATGTTTACTGACATCCTCATCCTCACGTGTTCTCAGAAACAGCAATCATGTCAGACTTTATTGAGAGCGAGGCTGAGGAGTCAGAGGAGGAGTTTGAAGAGAAAGACCTCAAGCCCAAAAAGACCCAGAGGTTTTTGGAGGAAGATGGTAAGATTTCAACTGTTCAGTTCTGGACATGTGTTTCAACGGTGGGGTTGCATGGCGTTTGAAACGCCTATCTCTCATTTCTGAACAGATGAAGAGGAAGAAGAGAACACAGAAGACCAGGATGAGCGGGGAAATTTACGTGGACTCATTGATGATGGAGAGGAGGAAGGGGAAGAGGAGGAGCCCCGTCCAAATGCAAGTGCAGCAGGGAGTGACTCAGAAGAAGAAGTTAGGCATCGCCGGAAAAAGCGCAGTAAGTGCATCATATCCAACATACAGTGCCGTTCCTATTTCTCCCACACACTGCTCTCACTAACAAAAATAAAGAAATCCCTTATTGTTCATTGTCTGTATTAATGTCCCACAACTTCAGGAATTATAATATTGGCGTCTTGTAAAATATAACTCTGTATATCACACATAAAAACAAGAGAACTGTCTTTACAGTTGTAGCAATAGTTTCCTCTGACTGAGATTTTTCCTTTTTGCAGATTTTGACGACCGCCTCGATGAAGATGATCTAGACCTAATTGAGGAAAACTTGGGTGTCAAAGTGAAACGGAGGGTAAGATATAGTACTATCTCTGTAGTAAGTGTGTACAAATGTACTTAAAGCCTCCCACATTTTCGTACACTTGAAAAATCTTATTCTAGCCGTCTTGTGTCACAGAAAAAGAAATACGACCGTGTAAAAACGCTTGATGATGACGAAGAGGATGATGATGACCAGAAGGACCAGATCGCAGATGAGATATTTCATGGTGATGCGGAGGGAGAGCTAGAGGAAGGCGAGGCTGTCGATGAGCCAATCCACCACGCAGACGACGAAGAAGAAGGAGAGGACGAGGAGTCAGGTAGGCCAGGAATAAGGGGTTTTAGATTTCTGAAGATGATCGAAAAACCGTGATGTAAACTTAGTCTCACTTCTGATTTCTAAATAATGCGCATTATGATTGATTTGGTTTTCTTTTCTTTTGTCTTACAGATATAGACGATTTTATTGTTGATGATGATGGTCAACCCATCACCAAAAAGAGGGGCAAGAAATTCTCAGGCTACACAGACGCGTGAGTATAGTTTATACAGAAAATCTCTCTAAAAGATTCACTGGTAGAGAAAAACGCCTGCTAATAAATATTTGCTAACAACAAGACAACAAATGCAAAATGGCAAACTGCTTTCAGACGTGAGTGAAGTGAAACACATACTCACTGCTGCTCTCCTCTTCGCTGTTCATCCTCCCACAGAGCCCTCCAGGAGGCCCAAGAAATATTTGGTGGAGACTTTGACTTTGCTGACTTCGACGCAGACAATTACGAACAGGGGGAGGAGGAGGAAGAGGACCAGGATGAAGAAGGTTGGGACCGACCCAAGAAGCAGACGAAGAGGAGGCAGGGCAGGAGGAGCATCTTTGAGATCTACGAGCCCAGTGAGCTGGAAAGTAGTCACATGACTGACCAAGACAACGAGATCCGCTCTACAGATATGCCCGAAAGGTTTCAGGTGTGTGTCAAGTGTTGATTCACCGTAGTTACATTTTTATACGGAGCATATAGGTTCTTAATGACTGCTTTCTCAGATTTATGTATAATTAAGCCGGGACATCTTATTTACTCATTGATCTAATTTGAGTACCTATTTCTGATCTGATCTGTGCTCCATCTTATAGTTACGATCCATTCCTGTTAAACCTGCTGAGGATGATGAGCTGGAAGAGGAAGCAGAGTGGATCTTCAGACATGGCTTCTCCACTCTTACTATCTCCATGCAGGTGCGTCCTTTGACATCCACAACTCACAAATGCATCCATGCGATATGCACGCGCAAAGAACCTTCTTGGATTTTCAGTTAGATTTCCCTTTTTGTGGGATTGATCATTTGGTTCTAGATCATATCTAGATGCTTTTTTTTATTTGTGTTCCCTTTTCAGGAGAGCACAGATTATCTAGACAGGGGAACAACCACAAACTTCAGCAGGAAAGGCCCTAGCACAATTGCTAAGATTAAAGAGGCCCTCAACTTCATGAGGAATCAACAGTTTGAGGTACAGTGAACCCACCGTACCTATGTAATACATTTCTTTTATCTGTTTCCTTTAAAGGTTAATTTACTTTTTTTAAAAACATAACGTAATGTCTTTAAGAAAAGATGTGACATTATCACATATAACACATTGTCTTCTCTCCAGGTCCCATTCATAGCTTTCTACAGGAAAGAATATGTGGAGCCTGAGCTAAACATCAATGACCTGTGGAAAGTGTGGCAGTGGGATGAAAAGGTAAAGTTTGTATTGCATTTGTGCAGAAAAATAAATCACAGACTGAACGGAAAGACATTGTATGAAAGGGTGATTCCTATGGGTGCACAGCCCATCTTCTAATAATCCACTCTAAGATTAATTAAACATTGTTTTAAGTAATCAATCCTCTTGGCATTTGTATGCCACTTCTGGTTTCCTGACTTAAACATTTTTTATCCGCCAGTGGACTCAACTGAAGACACGGAAGCAGAACCTGACCCGTCTGTTTCGAAAGATGCAGTCTTATCAGTTCGAGCAGATCTCAGCCGACCCTGACAAGCCTTTGGCTGACGGCATCCGTCCTCTGGACACCCCTGACCTGGAGAGGTACGTCTCGAGGGCCGAGGCGTAAAAAGAGCATCTCTTAATATGTGTTTTATGTTGTGTGACTGCAGACATAATTGTTTCCGGTCCATTTCTGACCTATTGTCTCATTTTGTAAAGGCTAAAAGATGTGCAGACTCTCGAAGAGCTGGGTGATGTGTACAACCACTTTCTGCTTTACTACGGCCGAGACATCCCCAAGATGCAGAATACTGCCAAGCCGACTAAGAAGAGGCTCAAGAAGATCAAAGAAGTGAACGAGGATGGTAAGATGAATACGTCTGAATTTACCATTTCATTAGATGAGGATGGGCCGATACTGCAGAATTGGTTCTAATTGAAACGCATGTTTAGTTAGGAGCTGAGCCTTGTTTTAACATCTTGCTATGTGACTGATCTTGCGTGTTGCCTCTTTAGGTGAAGAAGAAGAATTGGAGGTAGAGGTAGAAGAAGAAGATCCGAAAGGGCCTGACCTCAAGCTGGCGTCTCGTAGAGATATGTACAGCATCTGTCAGAGCGTGGGACTTGGTTAGTCTCCTTCTTTACCTTGCAAAACACAGTCTCTGTGTTCACTCTATACATTTTTATTTCAGTTCTCTTTTTTTTTTAGCTTGGTAAAGCTTCAACTTCTTTCTCTGTTTCTTCCTTACTGCAGATGGCCTGGCTAAAAAGTTTGGGTTAACTCCAGAGCAGTTTGGAGAGAATTTGAGGGACAGTTACCAGCGTCACGAGACCGAGCAGTTCCCCGCTGAACCGGTGGAGCTCGCCAAAGATTATGTGTGCAGTCAGTTCGGCACTCCTGAGGCGGTGCTGGAGGGAACCAGGTACATGGTGGCCATGCAGATTGCCCGTGAACCGCTGGTCCGACACGTTCTCCGGCAGACCTTTCAGGAGAGGGCCAAGATCAACATCAAGCCGACAAAGAAGGGCAAAAAGGTACGGACATGCTGGATATAGTCACAGACATTCTGACAACAACAAAAAAGGGGCTCATCTAAATCTGCATTGCCATTTGCTTACTTCCTGTAGGAGGTAGACGAGGCTCATTTTGCCTACTCCTTCAAGTACCTTAAGAACAAGGCCGTAAAAGAGCTGAATGGGGATCAGTTCTTGAAGATGTGCCTGGCAGAGGAGGAGGGGCTGCTTACCATTGACATCTGCATAGACCTGATCGGGGTCAAAGGGTAAGCAAAGTGACGAACACTGACGACAATTAAAATGGAGAAGGTTCAATGACGTAGGATGCACCGTCTGAATCCAGATGTTCATTCATGAGTATAGCCAGATCAAGGAAACTCGCGACTTAAATTAAGTCAGATTTAATCAGACAGATGGAGGAAATCAGACATATAAACATCCCACGGTCTTATAATAATAACACATCCATTGGTGATTACCAAGCACAGGATCTGATGTGTTGTGCCATTTTTAGCATCTGTATAGCGTGGTCGTTTGTAAAAATAAAAAAGGAGGGTTGATGAGTAGGACAGGTCCCTCGGGTTTAATTTCTTTTTGCGTTTCGTTCTCCACATTCTTGTCAGAAGAACATGAGGCTTTTTATGATTGTAAATATTAAGGCTCTCCTTTCCGTCTCTGCTTCTCTCTTGTGTCTTCTCTGTGCTTGTCTTTAGGTATGCTGGGGACCAGACATACTTTGATGAGATCAAACAGTTCTACTACAGGGATGAGTTCAGTCACCAAGTGCAGGAATGGAACAGGCAGCGTACTCTGGCCATAGAGAGGTCGCTCACCCAGTTCCTCTACCCCCAGATGGCCAAGGAGCTCAAGAGCAAACTGATCACTGAGGCCAAAGAGAGCATCGTCAGGGTGAGTTCTCATGAGATCGTTATTGTCACAATACATAGTTGAAATAGTGTTACACAGAGAAAACACAGTAAACTCTTAACACATTCAACATATCTCTCAAACTATAGAGCAACATGGACCGGTGGTTTAACCCAAGAACTCCTTGTGAACATTCCTCATTCCTCCTCACAGGCCTGCTGCCGGCGGCTGTACAACTGGCTCAAGGTGTCTCCTTACCGACCAGACCAGCAGGTCGAGGAAGACGATGATCTGATGGATGAGAGTCAGGGCAAAGGCATCCGGGTGCTGGGTGTAGCCTACGCGCCCAGCAGGTATGCACCCCCCACGATATTTATTCTTCCTCGGATATATTAGTAGCTACAATGTTTGGTATGATCAATAGAGTGCTCACTTTAAGATGTGGGAGAAAAGCTGTGCGTTCCTACAAGACCAAGCACAGTTTACTGCATGAAAAGACACACTTATCTATTATGGTACTTATTATGTTACTTTCTGTATTCTTGTTGTTCTAAGTTTGTACTCTAGGTTGAAATGCACTTATTGTAAGTCGCTTTGGATAAAGGCGTCTGCTAAATGACATGTGATGTAATGTTATGCGACATAGTACAGGTCCTTACTTGCATATTTTGCTCCAACAGAGATACACCAGTTTTCTGT